>JAGWCC010000457.1:0-406835 GCA_022651775.1 Drusus annulatus | reverse complement strand
ATCAAAGAAAAATTAGATTGGAATTTGATGTTAGATCCGTAACGCCCGAGAATTCTGTGGTAGTTGCACTAATCGTAGATACTCCAAAAAGGTAGTCTTAAAAAAAACATAATACTATAACGTAATACGCGAATTTTTGAAACTAGAAAAAAAAATCTCCGCATTACAACAATCAAATCGTCCACGTTTACGAAAAATCACATCTTTAAATTATATAATACAGGACCTAGAAAAACGGGGCAATGTTCAAAGTGAAGGTATCCAAATATTATCGTCCATTAGTGGGCCCAACGGAGATGTTTTGTCGAAGTGATTACTTGGGAAATGGGGCTGAGCATAATAATATTCCAATTTTGGCATAGCCCTGAATTTAGGGGAGGCAACCAAAATCTAAGAGATAAACACTATTCTGTCTTTATCTGTTTGCCAACAATTTAGCGTTAGTATCATGAGAAAGAAAGAGACCGGGATAGTTTCAGAAGCCGTACAAAAGACGGAGTCCCCTTTCTAATGGTTTTTAATGTGACATCTCGTAAATATTTTTTAAGTTAAACATATTGCGAATCCATTAAACTCATTTCAAACGGAAGTTTATTATATTGGAATGAATAGTCCAAAGATTAATTACACTGGTGTAAGTTACTAGTTGTTTTGTAGGTTAGGATGTTAAATATTTGAGATCAAACTAAAAAGACGATTTTTATGGTACATACGTGTGAAAACTGTTTTTTTGGTCCTTTTGTACTTCGATTAAAGCAAACAAGCATAGAACATGTGGCCATGATGTTTTGCTAGATATTACACAAAAAATAACTCAAGTTTTTAACTATTTACGTACTTTTGACAGTCCGTTCGCCTGACAGTGCAAACGTGTCTGAAGTTTGTGCGGATTAAATAATGAAGACATTTCATTTAGCCCGCCCCAAATCGTGTATAGGTTTCAACAATTGTTTGTCTCTTTTTCTCATATGCTTATAGAACCGAGCATAAAGAGAGAGCTATATTTTGCGAGTTTGTCAACGATTTGTCACAAATTAGTATGGTCTCTTTATATTGTTACTCTGAGATCGTAATGAACCCGGAGTCCAGAAGGTAACACGAGTCACGCATGCACAACATGTACTGGGCGTTTCGGATTGTGTTCTCTGGCAGACTGTAGTACGATGTGTTGGGGCTGCGGTCGAATGTGTGGGAGACAATACCTTCATTTCGCTTGAGACGCGGAGAACATGACATGAATGTAAGTCCAGTAATTGTGTTGTTCAATAGCTTCTTCAACCTCTGTCACCCTGGTAGTGAGATGTGCAAAGAAATGATTCTGTACTAGACAATAGAAATAAGAACTTTATTTATGTCAATTACAAGCCAAGGGTTAGTATTAAAAACGTGTCAAGTCAAGAGTTTTAAGAATTAATGAGATTATTTTTTATGTTAAACTAAAACATTTTCAAGAAATCCCCCCTTGCCTCGGAATTGATGCAATTATTTTTTAAATTTATTTTTATATTGACTACCACACAAGAGTTCCAACTGCTCACAACCGTATAGAGCCACTGAGACTTTGGCATCCCCAATTGTTTGTTAAATACCTTATAATTTTTAAGAACAACTCAGACTGAAGAAAGGGAATGTTATGGTGTTTATTATGAGGTATTTGGCGAATGTAAAATACTGAAAAAACCATAGAAGGTGATAGGAAAATGTATTTCTGTAAGAACTGATTATTCGAAGTTTTGCTACAAACAGCTATTAAACTTTGATTGAAAGTTTGGTTTTACAAAACTTTAAAAGGAATTCAACAGTGTGAAGGGCCGATATTTTATTAAGAAGAGTTTCTGGACGGTTTCCATGGTCGGGTGGTCGCGGGTTCAAACCCGGCGTGCGCAAATAACTTTTATTTAATAAACATGTGTCGCAACACATTTAATTCATGTAAAATAATATAAAGCATATTTGCGTCACGTGGTAGATACTCAAGTATCGTCCTGGTGAAAAACCACCATTCGAAATCGACTTTCCTAAAAAGGGCTTTAACCGTGTTTGGTGACCAGGCTTGAATGGCCATGTACTTTCCAACCTTCAACTAACCCATCTTCTTCCCTCCACACTACCTTCAGCCACACAACATATCTTAATTGCCATTGTCTCTCTGGCTCTAAACGGTTGGGAGCAGTTGGGACTCTTGTACGGTATTCACTATAAAAATAAATAGAAAATGTCTGCTCAAATAAATTATACGTTAATAATTTACCAGGTAGGTAGGGATTATAAATTATAATATTTTTAAATTTGACAACATGGTTTCAATTTAGAAAAGTTCACATTCGTGCAAACGTACGTACTCACAAAAGAAAATAATTATATTTAATAGTTACGCTAGACGGAATTTAATTCCGACCAAGAAAACTTATTTGATTAACCCGTTTATACCATAGCTTTAGTGACATATTTTCCACAACACGTTTCATTCCGAGAGCGTCTTTTCAGTAGGTGCCCAACAGGGACGGACCGGACCGTGGCTCGCTAAAGGGCTAAACATTTTTCCATGGAAAATAATTTTTATAAAGCACAAAACAATACATATTTTATTACAGAAAGACAAATGGGACAAGTTATTACCTAGCTTAAATCATGTTCTAACACTATTTTTAAAATAGTTTTTAGTAATCCTCAAACATGAAAAATTACAGTATGGCGTCTTGTTTTATAATTTTTTTACGGTAAACATAAAAAGATTCAGAACTTTAAGTCTTCATCGCATTATGACGGCCTTCGTGGTCGAGTGGTGAGACGCTCGGCTACGAATCCAGAGGTCGCAGGTTTTTTCATTTAATTAATATGTGTCATAACACAATTAATTCATATAAAATATAATATCGTATATTTGAGGTACGTTCTAGAGTGGTAGATACTCTAAATATCGCCCTGGTGAAAAAACCACCATTCAGAATAGAAACGTTGCTTGAAATGGCTTTATCCATGTTTGGTGACCAGATCTGAATAGCCAGGTACTTTCTTACCTTTCTCTTCCCCATCTCCTTCTATTCCCACTACCTGCAGTCTCACAACATATCCCGATGGGGATACCAGTCTCACTGGCTCTAGATGGTTGGGAGCAGTTAGGATTGTTGGGCGGTACTTGCTTTGAAAAAAATTAAAAAAATGAGGATCTACGAACTACATCATCTGCAGACGTGTTCAAATCCAGAAGCGATGGCTCAGACTACCAAAATTATTACACTTCTCACACGCCTACAAAGTTCAACGGAGGACGACGACTTTCCAGCCACAGTAGTAGGCAGAGTGGATTTTACCATTTATATTAGATAATTAACCCACTCTTTACCAAATAGACGCGTTGTAATTTTTGAACTTCTTTAAACGGTGAGGCGGCAGCCAGCTGAATGCCGCTAACTTAGCAAATTCCAGACAGCAATAACGGTATACTCTAGGTGTTTACAGAGTTAGTGAATCACTTAGCGTCATGACACTCCGTCAAACTCCAACAACATAATGGAAATGACGTTACAAAATAATCGTGTCACAGTTCATTGCAATTCCCGCTATCAAGATTGCAATCTTTTAACAATCTCGAGATGATACGCCACCATTACAGAATTATTTAAATTATGTACTTCTTTCTTCGCATGTTTTTTTTAATCATATATATTATTTATAAAATCTTCTTAAAACTTCATAAATAGTTTAAATTTTAAGCTAGGACTGTCAAAGTCTACGTAGATATTATATATTAAATAAGTTAGATAACTTTAGTTGCTATCTTACAAAGCTATTTAATATATACTTCAATTTTATTTTACTGTTAATCCACCCCTGGGTATTTATCCACTGAGATGTGTCACCATGGCGACCTGTCATTGAAAAGCGATCGGCTCCAGTATGAACTCAACTTTACAAATGAAAACGTGCTTTCATTTCTATAGAAATGTTATTTGTTTGGCAAATGAAAATAATAATGCAGGGAAGAAGGATGCAAGAGGGCGTGAGATGGTTTTATGGGAAATGCTTTTTGCCTATTATTCAAGACTGATTGATTTGATGGTATGATAACTTCTTTACTCATCAACTTAAGTAATATTGAAAATGAGAATCAATCAGTATTCAATCTTTGGTTTATGATAAAATTGTAGAATTGATTACTTCCTTACAGTTTACTTAAACATTATTCTAAATTGAAATCAATCAGAACTTAGGTCAAATTTACAATAAAGTAGTAAAAATGATTACATATTGCCTTGCATATTTTGTGAAAACTTAATATTTTTTGTACGATTATTGATTATATGCTATACGTATTAATTTACTAGAATGCAATTGCAAGTTTTTTATTACGTTCAAAAACAAAGTGACTACCCCGAAAGAGTTTCGACTGGCTATAAATGGTGAAATGATGGCACCCCGGATAAGTTCTGGGGCTGAATAGAGTGAGGAAAGAAATGAGATGGAGAAGAGAAAGGTGGGGAAGTACCTGGCTATTCAGATCCGGTCACTAAACACAGCGAGAGCCATTTCAAGCAACGCTTAAATTTTCTACGATGATCTTTCACCAGAGCGATATTGCTACCACTCTGAAACCTGGAATTATTTTATATTCCTGCCGTCTTCAGCGTTGGTTTAGTTAAGCCGGACGTAGGCCATTAAATTACAAGCGTAACCCTTAGTTATAAGGCAAGTTTTTCGCTAATCTGACCTTACGCCATGCGTAACATTTACACCTACTGTGTAATTAGGTGTAAATGTTAGGTGTAAATGTTTAAAGTAAGAGGGATTAAGTTTGAAATAAACTTTAATTTATAGTGAATACTGTACAAGAGTGTCAACTGCTCCCAACCGTCTGGAGCCAGTGGGACTATGGCATTCAAAATTAGGGCATTTTGTTTGGATAAGGGCAAAAATGAGAGGGAAAGGAGATGGGTAAGAGAAAGGTTGGGAAGTACTTAGCTATTCAGATCTGGTCATAATGATCTTCACCGCCCAGCCACGATACAATCACTGTTTGATTTGAGGTTATGTTTTCACTGAAAAGACGCGTTACGAGTAAGCCAAATTCATCTGCGCACGCCGGGTTTGAACAGGTGACCTCTGGATTCGTAGTCGAGCGTCTTTCCACTCGACCGCGCAGGCCGTCAAATACATCTTACTAAATATTAATACATCTTCTCTCTGTCTCCAGTTACTGTTCACTCATGTTGGAGACGACAAAGTCGCATTTGATGCCGAGAAGCTAAGATTCTTTTTAACCCTTTACGTGTTCAGTGTAAACCGTGTTCATTCAGTAAGGGGAAATCTAATGAGATGGCGCATCTTTTTGCCACAAGAGCGCTGTCAGTTGCCAGTTTCACAATATGAATTACGCACGAGCTCAAACCAAGATTACCTTCTCATAGTTCAATTTCGAGAGAAGATTGGCGCAGCCAAGATAAAATTGTATAATATATTGCCTTAGACAAAAACAATATTTAAATATAAAATTTTGATCAAAATTGGAAAATGTCAGGTGCTGCTGTTGGCTATATTCACTGTGTGACTAACTTAAGTATTGAACATACTTGGGTTGAATTTTAACAACACTACGCAGCTTGCAGAATTTAATTGTATTAATTTTCCTAGTCACTAAGGCGAGCATCTATACATTGTAAGAGTGGAAAATAACAAGAGATTTTGAAAAGTTTTTTTTTTTACTAATTAACCATCACGCCGTTTCTCCGCAGGGGTAGAACACACTCCTTGTTACATTAAAATTCATACATCGTCTCAGACATACTCTTCTGTAATTCTGACTCTTCACATGGCCCGGCTCGTATAATTTTTTTTAAAAGAAAGACAAATATTCCTGGCTCACGAATAACCTGAAAAGATTTGTAAAACTTCTACTGCCATCATAATAAGCGGAAGATGCTGCTTGTGCGATGATGGAGGACTTATCCAGAAGAGGAATTGGATCTACGACGCCCGGATTCGACGCGTTTGTTTACTCGCTACTAACCGGTCAAAAAAAAAATCCAATCATCAAGGCGAGCATCTGTACATTGCAAGAGTGGCAAAATGACAAAAACTAACCATTCCGCCGTTTTTCTGCAGTGAAATGGATCGCCATACAACTCTGTCTTAGCACACACTCCTTGCTTCATTCACATTCATACATCATCCCACACACTTACTCTTGTATAAGACAGTTATTCTGACTCTTCACGTGGCCCGACTCAAGTATTTGGTTCACTTGATCGTGCCATGTCTTCCTCGAGCATCCCCGACTTCTTCTTTCATTCACTTTCACGTCAGACGTTCTTTTCACACTCCTTTCTTAGTTCATTTGCTCTACACACCCAAACCGTCTGAGTGTCCCTTTTTCGATTCTATTCATAAAGCTAAGTTTTTTTAAATACAGATTAATTTAATTTTGAGACAAAAAGAGAGACGAAAGGGAAACAGGGATAAAAGCGGCTTTTTTAAGACGTGCGTCAAAAGATAATCGCTTAGCTGTTCGTGACGTGTTTCTCAGGTTTTTAAATCGTAAATAGATACCTCAAAAAATTAATGTTAAATATATTGTTTGTTTTTTTTTTGTATTTATATTTAGATGCATGCAAATCATTTTTTCACACATCTAGTAAAAAAAAACCATTTTACAGTAGTGGAACGAAGCACAAAAGGTTACTATACACGCATGTAAGTAGATATAAATTGAAATCTTAGTACTCGTATATAAAAATCATAGGGTTTTCTTTACATATTCAGCACAAATCCTACAACACGTCCCAAGACTTGAGGCTTCTTTTAAGGCTTTTGGAAACTTTTTTTTTTGTCAATACCTTTATTAAAAACGCTGTATTGGGTACACGCAAATTTCGTTTTAAAAAGCCTGAAATCATGACAACTTCACGTAGGATAATTGCGAACATTCACATTATATATAATATTATTAAGTAGATATTGGAAACGTGTTATTTTTAGGATTTAAAATCGTCAATAAAGTATTATGTATTATATGTAGTTTAGTTGTCGTCAAATGTAAATTTCGTAAGATGATTTTAAGTCTAGTAAAAGTATTGCATTTCAAAATCATCTCATTTCTCCGCAGGGGTAGGCAGAGAGGACGGTCGACCATACAACTCCGTCTGGCACAAACTCATTGCTTCATTCACATTCATACATTGTCTCATACATACTCTGCTGTTATTCTGACTCTTCACATGACCCGATTCAAGTATTTGATTTACTTAAGCGAGCCATGTCTTCCTCGGGCGTCCTAGACTTCTTCTTCCATTCACTTTTGCATAATATATTCTTTATTCACTCCTTCCTTCGTTCATTCGCTCTACATGACCACTCTTTATCTAAGCGTCCCTTTCTTGATCCTATTCATTACGCTAACATCAGTCTTGCATTTTTTCCGAATATTCACAGTTTTAATACGATCAAATATGTTTTTACCGTACATACGTCTCAGGGATCTCATTTTCACGGCATTCAGTCTACTTTCATCCTTCCTCTGCCAGTTCCACTGCCATACATCACAGTTGGTATAAGCATTCCGTTGTAGACTGCTAGCTTCGTTTTTTTATACGATAAGCGCCAACAGCGTTCAGTCCTTCATCAATGGATTTTCCTGCTTTCACCTTTCTTTCAATATCCTTATCTGGCTTTCCATCTGTCGTAAACATACTTCCTAAATACATAAACTCGTCCACTTGCTCCAAGTATTCGTCATTTACAACTATATTGCACGCTGTTTGCGTACTCTCTCTTTCAAACACCTTCATCTTCATCCCCCTGTTTTGCATAACCTATTATTAATTAAATATTTACTTGAAATTTGGTTTTCATCTGCAAAAGACGTATTTTCTGCAAATGTGTGTGTGTAAAAATGCATAAATAAATATTTAAAATACAAAGTTGATCTTTTTACCACTTGGCATAGGTTTAACTGATTTCACAGTGTAATAAAGACGGCTAAGCTCTGGCCGTATAAGTTCCTCTGGGATTATAATTAGAATTTAATTCCCCATAAAGCGTCTTTGGGTGTCCGTGACGAAATTTATAATCGTGCCATTTCGAGTTTCGGCAGTCTGGGGCGGAGGGTGCGGTAGGGAGAGCTTAGAAGGCGGAGGAGGGTTGTTGGTGGAGATTCCGGGCGGGATCGGGCGGGTATTTGGGTGGTAATCTTGGGCGGATGTTTTGGGGAGGCTTCACGTGGGCGGGGCTGGGGTGCCATTTTCTCAGTAAAACGCCGAGAAAAAACCGGTGAAGGAATATCTTGTTGTCAAGATTTTGATCTTGAGACTGTATGCAGTAACAAAGGACCAAAGTGCACACATAACTAATGATGATTACCTTCATAAAATAACTAACTTAGTAGAGAAGACGAATCGCCATACAACTCTGTCTTGGCACACACTCCTTGCTTCATTCACATTCATACATCGTTTGGTAGATACTCATCTGTTATTTTGACTGTTGTTTTGTTATTTTGACACATGGCCCGACTCAAGTATTTGATTCACTCGATTGTGCCATGTCTTTCTTTAGCGCCCCTGACTTCTTCATCTATTCGCTTTTGCGTTTTATATTATTTCCACGCATTTTTCTTCGTTCATTCGCTCTACATGCCCAAAACATCATTCTTTTATTTATCCTTTTCATTACGCTTACATAAGCCTTTGCATTTGTTTTGGATATCCACATTTTGAACACGGTCGTACGTGGTTTTACCGCACATAAGCCTCAGGGATTCGTATATTTTATGTTTAATATAGTTTATTTATTAGTGTCTGTTTCTGTGTTTTCTCCACAATAGAAAAATAAATTTAAAAAATATGTGAACTAAATAAAATGTATTGCAAACGCCTAGATTCAAAACTACGACTTTAAAATTCGTAACCGAGGATCTTTACCATTAGCCGTTAGAATTTACTAACAATTTCAACAGTGTAAGGTGTATTTACTTATAATTAGGTCACAAATTAAAATAAAATAAATGTTATTTTTATAGATATTCTTAATCAACAATTTCATCTGTAATTCGTAGTCAGTTCAAAGACCCTACAGAATGTTATTAAAATAAAACACATCTCGTTTATGAAGCCGAGTCGCATTTCATTCATACGCATTTATGTCGTAGATCACTCTAGCTTCTCGTACATGAAAAAACAACTTCTAAAATAAAAATGTATGACATGATGTGAAAAATGATGAAACGTTCAGCAAATAAATAGTTTGCCCTATTATTCCCTCCGCAAAGATGCGAGATAAGTGGCATTTAATGCCACATAAATCTGGACCAGGGATGCTGGATAATTTATAAAGCCAACTCTGAGCTGCCTTATCTCTTACATGATACAAAACAGACAGCGAATTTAGGGCTGGCGTGGCCTGGGATGACCTCTGGGTCAACACCAGCAACTCGTTTAGACTTCCATAACCTAGGTCTATTGATAATATATCTTCGTACAACGTGAAACAGTTTTTTTTTTTAATGTTAAAACTATTTAAGATTTTCTTTGAACCGTACAAGTAGAAATACAAAATAAAATGAGGATTTTTTAGCCCGAATAAAAAATAAATTAAAAATAAATTTCGCGTTTTATTTGTCAACAATTTTTCTTCTTCGAGCACTAAAAGTTTTCCTCCCAAAATACGACCGGCCTTTTATACAAACAATTATTTTGGAAATTTTTCTCATCATTCTAAAGATAAATATGACAAACCAAGTCACTCGAGAATTTATAAATTGATTTGTAGTGATTTTTTTGCATATTATATTGGTAAAACCATCTGTTCTGTCAATATTAGAATAAATTAACATCTAAGATGTTTACATAACCATAATTTTTCTGAATTCGCTAATCATCTCATACTTTTCACAAAAATGATCATAGCATCAGATTATATAATTTAGAAGCACTAGAAATAAAGAAAGTCATTTAAATGAATAGTCATATTCTTAATAATCAAGTAAATTTGCCCAGTAGTTCAATATTAGGCAAATTTCCTGTAAGCTCATAAAATTTATCAATATTCTGTAATCATTTTCTCAGTTGGCGGTTTTATTTTTATATGAATACCGCACAAGAGTCCCAACCGTCAAGAGCCAGTGAGACTATGGCATCCCGAAATAGGGTATGTTGTGAGGCTGAAGGTAGTGGGGAGGGGAAAGAGAAAGGGAAGAGGAAGGTTGCGAAGTACCTGGCTATTCAGATCTGGTCACCAAACACGGCTAAAGCCATTTCAAGCAACGTTTCGATTCTGAATGGTGGTCTTTCACCAGGGCGATACTTAGAGTATCTACCGCTCTGGAACGTGCCGCAAAACATAATTTTTATTATTTTTGTATCAATCAAATGTGTTATGACACATATTAGTTAAATAAAAGTTATTGGCGCACGCCGGGTTAGAACCCGCGACCATTGGATTCGTGGTCGAGCGTCTTACCACTCGACCGTGGAGGCCGTCCGTTTTGTCTCTTTCAATTCATATGATCTGTCTCTTTCTCTTTGTTCGAATTTTATTCTACTGTTTTCTAATGGTTTTGTTATTTTATTTTATAATTTGTTCTCCATCTGTATGTGTATATAACAGCACACTTTGTATTTTTTATTTAGTTTAATTGTGTACCCTGATGATGCTTTAGCAAAACCGGTCGGTGATAAAAATTAAAATAATATTCGTGGTCTTGTACAAAGTATTTTTTTCATTTCTTTAAAATAAATTTGAATCTATGATAGTAATTTATTTTGAAACGGGAGCTGAACGCCTTTAAAATGTACAAAAATGATCAGTATCAATAAAAATTGTCAATATCTGGTATTTTTGGGAAGCAATTTACGCCACGTAATTAATTCAAAATTCGAGTGTGCAGTATCTAAGGAAGCGATTATTTCTCGTTTCTACAGCGGAAAATATATATTTTTACAGCCTGCGACATTCGTACAACTGTAAGAATCGATAACAGTTATTTTTTATTATATCCGTATTTTAGAAATTATGTTGTTTAAGAAATTTACATTTTTAAGATTGCAAAACACATTTTCACGTTGTTCATTTTTTGTGAAGTAAAACCATGTTAAAGATTTATGCCTCTTTTTAGGTACAACCATTTATAGGTTTCTGAATAATTTGACAAATTTATTTCAACAGTTAGAGGTCACTAAGAATGTTAAAATAACACGGCAACCAAATAAATATAAAATATCTGTATGGTACCAATAATCTAGAACACAAATATGAAACAGTAAAAAGCCAGAGACTAAAAAAACAATAGTCATGACTGAGACTAGAATCGTCACTTCAACTCTATTCGGGAGTAACACTCTGCCAATTGAGCCATCAAGACCTTATTAGAAAGCGGCAATTTTAAACGATCTCATTATTTTATTGTAAATTATTTAATATTTCAATTTCTTCCGATCTTAGGCTGCCATCTCTTGATATTTTTTAAGTATTTAATAATAAATAAACATTAATGCTTTGAAGTTCATTCCAATTTTTTTAAATAAACTTATTTTAATAATGCAATATATTGTCCCTTTTAACCTCCCCTCGTTAAAGTTGATATAGCAAACACTTTTTTTTATATTATTTGTTCTGTCTCAAAGGGAAAGAATTGGCAAAGCTTTGCTGGAGAGAGGTTATGGAAGAAAAATCTTTGTATAAAATTCCATCATGTTTCTGCAGCATTTTCAGCCAAGATAGCTCGTGGATATTTGATAAAAAACGCAAAACAAACCAAGGCATTGTGAAGAGAATATAGCTTCGGCAAAGGCAAAATTACTTTTCTATTGACTATGGTCATAGACTGGCAAATTGAGGACAGTGGTTTTGAAACTTTAAGCCATTCTCGCAGGAAGGTTTTAGGGAAATTTCACATTTTTTATAAATAAAAAAAAACACTTATCGTGTTTGTGTGTAGGTATTTAATACTTTTCGACTAGGAAATTAAATAAATCACTTGAATTTAATTAAAACATGTTTAGTGAAAACATCTAAGTGGCTAGATACCTTACAACCTTATTCTATTTCATCTCCTTTCTATCCCCACTCCCTGCACTTTCACAACTCACCCGATTGGGGATGCCATGGTCCTAATGGCTTCAGAAAGTTGGAAACAGTTGGCACTCTTGTGTGGTATTCACATTGAAAATAATAATGATTATCGGTGCAACTAGTAAGCATTATTTTAACGTTTTGTCTCTTTATTTTGATATTATATCTCTCTCTCTCTCTCTCTCTCTGTTACTCTGTTGTATTTTTAAATCTTAATCATATTTAGATCTTATTCTTTCGGTTTCTTACTGTTTTATCGATTTATTTTATTTTATATTGCGTTTTCCCTTGTATTAGTACATATAATCACACATTATATATTTTTGTTTAGTTAAATTTTGTACCTTGATAATGCTTAGACTAAGCGAAACCGGTCGGTAATAAAAATCAAAATAAAATCTGTGGTCTTGTATAAAGTTATCATTTTATTTTCATTTAAATGTGCTAATAACATAATTTTATTTTATTTTAGAATACTGTTATATGATTATTAATTTAGTTTGCCAAGCGTGAATTTTATTAAAAAAAAAAGAAAAGTTACCTTTCTAAGATAAAAACTATGTGATTTATTTATTTATACTGGGTTTTAACAGATGTTCTAAATTACGCAAAAACAATTCAGTCGTAAAAAACTCAGCAAGATGAAATTTTATTGCAAGAAAAAATGACATTTAGGAAAGGCACACGACTATTTATACGAACTCAAAAATGTCAGTAGAACCATGTTTTCGTTGGAACATGAATTTTATTCTTATCTGAGCTCTCGCGTCATTAAACTAACACAACACTACGTTTTTTGGGAAATTCAAGGTAAAACAACTATTCTCAGATCGCATTTTCATCACGAACTGTGTAGAAATAAAATATAAATTAGACTGTCAAAAAAAAGTTGAAACGTCATATTTTTCAATCTGAATCACGTGCAAAGCCAGGAAGAAAGACTAGTTATTAATTAATTTTATTTAGAAGCAATATGAGTTGAACGCCGCTGACTCAAGGAATATCTAGGAGTAAAGGACTATTGATAGAGTTATGGAGCGGAAAATATGTGAACTCATAATAATATCCTTGCGAAATGCATCTCTGAATTTTTATCTTAAACAAGATTTATGAGAACGCTAAACACTTTGTTCAGAATTTCCTGAGCAACCGATATTTATGAAATTAAATTATTAAGTGTACAACTTTGCTTCTGTGGTTTTTTTTTAATTCGAGGATTTATGGTAAAAAAACTGGCTATAGATTAATGATTCAAAGTATAGTCCATCGCTGGCCACTACTTTATCCCATCTTTTCGGTCAGCGAACCCCGCGTTGAAAAATCTGGTCATCTTTTGAAGCGATCCACAAAATGATTCAACTTTTTGCTTTTTCATAAGACCGGAAGTGCTGGTCAGCCAGGTCGTGTGCCATTGATCGAAACAAGTGGTAGTCAAAGGGATCAGAAAATTAAAACCTCCCGCAAATGACGAGAATTTGGCTCGTAAACTGACATTTTCAATCGAGAATAACTATATGATGCAGACACAAATCGACTTATGTTTCTATAGGGTTATGTTGACAGATGCCTAAGTTTATTGCAGAGCGTCTACGATCTATTTATTTCGACTACTACTTACCGCTAAAGCAATCTATAGTAAAACGGCGGAAGCAAGGTTGTACATCTCATAGATAAAACGCAACCTTACAGTCGCTTTTGTTATATACATATTCCCATACCAAAACGTTTCATTTAAAACTAAAACCATTTAGTTAAATTATTATTTTCAAAGCTTAAAATAAGTTATAATGCGTTTTTTTTTTTTTTACATGAATACCGCACAAAAGTCTTAACTGCTCTCAACTGTCTAGAGCCAGTGAGAGTATGGCATCCCCAATAGGGGTATGTTGTAAGGCTGAAGGTAGCGGGGAGGGGAAGGAGATGAGGAAGGGGGAGGTTGGGAAATACCTGGCTATTCAGATCTGGTCACCAAACACGGCTAAAGCCATTTCAAGCAACGTTTCAATTCTGAATGGTGGTCTCTCACCAGGGCGATACTTAGAGTATCTATTACTCTGGAACGTGTCTCAAATAAACTTTTTAATAATATATATGAATTAAAAATGTAATGTCACAAATTATTTAAATAAATGTTATTGCCTCACGCCGGGTTTGAACCTGCGACCTTTGGATTCGTATTCGAGCGTATTACCACTCAACTATGGAGGCCGTCATGCGTGGTATGTATAGTAGGAAAAAAGGTTTTGACTAGTTTATTATCTAATTTTTATTAAGCTGGATAAATTGAAAAATACATATTTTCATATTCCTCGATTTTTTTAATAAGGCACGTTAATTAGAAGTTTCTGTGTTTACAAAACGTATTAAAAGTAACTTTCAATGAGCAGCTACAGAGGTAATATTAATTTTTGAATATTTTGTTTTTAATATAATTTCGCGATACTTTCGTAAAACAAGAGCAAACATGAAAGCTTTTTTTTTTTGAGATTAATGCTACAGTTTGGCTTAAGAGATCCTTATTTTCCGGGTGCCCTATTTCTCAAAAATGTTTCCCGCAATCTTGCCAAGATTCTTCCGGTCTATGGCTAACCGAAAAAGCGTTTTGATAACATGTTTCACTGTTTTGTCCACTGACGAATATTCTTCAGTCGCAAACAGTTCCTGCTTTCAATGTACTTTAAGCCATTCGGTCGTCCTTTCAAGATCAATTTTATTTTGTAGTACCTACTTGTTGCTCCGTAGCATATGTCCAAAGTCTACTGTAATTTTCCTTAAGCTTTTCGGGAGCTTTTGGTTATTGTCATGTTCCCATAGCGCCTTTCTATCGTTTTCTTGCGTTTTTTTCAACCATTCATATCTTGCAGTAAATAAGATTAACTAACGAACTAACTAACCTTCAAGTCATTTCCACGCAGGGGTAGGCATATAAGATAGACCGCAATACAACTCTGTCTTGGCATATTCTCCTCGCTTCATTCATGTTCATACGTTGTCTCATACATACTATTTTGTTATTCTGACTCCTCACATGGCCCGATTCAAGTATTTGATTAACTTGATTGTGCCATATCTTCCTCGGACCTCCCCGACTTCTCCTTCCATTCACTTTCGCATGATATATTATTTTCACACACCTTTCTTTGTTCATTCACTTTTCATCCCCAAACCATATACGCGACCCTTTCTTGTTCCTATTAATTACGCTAACATCAGCCTTGCTTTCTTTCCAGATATCCACATTTTTAACACGGTCATACATGGTCTTACCGCACATACGCCAGTTAGTAAGGAAATGGCAAATAAAATTCCTATAAGGCGAGTCAATTGTATACAGATGATATCAGCAGAACGTTAACAAGTTGTTTCTCCGAAACGTTTTTAAAAACTTGAACCGGCAGTAAGATGCAGTAAGATGTAGTAAGATGCTCGAGTACGAATCCAAAGGTCACGGGTTCAAACCTGGCGTGCACAATTTACTTTCATTTAAATAAAATGTGTCATAACACATTTAATTCATATAAAATAGTATAAAGTATATTTGCGGCACGCTCCCGAGTGAAAGACCACCATTCAGAATCGAAACGTTGCTTGATTGAAATAGTTTTAGCCGTTTGTGACTAGATCTGAATAGCCAGGTACTTCCCAACCTTCCTCTTTCCCATCTTCTTCCTCTCCTAACTACCTTTAGCCTCACAACATACTCCAATCAAGGATGCCATAGTCCCATTGGCTCTAGATGGTTGGGAGCAGTTAGGGCTCTTGTACAGTATTCACTATAAAAAAATAAATTAATACAATTGTCTTTCCTTTTTATTTTTATCTGGACATCTTTAAAACTTTTGAAGAAAAATCGTCAGTTGGATGGCGATATATTTAAGACGAATTTTCGCAACAATAGAGGAAGGAATTATATTCTATTTTTACGTTAGAAGAAAAACTATAATTTCTGAATTAGTTTTGAATATTTATTCTGCATTTTGACAAGATAAAGCACACCACGCATCAGTTCCAAACAAGCAATGGTGTATTAAAAAAATCACCACAAATATTTAACTACGAGTCAATATAGAATTTCAGAAGGTTCATCGAAAGCACGCGATAAAAGCCTCTAGCTCTATGATGATAGTTCTAACTTGGCAAATTCCAAACAATGTCGACTGGAAAACTACTGCTGGCGTGAATCTCGTGCCATGCCAGCTGTAATTACTCGGGAATACCATGACAAGTTACTTAGCCAAGAGCTGGTGGGATTTAAACGGTTGATGAAAGTTTGCCTTTAATCAACAATGACCATCAGCGAACTTGACAAGTTTGCAAGGCATGAACCGCGCTTCATATGGAAGTGGTAGGCTTCAGTGGACGGAAAATGTACTGAGGCTGGTTTGAATTGACAAGATAATACGATAATGAGATTATTGTGGTAAGTGTAGCTGGGATTAAAGGATGGTTTTGATAAATTTATTTTAATTACAGTGCAAAATAACCACAGCTATCAACGTTACGTATATTACGAGCCTGTAACATTTTTATAAAAACAATGAGCAAATACATTCACCGATATAAAATTACTTTCTTTTTTTAAATATTTTTGTAGAAAACAATCACTTTATACTTTGAATTATTTAATAAAATTAAATAAAAACTTTGTAACGACCGACCAGTTTTGCTAAGCCTAATCATCATCAGGGTACAAAATTAAACTAAACAAAACATATAAAGTGTGTGGTTATATATACATACAGAAAGAGAACTCACCATAAAATAAAATAAGAGAACAAACTTTTAAATTATTACAAAGGAATAGGGAGAAAGATACAGACAATAAGAAATAAAAAAGGCAACGTCAGCCAGCAGCAGTTAACCTAAGCATCATCAGGGTACAGAATGAAACTAAACGAAAAAAACAAACTAATAAAAAAGTGTGCGGTTATGTAAACATACAGAGGGACAACACAATATAAAATAAAATAAGAGAACAGTTAGATGAAAATAGAATGACATTTCAATTATAGCAAAGGGAAAGAAAGAAAGAGACAGATAATATAAATTAAAAGCGGCAAAACGTCAACTGAGAAGGTGATTAGAAAAATTATGAGAAATTTTATGATAGTTAGAATAAATGAAACCAGTCGGACATAAAAAATAAAATAAAAATTGTGGTCTTATACAAAATAATTGTTTCATTTCATTAAATATGTCAAACCACAAAGTGATTGAATTCAACAAAAAATATTATATTTTGTTGGGTCTACAAGAAAAATATTTGAATTCTTTTCTTTTTAAAAAAATCTCAACACGTAGGCAGATTTTAATTCTCTAAAGGCAATTTTTATCTAACGTTTGAGCTGGCAGACGACAACATTTTAATAATCGTTTTCGGTTTAGTGTCGCGTTTGTCAAGCGAAAATGTTTGTGTGTTCCAAATGACTTGTTACCACTTCTGAGTAAGCTGTCGAGTATTATATGTCATATGTTTCGTCACCACTGAGTATCGCTACCTGTCAATTAAATGTCTCTAATAACAGCCATGTTAATTTTATGACTAAAGTTACTTGAAGAGTAAATACGCAACATTTTACTCAGAGTTGATGAAATACCTCCTTATAAATGTGGAGTGGAAAGAGAAGAGATTTGTTGGGGAGAAGGTACCAGGTGGTAGAGATTTGGTTACTTAAAATCAAACAGTTTTGATCAAAGATTTCATTTTGAAAATTGGTCTCTTATCAGCGAGATACTGTAAAGCTACCATTATGCGGATTTTTTAAAATTTTATCTTGATTGTACAAAACATAAAAGGCATTTAAGAAATGTTTTTTCATCAAACGACTTTCTTACTAATAAAAAGTTAAAATTCGAAAAATTGACAGTAAGAAGTTGAAAAAATATATAAATATATATATTCGAGGCCTGTTCAAAAAAAGGTGAATTTTGAATTTTCGCGGGCTGTGTACATTCGATTATCGATTTTTTTTGTTATGTTGGTACACATATGTTTATCATATGTTAGCATTATCAGCCATTTTGGATTAGTGGTTTGTTTTTGACAACTGGAAAGGTTAGTCACGTTTTTGTGTGTTCTTCGATTTTTTACTTTTGAAAAAAATGGATCAAAGAATAAAATCCATGATTTGTTTTTCCACAACTCCAGGACGCTCATCGTCATTAACATCTTCTCGGGCTTCTGTAAAGCGCTTGTACCACTTATAAACACTTTTTTGAGACAAAGTAGACTCGCCGAATGCCACAAGTCAACATTTTAAGCGCGTTGGAGCGCTTTATTCCATTTTTAACGCAAAATTTAATACATATTCTTTGATCCATTTTTTTTCAAAATTAAAAAAATCGAAGGACACACAAAAACGAGACTAACCTTTCCAGTTGTCAAAAACAAACCACTAATCCAAAATGACTGATAATGCTAACATATGATAAACATATGTGTACCAACAAAACAAAAAAAAATCGATAATCGAATGTACACAGCCCGCTAAAAATCAAAGTTCACCTTTTTTTTAAACAGGCCTTGTATGTAGTATATATTTTTTTATTATCTTGATCATGGAAGGGTGCTTCCGAAACTGGTCAACATAATATTGAATAGTAAAAGTGGTTAAAAAAAAAATTATTTGTTTTTATTTATAAATATGGCAAGCCACAAAGTAAATGCTTTTGACAATTATAAAATAAAATAGTTATTATGTAGCCGTAGTTGAATTACACTAGATCTATAATATGAATTTAATTTAATTCTGCACCCGCTTTACTTTGGATGAAGCTGGCCGGCTACTAATTTGATTGTGCCATAGGCACGGCTTGCCAAGAAAAAAAAACATATCTCTGGTTCACGGCGGCAAGGGTAGACTGAAAAAATAAACGGAAACGGTATGGCGGCATCCGAGCGATGCGCGGTTTCAAATTAAGAATGTTTAAATTGAGGCGAATCGGATAAAAAACTGAAAACACGGAAAATGGCGTGATCCGCCATGTGTTGGAAAATGCACGCTATTGGAAGAGGTAGGATTCCATGGGGGACGCCAGTTTATAATGCTTTATTTAAAATTGTTAAAATTTCGCTGTGACAGTCTGGAATAAAAGGCCTTCATATGTTTGGCAGCTAGAGTAAGACACAAAAATAGTACCCACACAGATGCATTGCTTGCTTATAGCATCTTTCAAACTTGTTATTCGACTACACAAAATACTGTTTTAAGGAAATTAAAATAATATATTTTTAATATTAGAAAAAACCCCTGCGAAATGTATCGAATAACTATTTAAAATTTTAGAATATTCAAATTGAAACAACTTTTTACACTTATTTTCCCTTGTTTGCAAATAAAAACAATAAAAAGGCGTAGGCAAAACAACAGGCTGTTTCTTAGTGACGTTTTGCAATAATATCACTTTTGAAAACGTATAAATATGCACCAATATACAATAACCTCAGTGTGTTGTTTGGGTCAGTTCAAATTGTGCGAACAATTCTATACTCTTTCTTGATTTCCAGAGCGGAGAATTTACGATATCTAGCGATCGACAAGTTTTGGTGTTGAGAAAATTCCACAGATATTAAAATTGAAATTGTTCAGGATAATCAAATTATTTTCAACAGACAACGTCATTTCACATTGTTTGTTGTATATTTTGCGTAAGCTTTTTCAGTAAGTGAAAAATATTTTGTAGGAACCTTGTTGATCTCCAAAAGCTTGGTATATTTTTGGAAGAAGAAGTCGAGGACGCCCGAGAAAGACATGTCACTGTAAAGCAAATCAAATACTTGAATCGGGTTATGTGAAGAGTCAGAATAATAGTAGATTATGTATGAGACGATGTATGAATTTGAATGAAGCAAGGAGTGTGTGCCAAGACAGAGTTATGTAGCGGTCCGTTCTCTTTGCCTACCCCTGCGAGGAAACGGCGTAATAGTTAGTTAATTTGGTATGTTTTTAGGTGTGCTTGACAAATACACCTACACCAGTCGTTCTAAGAACGTCAGCCCATATGCCCAATCTATGTGTTATATGTTTCTGTTTCCCACTCAAGAAATATAAAAATAGAGCTAACATGATGGAAACATTGGCACTAAGAGAGCCTTTTTATTGGAGAGAGTTGAAATTGATGAAAAAAAGATGTGGTTACGGGCATCATCGACAAAGGCTCTATAACCGTTAGTGAGTCCTAGCCACTTCTAGTCGTATTTGATTACCTAAAATCTAAAGATTTTGCGTTCTCTTACAGTCCAGTCGCTTTGGGAAAACTGTGTTTTTCTACTACCTTTTGTGACACTCGGTTTAGAAAAAAAACCCAACACACCACTGGTGTATTTTAAAGTTGGTCCACGCTATTTCTCTAATCCAAGTACATATCCGAGTAAATTCCTAGTAATGCTTTACAAAATGCATCAGATTGTGTATTATAGCGTAAGGCAAAACAATCCTGAAAGCCGGCGGTGGAAAATTGCATGGTCACCCTTTTCAACTGAATCGAGGGTTGTTTTCAATATTGTGGCTTTTAATACAATACAATTTGTTTGAAGGGTGAAAAGGGATGTTATCAATTAAGTTTTCAAATGCATTATTTACAAAATAGAATTAATGGTCACCGAGGCAATAAACAGTGTTTTTTTCATTTTATTGTCACATGCTAATGTCATCGCCACTCCTTTGCCTTTTTTAATGAGTTATATTTGAAACAATTAAGTTATTATAATATAATAACTTAATTGAGATATAATAACTTAATAAATTTAAGAGCGTCTTACCACTCGACAATGGAGGCCGTCAAATATCCTTCCCTCCTCACTACTTTCAGCCACAAAACATACCCTAGTTGCGGGTGCCATGGTCCCACTGGCCCAAGACAGTTGGGAGCAGTTAGGACTCTTGTGCGGTAGTCACAAAAAATAAACAACAAATTTAAAAGGCAGTGATAGATGTAATGATGTTCTTTTTATGCTCAAAAAAATTGTTCTTTTTATACTAAAAACAAACATCATTATAGTTGCGTTTTTTATGTGAAACGTACTCTCACGGAATCGTTTAATAACATGCAAGGGTGGGGCCTTGCGGTACGCAAACTCAAATAAATATTCCTTACCCGTACGAGTATTTTCAAGTGTGGTAACTTTTTATTACCGTGACAACAGAAACAAATCTTCGGGTTATAATAATGTTGTTTCGGGTATTATTCCCGGGCGAAAGAGACTGCGGAAAGTATTCAGAATAGCGGGAAAGTTTAGAGGCAAGACCGACCGCCATTGTTTGAAAGTTGCTCCGCGTTATTCGCTGCCTGGCTTTTATTTTGCCAAATTCCAACTTCTCCGGCTGCCCGACTTACGTGTACACTCCGCCCAGCCAGTTCATGATAACTCGGATATTCATTTTTTAATATGCACGCAAAACTTGCTACGGTTCAGAAGTAATGGGGGTTCAGAATAAAGTATCGGATAGATTTTATTCGACGCTCGCAATAAACTTGCTTATCTGACTTCGTTGTTTCAAAATCCATCACGTCACAAACGACTGTTTTGAATAATAATAACAGTGAGGTTATGTAGCGAAGTTTTGTGATATTTCACCTCAAGTGCGCTTCATTTGATATTATTAATACGCTAAGCCGTCTTCTGTACATGATTTGTTCGATTTCCGTGTGGGGCGCTAATGTCTGCAAAAATAATACTGGTAATTTTCGCTCACACCTAAAAAAATGAAATTTTAATTCCACTACGCTACTTCGCGATTTACTAACCATGTCCCTTTTGACGTGTGTGTCAAGACTAGTATTAAATTAATTAAGCTTATAAGACTAACTAACAAGAAGAAAAATATAATATACAATATGCATACAAAATAAAACGATCTACAATCATGATCGTCATCATAAATCATGAAAGAAAAAGGTTCAGATATGGGTATAACCTCGAAGTAACAATATATGGAGAAAGAGAGCTTATTATTTTTACCCAACCTATACAAATTTGAGATAATTCACTTTCTCCGGACTTTTACGTCGTACACCATGAGAAAGAAAGAGACAATAAAATCTCCCAAATTATTACACCGCTTCAAAGTATTGTTAGAATGTTATTCGGGTCCCGCGTATCTGTTGACTCCGCCCACAAGTTTTGATACGCGAAATAAATGGATATAACTCAACGGTTTATTAGGGTACATCCTATATTTTTGTTTATAACAATACTGTGAAAAAGGGGTTATACGAATAAACAAAAACATCATGTCGACATGTGTTATAAATGGATGTTTAAATACCCTAGTCCTAGTCCTAGCCACGCCCAAGTCAAGCCGAGTCCGTCAAGCCTCATAAAAAACTGACTACAGCAGAGCTCTCTCTTGTATATTATTGCTCTGAGGATATAACAGTGCATGTGTACATCAACATTGAATATTCTGACGTTCGAAAATCAAGCGTTAATTCACGGGCCATGTCAGCTTTCTATCAGTTTGTTATAAGCTGACAGGCATAAAAGCATGTCCGTTATGCTTGACCTGTTGCCGAAATTTCATATTTATGCATATATTATGAGTTACGAATAATCTGACAATATTTTAAAAACTCCTACCGCCATCATAATAAACGGAAAATTTTGCTTTTGCAACGATGGAGGAGCTAGCAGAGAAATTGAACCCACGACGCCCGGCTGGGAATCCGACGCGTTTGTCCACTCACCCACAAACCGGTCAATTGAAGCTATACAAGATATTCGAAATAGAGCCATAACGAATATATACCGCTAACCATAGCAAACTCATGTTATAGATTTATACTCGCGGACAAAAATTCTTATTTTTACGATTCAAAATGCAAAATACAAAATTACAACTGCTGTATTACAAATATTTCAAAACTCGTCACACACCAGTATTAAACCAGCCTTTAATTCCAACATACACCAACACAAAACACGTTATCTATTCGAACAATTTTGGAATTAGCCCTGTACAATACTTTGGATATACACAATACAACACGCATTACCAAATGAATTAAAACTGCCAGTTGCGAATAAAAATATGTTGGCAAAAGCACTTAAAGGATATTTTCTCAACAATATAATAAATCAGTGATGTATCCCTTATTTATGTTTGTGAATATCTTTAATTATAAATATATTAAATGTACATATGGACGTTTATTTAATGTATGTATGTACTCGCCTGTTCCCTTTTGAAATATGAAGTTCTTTATAAAAAATATTATTCCTTTTATTTTATAATTTAATTATTCCAGGAATAAGTTTTTTTAAGCGATTTGTAAATAATATATGAAAAATGTATTTATTTTACTATATTATCAATTTAATAAATAATTTTAATTAATTTTTCGTTTTTAAAACGGGCGGAGAGATGGCGTTTGACAAAGCCCGTCCAAATGTCAAAAAATTAAAATGGCGCTGATCGTCGGCTTGATGATATGTATACTCAACCTTGGGCTTTCTTTGCGAAATGCGAAATATTTTACCATTTTAATCATTATTGGAATAACTTTGATTGGTCCTCGCTCATTTCATTTTCATGAAGACTATTACAATATTACTTTTAATAAAATAATTTAAATGTTGGTTGACGAAACCTTCATTTCTGCCCTTTAGAATATCATTGTTCCATCCGACACGGTCATGCAATAATGGGCTCTGTAGAAAACTATTCAAAAAATTATTATCGCATAGCAGTGTGGAGTCAGATGAAACCTTGTTATTCCAAGAGGTGATTTAAAAATTATATTCTTTATTATAGATGACTGATATCATCATGCTTTAATACTCGTAAAAAATCACAAAATGTTACTTGACTTGCCAGTTTATCTTTTCACGATTTTTCGTGTTAATAAACTAAAATAATAAGTCAATAAACTTTGCTCAATTAGCGTCTTCTCTATAAGTAGTTTTGATTTTGCTGACAAGTTATTATTAATCGTTTTCTAATATGTATCCCTTTTTATGTTATTTGAATCCATACATACTTGTCTAATTTAAATAAAAATGATAATCACAACCCGCTAAAAATTCTGAGGTCTTCATTTTCAAACCGTGGAAATCTGTTCTAATAAAAAATATTCTAACAGTAAGAATTTATTTTAGTTGTGAACCTTATTTGGGCTTGTGGTGATGGCGCATTCTTCATAAAGCGAACTAGATTATTCTGTTACATATTTTCATATCCACGGTAATAATTCAAGGAAAACTTTCTACGTTGTTATTCTTCAACGTCACCCCATTTTACCCGATGCCGCCTTTCTGGTGTAGGAGATGTATTAGTGAATATTTATGTACTTCTTGGCTATTGAAAACATACTAGAGATTATAACCGTTAGAAGTGGGTTGTTGACGTGTCTACGTCTGCGAAGTAAGGTCAATTTTATCTTATTTCGGGTGAAATTCATCTAAGATTTTTACGATTTTTTTTCTTAAACACAAAGTCAATTTTATTGGCCTATCTAATAACTCTTTGGCTGTCGTAATGTATTTGTCATTAACAAGGGGACTTATGTTACGAAATTTAATCGACAATTCATATTTTGAACCAGCTTCCTCCCTCCCTAATATAATTAAAATATTCAGAAAACCGATGTGTTGTTATTTAAAACTGATATTTACGTTGAATTTTGAAAAAATGCTATACAAGCCTCATGTTTCCTATAATATACCTCAAACTTTATGTATTTGTCAGATATATTGCGACAAACCACTACTATTTTAACCTTGCGATAATCGAAGGGTTTATATTCGACACCCCTCAGCAGAAATTTAGTTTTTTAAGTAAGAAAAATAAACACAAGTTAATTAGCCCAATCATTGTTCTGAAACTGTACAAATCATCTGCAAAAATGTCTACATCAGCACACTCTATCCTATTACACAGTCGGCACATTTGATAGAGAGGGCTAAAGTAGGCAATATAATTTTATTTTTTAATAATGTTGTTTGTATGTTCATACTTTTATGATGTATTTTATTGCGTTGATTTGACACAGGAAAGGTAACTTTCATTCCTGAGAATGAGCTAGATTAGTATTGATGTTAAATGTATTACAAATCAGAAGGATTTCTTAATCAAATCCTTTTGAAAGCCTTTATTGTGGGTACACCAAAGAGCCAACGTGGAATACCTAAAAACCCTTCTAATATTAACAAACGTATAAATAATGGAAATTGTGTCCTTTGTAACTACCGGAATATAATATTCATACCAAAGCATCACTTGGACACGCATTCAATAATACCAATGATAAAATCGATGTTTTATTAATTCCCCGCCACCAGGAGCACAGCAAGCGGGAGGATAATACCGCAATTTGGCATTCATAGTAGTATAGAGCGCCCGCTCTTGCCGAATCCTCCCACCCATTACCGACACCCGGCGTAGTACAGGCTACGAGTACCCGTCCCACCCTCTGGTCGCCTGGTACATTTAGGCTTTTGTTTTACATTATGGTGGAGGTTATTTAAGGCGGACTAACCATTACTAATTCACAAAGTATAGCTAGGTGACTTACGACGAAGCTTTGCTCCGTATATTAGACGCAGATCTAAAGAAATTGAAAAAGCTGACAGAATTTGGCATTTCAGTAATGAGTTTTCATTTTTATGCATATACAAGAGAGACGTTAAAACACAAATCTTATTCAATGAAAATCAAATAATAATGTTGTATCAGACCACATATTTTATATTAATTTTTATGGCCGAACGATTTTGCATGGCATAAGCATCATCAGGGTACAACATTAAACTAAACAAAAAATACATAGTGTGTGGTTATATATACTCGTACGAGTATATACAGAGGGAGACAAAAATACAAAATAAAATTAGAGAACCGTGAAAAAACCAAAAAATAATATTTAAATTATAACAAAGGACCAAAGAGAAAGAGACAGATAATATGAAATGAAAGAGGCAAAACGACAACTGAGAAGGTGATCAAAGAATAATGAGAAAGTTCATGAGTTGCAGAAAATACCTAAGATCGGATTACTGGACAAATTTAACTGCACATTGTGGATATTTGACTTAAATTGAAGTTTGAAAACATAAAACATTTTGACCGGTCGGTAGCTGAGAGGACAAACGCGTCGGGTTCTCACCCGGGCATCGTGGGTTCAATTCCTCTGCTGGCTAAAGCTGGATTCACACCAACGTCCGGATCCGCTCAGTGACGATATTGTTCCGCAAGAGAGCTTATTGATATGGTTTGAATATCAATCAAGGAGTATGTGCCAAGACAAAGTTGTGTGGCAGTATATCCTTTCTGCCCACCCTTGTGATATTTAACTACTTAGTCAAATAATTATTTTGATGTGTAAAAATACTTACATCGCAGATTTTTTAAATTAAAAACCATTTTTTTATCTCTAAATAATGTTTTTAATAATAATAATTAATACAAAATATTATTTCAGTAACATATGAGTCTATTTTTCATCGAAAACACCAGGAAAAACCAGATTCTTGACATTAATAGGAACTTTACTAACTTTTAAAAGACATTTACGAAATATGAAATTCGAGTTTATAAGTTCTCTCAAGCGACAAAAAGCTGAAAAAAGTCTCAAACTTGTGTCGATTGAGTCAAGCCTTTTCCTAAATGAGAAATATATTTAAGCTGAAGGGCCACAAAAGTCTTCAGAATCGAATGAGAGTCAGAGCGTTCGATGCACAAAAAAAACTGATCAAAACTGCATGTGTAACTATTTATTTACCGATGCGTCGCTGAAGCCCTTTTGTGTTTCCAGTAAAAAATATAATACAATGCAATGAATCAAAAAAAAATAGTTTTATTTTATAAAATTTGTACATTTTATAAAAAAAAGCACATTTATTTAATGTTTAACAAAAATAAGAGCATTAAACAATAAAGAATACCAACTGCAGCTATTATTATAGTGATAGAAGATATAATTATACACGGTTTCATTTTTTTTGCACCATACTCGTCTGGATTGACAACAGTAGGTTTTTGCGTAGTTGTTGATAATGTGATCGGCCGATCAGTTGTGTTAGTGCCTTCAATCAGCGCAGGTTCTGTTGCAGCTTCTGTTGTAGCTTCGGTTGTAGCATCTGTCGCATTTGTCGCATTTGATGGTGTAGGATTCGGTCCCTGTCTCTTAACCTTGGCGTGGAAGGGGGTAGATTCTCTTACCACTCGGATATCTTCGCGAGGATAAAAAATTACGTTCCACTCTTTGTCTAACCGTTGCTGGTCAATATTGTGGACGAAGTGATTTTTCACCAATTCTCTGTAGAACTTTTCATTTTCACGTATCGCGATTTCATCGTCGGGTCGTGTCAAAATAATACTGTGGATTTCCACGAAAGATTTCTTCATTAGTAGTGGTTGATGTATTTTAAACTCTGTGATCAACTGAAAACAATTTAATTATTTTTTTAGTTTAGGGTTGAGGATGAGTAAAAAATCAAAGGTTTTTATTGAGTTATGAGATACATCGTCACACAAAACTACAATTTCAAATATACCTTGAGAATAAAGAATTATAATCACTCATTAAATAATATTTGTTCCTTATTAATGATGTTTTTGCATAGGTTTTATATGCTTTAGATTATCTACCTCACTAGAAACCTGTTTTGAGGTAAGTGACAGAGATGTAAAGTTAAAATTTCAATACAATGTTTCTGACAGTTATAAGGTTAAGTTAAATTCAAATATTTGAAGAATAAATGCATTTTTGATGATTTATAATAACTATAACAGAATGATAACAAAAAATTGGTGAAGAAGAATAGTTTGAATAAAATATAACCAAATGAAATTAAAAACGAAAATCATTCCGATCATAAGAAAAATCAAATAAATAAAAATGTAATGCAGTATCTTATTCGAGACACGATATCATTTGTAGGATTGTTTGTAATAGAATGTTAGAAAGTAACGTTTTTTGTCATTTTTGAGTGCTGACCCCAGCAAAAAGTGTTGGACGTGCAAAATGGTGACTTTGTATGAGAGGTGATTAAAGTTGCCAACGAAATAAATAGGAGTTACTGCAATATTAAAATGTGGACAAGAAACATAAACAACTTTGATGCAAAATTTCTATTTTGCACATCCGATATTTTTTTTGTTGGAACCACCGATATATTAAACAAGACTTAAACATTTGCAGATATAGGTTTATTTTATAATGTAAAAAAGGAATTTTTGTTCTATTACCTCGAAAAACCCACCTTCTTCAAAAATATGAGATAGCAGATTCCAACCCGTTTTTAAGTTATTGTAATAAATTATGTGCTTTCCATATTTCAAGTGAATGTCAGTTTGAATATTCTTTAAATAGATAAACATATCCAGTTCTGCATAACGTTCGACAAATACATCGAATTGAATACAGCCTCGTTTAAAAATTTTGAGGATAGGACCGTCAAGTCCGATGTCTTTCTTCATCAAAAAACTCCTGTGATTTCTTTCTAGCCCAGAGTATATTATGCATTCAGAATTTTTCGATAAAGACCAATTTGGAAAGGAATGTTCACCCAATGTTTCATTATTGATTATCTCAGTATTACAGACGTTAAAAAGTAAAACCACGAAAAACATACACAATTTTCCCATCTTCAACATTTCTTTCAGTGTTTGGGTAAATGATATAATAAAAACGTATACAAATAGAAAACACCAAATACATTAAATATTTGACAATTCATTTGATTTCAGCTGTTTTTCGAGATACAGTTTTCAGAAACAGTTCAAAATTTCTTTAAGAACGCAGGTACCTACTAAATATCAGACATAATTGGATAGTGTCGAATAATACTCAAAATTATTGAATTTTAACTTAAAACCATTACAGCTTGATTCGGTAAAATTTTCAGTACGCTAGAATTAAATATATTTCATGTTTTTCGGGCTGTCAAAATAAAATATTTGATTTTTTGTGTGATACAAATAAGAAAATTAAAGAAAAGTGATGCACGACACATTATTCTCAAGGTTTTGGCACTCATGGACATTAAAAACCTACAATTAGTTCCGAAAATTCAAGTATTCAAGGACGAGGTGCCGCCAGTTAAGGGTGTATTGTCAGCTTCGCGTGAAATAATAACCATTGAAAATAGTTCATTATATTTGATTGGTTATGTAAATCAATCCAATCAATGAAATCAGTCCGATCAATCCGATCAGTCCGATTAATCCGATTTATCCGGTCAATCCGATCGATCAGATCAATCCGGTCAATCCAATCAATCCGGTCAATTCGGTCAATCCGGTCAATCCGGTCAATCCGAAAAATTAGAACAATTCGATCAATCCGGTCAATTCGGTCAATCTGAACAATCCGAGTAATCCGGTCAATTCGGTCAATCCGATCAATCCGATCAATCCGACTGAAATTTCAATTGATAGTGTGAACAGATCTTACTAGCCAGGTACTTCCCTCTTCTCCATCAATTTCCCATCCCTACTACCCTACTACCTCACAACACACACCGATTACGGGATTCAATATTCATACTGTCTTCAGATAGTTGTGAGCAGTTGAACATCATCTAATAATGAAGAATCAAAGTAAAGGTTTAAGTAATTATTCTAGAATATTCACGGTCGAACTTAGATAGCTATAATATATATATATTCTTCCAGACACTACAAGTTTAGCACATGAGTTATTCCCAACTGGTAAATGAGTTAGTAAAAAGCAAAACATTCATGAAAAGGCCCGAAGATATTATTAAAGGTAAAACTGATTTTATGCATTTATTTTTTTCTTTTTAACAGGTTTAATATTTAATTGCTAGTTGGAAATGGTTAGGTCAAGCTCATGATTTGTTCGCAGCACGTTTTCATATTTGGGTTATTTTTAATTATTAGAATTGTCTAAAACTCGCAAAAACGGGTCGAATTTGTGGTGTTAAGTGGTGCCAAGAGAATTCGCTTCAGAGCGGTGCCGGTGAACTCATATATTTAAATAAAATGCTAGGGAAAAAAATAAAGAATTAAACTGTATTTTAATAGAAATCAATCTCTCTGTGGTTTGACATGTTTGATGAAAATTAAATAATAACTTCGTATAAAAGCACAGATTTTATTTATTTTTTATGACCGACCGGTTTTGCTTAGCCTTAGCATCATCAAAATTGAACTAAATAAAATATACAAAATATGCGGTTGTATATACATACAAAAAGAGAACACAGTATAAAATAAAATGAGAGAACAAACAATAGTCTAAGCTTTTAAAAAAAAACAAAGGCATAGGGAGAAAGAGACAGACAATAGGAAATGAAAGAGGCAAAACTTCAATTGAAAAGGTGATTAAAGAAAAATGAAAAAAAATTACAAGTACTTAATAATCAGTTAAATTTGTCTAGTAGTCCAATATTTCCTGTAAACTCATAAAGAAATCTCATTATTCTTTAATCACCTTCTCAGTGGACGTTTTGCCTCTTTCATTTCATATTGTCTGTCTCTTTTTCTTTGTTCCTTTATTATAATGATAAATGTTGTTCCATTGTTTGCTCTCTTATTTTATTTTATATTGTGTTCCCCATCTGTATGTTTTTATAACCGCACACGATCATAAAAGTTAAAATAAAATCTGTGGTTTTATGCAAAGTATTATTTCATTTTCATTACTTTAATTGTTGCTATATTTACAGTATTGCAAATCTCGAACCTGAAAAAGCTTATGGTCATACGCTAGGAGGAATACACAAGCAGCAGAAAAGTATTTGGTTGATCAAGTATTAGAAGAGTTAGGAACGTCTATGTGCGTGGCTTTCTATTTAGCCCAGGACGTGGGGGAGCCTTGTTCACCAGGGCAATAGGAAAAGGGGTCAGCATCCTCAGCAATAAGGCAATGACTCAAGAAGACGGTATTAAAATTCAACTAAACAAACTTTTCAGGTAATGCAAAGTACTTGGAAAGTTTACCATAACGTTTACCCGATCCACTGCCTGCTACCCGGAACTGAATAGACTTCACGCCGAGGTGAAGGTTTATAAGGTGAGAATATTTTTCCGTTAATTAAAAAAGCGAGAAAGATGAAGGAAGAGTTGATTATAATTTATGGAAAGTCCTCGTGCATTCTTGGCGGCATTCGGAACTACTTTAATTACAGCGCCAGGCGCCGGTCCTGACGTCACATTCGCATAATGCTGGGCGTCACGACGCCGCATAATTTTACTGCGCGAATTCAGCCGCCAGTAATTCATCCTGCGACCAAATCGTGCGCCGGAAGGAAACTGCACTGGAAACAAAGCCTGGCGGGTAAGGAGACATGTGGTTGAAACACAATGTCTTCATTCGACTTATGAACAAAACAAATATATGTGATTATCTACCTCATGTAACATTGAGAAAATATGAGTTTTGTATTATTTATATGCAATTGTTCAATATTCGACCCTACAAACCATTCAATATTGTCCTAAAGTCGTCCATTTTCATGCGAATATCGTGTTAAAAAACGAACACGACGATCTTCAACGCATAATCTTTTGCACCATTAATTCAATCTAATCTAATTATTTTTTAACATTTAAACCTTCAAGCGATTAAATCTTATGCGAATTTCGTGCTAAAAGAAATAATCTACCAGCTTAAACTAATAAATATATATATATATATATATATATATATATATATATATATATATATATATATATATATATATATATATATATATATATATATAAAACACCTTGACAACAGGTATTGATGTTCGAAGTAACAGAATTTTCAAATAAACGCGTTGCCAATAAACACCCAGAAAATAATTGCCAATCAAAATAATAAGGCCTCTCTGTTGAATTACTAAAATATATTTCCTAGAGGGGTGAAGACTTTTCCACCCTTACAGAAATAGAAAGGAAGATGGAACATTGATTTCCAACCATTTTCAATTAAATAATAATATTTCAAGAACTTACTTTAACAATGATGATTTCTTTATATTGTAACAGTACTAGTAGTTGCTTTAAATTGTTTGGAGTACTAGAAAGAAAAAACTACTGGTTTTAATAAAAAATAAATGAAAAATTCCCGAAACCCCATCAGGGCGTTAATAATAAATTTTAATAAAGACTGAAGGAAAATCAACCGCCACGCTCTCTAACACTTATTCGTAAAAAAAGAAAACTTACTATCGGAATCATAACTCTGTGAAAATTTGATCTCTGAATATTTTTAATTGAAGCTTAATCGGGGTACAGTGTGAATAAACATTCGAGTATTTGTTCATCCACGAGTCCTGGTAATAGATTCACAGTTAATTTAAAGTATATAATTAATATTCATCCCCAATCAGATTTTAAATTCAATACGTTTTCTCAAATTTTGTTTTACAGTATGATTTTAATCGGAAGGTAGGTAATATAATAATAGATAAACATCGTAGATACAGGTACCTGCTTTGTAAGTATTTGAAGAAAATTGTAAATCTGGTAAAGATGATGTTATGATTGATATCAGATAATGCATTACGTTACCAAATTGAAATTTTATTTTTATTGTAAATCGAGGGCCAGAATCATCTTGCCAGACTGCATAAAAGGGTCCTTTATTCGAGAGGTGATAAATCGAGTTTGAGCCCTCGTTGGAATTATTAAATATTTTCAGATACAAGTCACAATGAGGTTAGAATACAGGCAGGACGACTGCTGAACTGAATTATGTTAGAAGGAATGACTATGCAATAGTGTAAATTAGGTAGCCTAGAGGTAGCTTTTCGCTTTTATTAAGCCTCAGCACCCAAAAATGGCGTAAAACGTTTTGTAGCATTCTAATACACGCAATACAACAAACGATTTGTCTGTAAACTTTCTAAGGGTAGTTATATAAATGTCTAAGGTTTCCGATGAAATTTTTTTTTCAACTGAAATCTTTTAAATTATATGAAAAAAAATACTAAAATGTCAGTAAAAGGTGCAGTTTTCAAAACCAATGAAGGTTGTTATTTAATACATTTCCTAACTGTCCGTAAGGAATTAATAAATAAGTGATTTGTAGTATTGCTTGTAAAAGAAAGTCAGAAATTGTGTATTTTTGGGTGCTGACCCTTAAGAACCTCCGTGAAAGGGTGGTGAGATCTCCAGCTCTTTCTCTATAGATCACGAGCTTAAATCCTAGCCAGGGAAAATTAATAATGGTAGTTGCACCCTTGGAGAAACAGTGTATGGAGAGAGAGCTAATTATTTTTACCCAACTTATACGAACTGGCGTTAAATCACTTTCTCCGGGTTTTTACGTTGTACACCATGAGAGAGAAAGAGACAACAAAAATAGCACACCGCTTTTATGTACTGTAATTGATCTTGGTCTCCTACGTCTCCGAGGACTCCGCCCACATGTTTTATTTTGCGACTAATCTGGACACAACTGAACGGTTTTTTTTTAATTATATGCTTTATTTTTGTTGATAACAATACTGTAAAAAAATATGTTAATACGAATAAACAAAAACATTATGTAAACATGTATTATGAATGGATGTATAAATACCCTAGCTGTGGTCTTAGCCACGCCCAGATCTGCCGAGTGCGGCAAAAATCATCAAAAACTGACTACACTGCCTTGGATAGGTACCACTCCATGTACTCTAAGGTTACACCACTATAACCAGATCGTGGTGTTTGTTTATATGTAAATATGGTATGAATACCCCTCCTAAAGAGAATTAGAATGAAGATCTCTGTTTCTCCTGACGAGAAACTTTACTTCAAATCGCTTTTTAAACACCATGTTTGTACCAAATCTGAAGAGCTAGTTAAGAATTTCAAAAAATTCACCTTTTTCTTCTATTTATGAAACATAATCTCACAACATTTCCCAAATTGAGCTCGCTATAGTTTTACTGGCTTCGGAAATTTGAGAAATATGATGATGTGGATAGTTCACAACTGCATCATAAAATAATGATTTCTGGCCTCGAGAACCTTAAATCATTTGTACATCGTAACATGTTCAACATATTTTTATTTTCGCGGAAAACATTAGTTAGAACGCGACGAAATGAAAATTAATGCGCTAGTGGAACGAAATCTGATCTCTTCCACTGTAGCTATCAAAGCGTCAGTTATCTCTTTCTATTCGGTGACTTTCTTAGCGGGAAAGAGTGATATGGGTGAATTTTCGAGCGCATCGTTTCAATCTGATATTCTGTCAATTTCCTGTGAGAGTAATCTGCCTGAGATAGCAACACAAGATTATAGAGGTATCTAGTTGCTTTCCGGAGCTGGGAATTTGACAGGATCTAATGAATCGCGTAATTACTCACGCAAAAAATGAGATTTTTCCTAGTAAAACGCATATGGTCCTTATTTCCAGATTTATTTTAATATATTATAAACTAGCTGATTAGTCACGACACACACTTAAAAAAAAACATAGTGAGTAAATTGTGAAGGACTGTTTTCGGAAGAAAATTTCAACTAACAAACTAACTAACTAACCATCACGCCGTTTCCCCGCAGGGGTAGGCAGAGAGGACGGACCGCTATATTACTCTGTCTTGGCACACACTCCTTGCTTCATTTACATTCATACATCGTCTCATACATACTCTTCTGTTATTCTGACTCTTCACATGACCCGATTCAAATATTTGATTTACTTGATCGTGCCATGTCTTTCTCGGGCGTCCTCGACTTCTTCTTCCATTCACTTTCGCATCATATATTCTTTTCACACTCCTTTCTTCGTTCATTCGCTCTACATGCCCAAGCCATCTAAGCGTCCCTTTCTTGATAAGATTAAGAGGTAAATTTTCGTAGAAAGCAATCACTTTTTCGTTTGAGATATTAAATGAAAATTACAAAAATAATTTTATATAGGACCACAGATTTTATTTAATTTTTTATGACCGACTGGTTTCGTTTAGCCTAAGCATCAGCACGGTAATCTTATTATTGTATACAATCAATTATTTAGGTTAATTTTAAATCAATTCTAAGGATAAAGATGACAAACTAAGCCACTCGGGAATTTGTAAATTGGATTGTAGACATTGTATTGTATTGTTCTGCATTTCATATTGGTAAAACAACCGTAATGTCAATGTTAGAATCAAAGAACATTTTAGATGTGTAAGTTTAGTTTGAAAAAAATCATACTTTCAATAAAAGTACCGGTGCTCATCTTCTCCATAAAAATGGTCTTACATTCAGATTAATAAGATAATCAGTTAATTTTTTCCAGAAGTCCAATATTAGGTATATTTCCTTTAAACGCATTCAATTTCTCATTTTTACTTTATCACCTTTTCATTTGACGTATCGCCTCTTTTATTTCAAATTATATGTTTCTTTCTATCTGTTCTTTTGTGATAGCTTAAATGTTATTCTATTGTTATCTCACTGTTCTTATATTTTATTTTATATTGTGTACTCCCTCTGTATGTATATATAACCGCAAACCTTGTATTTTTTGTTTAGTTTAATTTTTTACCCTTATGCTTAGACTAAGCAAAATCGGTCGGTCATAAAAAATAAAATGAAATCTGTGTCTTATACAAAGTTATTATTTTATTTTAATCATTAAGGGGTGATTAAAAGCCCAATAGAAAAGACGCCTGAGTAGAAGTCGGTTGAACAGAGATCGATATCCACAGGAGCTATCGTATTTCTTCCTTATCTATTAAAGTAAAGCTTAAAAAAAAGTCTGTGCTTCAAATTTTAACGCTTAAAGCATCTTAAAAAAAGAACTCAACTAATTATTTTTTTCAAAAGATACTGAAAAAAATAATTAGGCAGGTACTTAAAAATAACAGGCAGGTAGATGTTCCCTCAACTGAAACGTAATTTTTACCCCTTTTTTACGCATTACAATCTATTTTATGTGCTGCCATTAACTACCCGCCTAATTGTAATTAATTTGAAAACCGGCAAAACCATGGCCGATTTTCGCGTTACCAAGTCAATTCATATAATGACGAAATATTTAGAACTGTTGTTAATATTTATGGAAAACTGCCTCTAAAACCAAATCATTAATGTAAATGTGCTATATTTATTCCACATGGGAGGCCCTAAGGGAAGTAATTTCCCTCATGGCCAATGTCAGCTTTGGGGATGCTGTGCAGAGTGTCTTTTTTAAGAAAAGAAAAGAGTGAACCCGGGTATTGAAGATACCCATGCTTACTCAAAATTATTAAGAAAAGGTGCATATGTAACTACCAAAGAACGTCAACATTCACCTTATCTATGCTTGATGTATTTCATTTATGACTTGCTCAAGATCAAATATAGGTGCGAGCGAGTACAGTGAGCCCGAAGTAGGGTAAATTATTCCTCACTTCGGGTGGAATTGATCAAACTCTTTCCAATATCACAATTATTTCTTAAGCAGATAATCAATATCGTTGGCCTGTCTGGGGCCTGGGAATCAAATTGGCGACTTAAGATTTGTTTTGAAAATCGGTGTAATAATATACGAGTATACATGCTTAGACTAATCGAAACCGGTTGGTCATAAAAAAAAAAAAATCTTTGATCTTACACAAAGCTATTTTTCCATTTTTGTTGAAAATGTCAAACCACAAACTAATTGCTTTCTACGAAAATATAATTTAAAAAATATGGCTAAATTTATCATAAAACTATCGAAATACCCAAAACTATAGCTAGAAGTACATACCATTTTGAAATGTACATGTTCCATGAATCCAGAGGTCGTGGGTTCAAACCCGGCGTGCGCAAATAACATTTATTCGATTAATATGTGTCATAAAACATTGGGTTCATTTGAAACTATTTCCACAAAAACACCACTTAATAAATTAGCCAAGTATTAAAAAAAAATTAAAAATTATAAAATTGTCAATGGTATTATAGACAGCCCTGATTTATTGAACCTTATTTCGTTTTACATACCAAAGAAAACTACTCGATCCAAAATTTTATTTAGGTGTAAAAATAACATCAAGACTGAGTCTTTTAGATACTCGCTTGTACCTAGATTGCATGTAGTTGGTAATACATACGCAGAGGCGGCTGATGTATTTAACTGCACGGAATGTAAATACAAGAAGGCTGTTACACCATTTTTCTTTAATCAATAATCTTTTATGTATTCAAACACTATTTTCTACTACTGTACAACCATTCCTTATTTGTTTGTTAATATAATTCACATGTTTTCACTGTCAATTGCAAACCTTTTAATGTAAAAGCCCTCTCGGGCGTATATAATAAAGTAAATAAAATAATATAAAATTTATTTGCGGCACGTTCCAGAGTGGTAGATACTCTATGCATCGCCCTTGTGAAACACCACCATTCAGAATTAAAACGTTGCTTGAAATGACCAGATCTGAATAGCCAGATACTTCCAACCCTCCTCTGGCCCATCTATTTTCCTTCCCTACTACCTTCAGCCTCACAACATAGCCAAATTGGGGATGCCAAAGTTTCACTGGTTCTAGACCGTTGGGAGCAGTTAGGACTCTAGAGCGGTATTCACTATGAAAATAAAATTAAAAATGAAGTTGCAGTATTATTCCTAATATGACTAAAAAAAACTACACCTTTTAAAAATTGATGTGAAGGTTTCTTTTACAGTATATAATTTGCTAAAGTTTGCTGGACTACTCTTATGACGTAATACATTTCGACTCAGTTCAAGGATACAGGTGATGTACTTTGAACACAGCAGTACATCCTGGTTATCGTTTAAAATATGATAAAATTACTAATAAATATAGACAAGCTTAAAATTTCATTTATAACACATGAAGGTACCCGGGTACTCTTTCAGTCATCAGAAGGTGTAAGTTTTACTTTAGCGTTTTCCGCTCACATACCACCCTCCACATATCCAAAGGTTCGGTTTAATTTTTTTTCATTTTCACTAATGTGGAAAAGTCAGGAAGTTTCAGCCGGTTAGACTTATTGAAACATTATAAAAATCTTTTTTTAATTACTTTTTCGTAAGAAGCAATTATATTAATAATAGAAGAATACTTTCTTTTTAAACCACAAAATGTACTATGATGAAGGCCAACCGGTTTCGCTTGGATCAAGCTTCGTCAGGACATAGTTATTTTATGTGCCCTGAAGAATTCCATGTTGTAAGCTGAAAAGGGTGCCCGGGTACCTTTTCAGTCACATAAAGGTGTAGATATATCACTTCTAGTTATTGTTTTTTCTTGTGCTGTAACCCTTTATATTATGTTGCAAGAATTGAAACACTCCATTGCTTGAAGTCTCTGAATCCTGAGCGCATCTCTCACCTTCCACCTCGTTGTGCAATGAGGATTTCCATACTTTCCGATCCTGACGTATTAAACACCCCCAGATAGACCCGAAGTGCACGGCCGTATATCTTAATGATCGCGCCATTAAAACCACGTACCGGAATCGCTAAATAGTGTGCTATAAAGTTTTATGGTAATACCCCGGGCCGCGGAGGGCAGTTTCGCGATAAAACTGCGCATTAGCGTGCGCACACCTCACTGAATTGCACGCGGAACGGGCCATCTTGAGGCGGTCAATATTTTGGTCTGGATTTAATGAATTCATTGAGCGAGAAATAACTTACAGACAAAGTTAGCAACGGTTTTTTTCTTCTTATCGTGAGCTTTTCAAATCATTTGTTTGATTTTTTAAATAAAATTAACCGCAATCTGTACATTTAACTAGAGATGGTCGATATTCCTGTCCCGGTTAAATGGAACCGGTTTCAAGCCGGTCACTGGAACCGTCAATATTATTTCTCTGAGGAACAGGTTCCTTTTTTGGAAAATATAAATCGATATCATTTGTCCGAGGAACCGGTTTTTTGTTGATTTGCTAGTATTTTTTTTGAGTAGGAACTTTTGTCGATTTACTAGTACTTTTCGATTTCAAATCTCTACCAACTAGTACTTTTTTTTGAGGAGGATTTTTTGTCGATTTACTAGTACTTTTCGATTTCATTATAAAGATCTCCTTTGTGGAACTTTTTTGGCACCAGGAACCGGCTCCAAAAATAACTGGAAAAATAACCGGTACCTCGTCGGTCACCGGTAACTGGAACCGCAGGTACATTCAATTCTAATATCGACCATCTCTACATTTAACCATCCAAACCCTCTCCATCTCCTTCCCTCCCTCGTTAACTTAAGCCTTACAACATAACCCATATTGGGGATGCCATACACTCACTGGCTCTAGACGATTGGGAGCAGTTGGGACTCTTGTGCGGTATTCACTATCACAAAATATTTTAAAAATCAAGTCAGTCTAAAACGACCCCCAACACTAGCCACACTAAGGATTGTAGTAATTGTTCAAAGTTTTAAATCGATAAAACAAACACTTTATGTCAACATTAGAATCAAAGAACATCTGTTTTTTTTCAACCGCGGTTTTTCAAAATTCGCTTCATAATCTTATTGAAAAAGATCACACCTTCAATAAAAGCACCGGTGATAATATTCCCCCCAAAAATGGTCATGGCAACAGATTAAATAATTAAGAAGCACTGAAGATAAAAAAAGTTACACATTATAAGTTACAGTCATATTCTCAATAGTTAATTACATTTTTAAAGTAGTCTAATATTAGGTATATTTCCAGTAAACTCACTGCAAATCCATTAAAAAAAAAACCAACGTAAATTTCTTAGATACATCAACCATAAACCTAATCTACCCATTGAAAACATAAACTATCACTACTTGATGAAATAATTAAACCTATTAAAACTTAGATCAAAGAACTATTTTTGACTTAACTTTTATTTATATAATTGACAATGGTATTATAGACACCCCTAATTTACTAAACCTCATTATCTTTAATTTACTATTGAGAAGTACTCGATCCAAAAATCTATTTAGTTGTAATAATAATATCAGGACTTCAGTCTTTCAGATACTCACCTGTACCTAGATTGCAAGTAGTTGGTAATACATACCGAGAGGTGGCCGATGTATTTAGCTGCACTGAATATAGAAACGAGAAGGCTTTAATATCACATATCTTCAATCAATATTATTTAATGTAATCAAACACAATTTCTGACATTTTTTTCTTTATAACTTTTCTTTCTTTTGTTTGAGCAAATAATAATTATTTTTTTTCACTGTTCAATTTACCTACCTTTATATGTTGAAATCCATTCGGCCGTATACAATTAACTAAATAAATAAACTTATAAAATTTCACGTCTTTCCAATTACCATTTCAGTTGACATTACATTTTATCTGTATTTTTTTCTCTGTTCATTTATTATAATTCTTCATGATACTATTTCACTGTTATCTTATTTATTTCTGTTTAATTTAATGATGACGCTTGAGCTTAACAAAAACTAAACAACAAAACTATAGTAATAAAATGAATTCTGTGGTCTTATACAGAGTTGTTGCTTTATTTTATTTATCTAAAATATAATTTAGGATCTAAACTATAAATCACAAAGAAGTCGTGGACGTAGCTAGTCAGTAACCGAACGCGATTTCTCCGAGTGCTAGCCGAGCGTTTTAACCATGGGACATATACCCCTATTATATAACATTATATCTCATCTCGTTTTCATACGCTTGTCCAATTCAGATCTGAAACCCTTCGATAAGGCGCCTACAGGCGTCGCTGTCCAGCCTTACTTCGGCGACTTCCGTCCACAGTAGACAAAGCTTCTCATTGCACAGCCTTTGGAGTTGCTTCTCCCAACTTTACCTGGAGCGACCCACTATACGTCTTCCGTGTGGAATCGCACTCGGTATTTTTAGTGGAAGTCCTTCTTCTAAGTGCTTTTATATTCAGCTCATCTCGAATCATCAAATTCATTATTCAACGCAATTAATATTATACATTTTACAATATGATTGTACGAGTCGATAACAAAACTAAATATTCAAAGAGGTTGGTAATTAGTGAAGGTGCTTGTAAAAAGATAAATGAGTACTGAGCAAGAAAAAATTGCGGAATATTTCCGAGGATTGTGGCTTTCTTTTGTTAATAATATGTTTTTTCTCTATGGGAAAGTGTACTAGATTTACGTAATTATTCTTTTCTGCATTATAAAATAAGGATGATCATGCTGTGCCTGTTTCACTAGGAAATCCTGTGTTGAATTGTCATTGTCGCGTTATCTTGATTTCCGCTCCTATTTAGTTCATGGATGTAAATTGTAGTACGAATATTCAAATTCATTCCGAATTGTTATTCTGTTATTTAAGAAATACAAATACCTTTGGCATTAGGCCGTTGGGACTCTTGTGCGATACCTCATGTGATAAACTGTTTTTTTTTAAATGTGAATACCGCACTAGAGTCCCAACTGCTCTCAAATGTCTGGAGCCTATTATAAATAATCTAAAACACAAATTTGAAACAGAAAAATTCGGAAAATAAAAAGACAAAGGTCACAACCGAGACCCGAACTCAAATCCTATACTCTATCCGGAAGTAACGCCATAACCAATTCGACCATTGGGATCTTATTAGAAAGTGCATTTTAATCGATCTCTAATTTTCATTGAAAATAATGAAAATAATTTTTTGATTTGTTCCAATTTTTTTCTCGGTTGTGACCATTATCTTTTTATTTTCTCACTTTTTCTGTTTCATTCTTGTGTTTAGATTATTGATATTATTTAAATATTTTTTAAAACATAGGCATTAACGCTTATTAGCTATTTTCTACTATCCATAATCGGGGTATGTTGTGAGGATAGTGGTAGTGGAGGAGAGAAGGAGATGAGGAAGAGGAAGGTTGGGAAGTACTTGGCACTACAGATCGGGTCATCACATACGGCTAAGACTATTTCAAGTAACTTTTCGATTCTCAAAGTATGTCTTTCGCCAGTGCAATACTAAAAGAATCCACCACTATTGAACGTGCCGCAAAAACATTTTATAAAAATTAAGTATATGTAAAAAAAACATTGGTTAATAAAATAAAATTTAATGTTTCGAACTTACGATCTCCAAATCCGTAGCCAATACTCTTAACCGCTCAGCCACTGAGGTCGTCTTGGTGATAATCTCAACCATAAAGCAAAACATATCTGCGTGTTCTACTCGTTCTAATACTAAAGTCAACACAGCTTCATTTAGGTAGACACGTCATTTATATTTAACGTATAAAAATTTAGGTCAGACACCATACCGTAAAACACATCTTTTAAACATGTTCAGTTAGAAAAGATTTATTTCGAAAAAATAAAAAAGGTCACATTTAAAATGATAAATTTTAGGTTTAGTTTTTTCGAATAATAAAATAATTGTAATTGAAAATAACTTTAAAGCATTAGTGCGTGTGTTTTTTAAAACATTCAATTAATATCAATAATCTAAAAAACAAATACGAAACAGAAAAAGTGAGAAAATAAAAAGACAATGGTCACAACCGAGACAAAAAGCGGAAGAAATGAAAAAAAAAAATATTCATAATTTTCAATTGAAATATGAGATCGACTAAAATGCCATTTTATAATAAGGTCCCAATGACCGAATTAGGTAAAGCGTTTCTCCCGGATAGATTAGAGGATCCGATATCGGTTGTGATCATTGTTTTATTTTTTTGTCTTTTTTCTGTTTCATATTTGTGTTATAGATTATTGATATTATTTAAATAATTGAATAAAATAATTCTCGCAAGTCAATGTCTGCGAGCTAGTAGTTATATAACAACACCCAACCTTCAGTCACATTATTAGTATGCAAATAGACTAAGCCTACTCAAACAAACGCGGAGGAAACTCATTAGATGAAATTTTATTCAAAATGAATGCCAGGAGAACAGGAATGGTGAAGAGGTAGAGCAGGAACTTGAATTCAGCCCATCTAAAACTTTCACGTATGACTTCCACCGTTTCACATAGTTGTAAAGCCGTGCCACCTACAGAGGCGAAACGGTTGCAGAGAGCAGGAAACGAGTTATTTCAATTTATAATTCTGTTGTTCCTATTTGAAATAGGTTCTGCTCTTCGGGAGCTTTGAAGCGAGAGGAAATCGCAACATTATTTAAAGTGTAGGACTTAAATTATACACCCTCAAAATTCACGTCCAAAACAAAATGGGGTAAGGTAACTAAACTAATTAACCTAATTACGTATTAAGCAACATGATTTATTCAGCGTGATAAATCAAAAGTATGTGTTATTGTTCCTTTATTTGTTGAAAACTTTTGCCGATATGAACAAAATCATTTCTCTGGTGAAGTAGAATCTAGAACTTTTAACCTTTTTTGCTGGAAGATTGTTTATTATTTTGCCCTACATGTGGTGTAAAGTTCAAATAATATAAATTATTTGGTTAAATATTGTATTTAGGTTTATTTTGTTGAACTACGTTGTCATCCATCGTTTTTATTGTGTAAGTAAAAACGTTTTGTGAGTTCTGGTATTTCATTTATTTTTATGCTTGAGAGCTGTTAGGCATATTAAGGTGATTAATAAAGTACAGCAGAAATTTAAAAAATTTTTTTTTTATGTTTTCAAAATATCTATGCTCCTTTAAAAACCTCACCGTGATTGAGTTAGTTGCTTACTACGATGAATATATAATGTTTTTGTTTAAACCGTACAGTTTAGAACGCAGAAAAAAACTAATTTATTGGTCATCCAAAATATATATAATACACTAGTTCAAAATTAAAATACAACACTCGTTCACACTCAGTTCTGAAATTTTGTCACCGTCTCTGCTAACGAGAGGCAGTAGAAATTGGGTATTGAATAATTTATAATTAAAGTAACCATCTATTTGTCAACCTCTCTCTCCCCTTTCTAATTTGACCCCCCATAGACATCTGACCCAGGACATCGTCCAATCATAATGTTGGGTCTCAAATAAAATAAAATCAATAAGGAACCTTGTTGGATTTCAAGTGATAATTTCTTACCTCCATGTTTTTAATCCAGTTCCTACCTATCCAATCATTTCGCAATATTCGATTTCTGCATTCCACAACACCATGTTCAAAAACAATTGACAATCAAACAGAAGTCTCATGTGAAAAAACGTGTTGCTCGTTGGTTTTTCGGGTGTTCGTCAATTTGTTATTTTGATCTCTGATAATATAAAATAAATGTGTTTTATGAATAAGAAGACTAAAAAAGAATGGTGTATTTGTTTCGTTAATAGCACAATTGTGAAAGAAGACTTTGAGAAATTTCAACTTCAACTACATCGGTGAGTGAACGGTTTCCCATTTTTTCTTTATTAATTCCATAATTCCGTTCCCCATTCATAATTAGACACTTTTATCAGGTATAATAGTGTATCATTAACAGTCCATTATTTTTCAAATTCATCTGAAGCTGAAAACACATTCGGTGTTCAATTTTATCGCAGCTTCAGATCTAACAAACCCACATTATTATTTTAACTAAATAATCTTGCAAACATTTTCTTAGCTTAGCCGTGTTATTATTTCGAAATTATCAAAATGAAATAACACACTTACCCTTTTCAATAATGAGTGGGGGGAGGGCGAACGAGGGAAGAAATAAACAATGGTGTTCGAGGGAAATTTGCATAATAATTTACCGAGTTTCATTTTCACACTTCCTCACACTAGCGGACCTCTGGCATAAATAACAGCCTTCTTAATCAGGAAACAGAAATATTATGATTTAATAATGTCGAGCTCGAAATCCACGTAATGAAAAATTTTAGCTTGTATTTATTTACAAATGAAATAAATCTGTTTGTGTTCAATTTATATCTCTGACGAAGGCTTTGTTGCTTTTGTAAGGTTTAGTATAAACAAATAAACTTTTAAAATTTAATTGTGTATTCAACTATTTAATTTTAATCCTTACTTTTGTAGTACAAATTGCAAAATCAGTTCCCCTATTTAGAAAATCGTAAAAATTTTCAAATAATGTGAAATTTGAGCCCAATTCGAACTTTGTAAGATAGACAATACACACTATTATAATACGTTCGCTTTCATTAAAATAAGCCTTATGTGAAGCATTAGTTAACTACGCCGTACGATAAGCTTATTCTCACATTTGTAAAGACACTATTAAATCATATTTATCTTATATCATCTTCATTTACTTTTGCATATTTTTTTTATAGTGAATAACGCATAAGAGTCCCAACTGCTCTCAACTGTCTAGATCCAGTAAGAATATAGCATCCCCAATCAGGGTATATTGTGAGTTTGCAGGTAGTAGGGGTAGGAGAAGGGGGAAGAGGAAAGTTGGGAAGTACTTGGCTATTCAGGTATGGTGACCAAACACGGCTAAAGCCGTTTCAAGCAGCATTATGTTATGTTTAGTTTAGTCGCATATCAAAACGTGTGGGCGGAGTTCCCGGAGACGCGGGAGACGGAGAAGATCCCTACGGTACATAAAAGAGATAAATATAAAGTGATTTATCCCAAATTTGTATAGGTTTTGTAGAAATAATAAGCTCTCTCCAAATATTGTTATTCCAAGGTTTTGAACTATGTGTTGAACTTTGACCCTGTATACTTTTGTCAAAAATATTACTTGATTTTATGATAACGTGTTAGTATTCAAATTTTACTGATACAAGTAACATATGGGTGGGAAGGGTGGGTTACTACTTTCCCTTATTTATGGTTTCTTAAGAACACAGACCATGGTCATAAATTCGTGTAAATTTTGTGCAGAATGTAAATATTGGGAAGGAAAAGGCCATAAAATTTCACGTGGCGTCAACAATAACATGCAACGGCTTGGGCAACTTCGCGTTTCAATACCTCAGTGCTGAAATTGTTCTTTGTTTTAAAAACGATTTATTTGTAGATATTAAATACGGTTGCCTCGTTTCATATTTTGTTTGTATGAGAAATTTTGAAAATAATACGTCTCTTATTTAAGATTGTGTATTAGCTTAAAAAAAAACTACCTAGCCATCACGCCGTTTCTCCGCAGAGGTAAGTGGCAAAGAGGACGGCCCGCCATACAACCCGGTCGTGGCACACACTCCTTGTTTCATTCACATTCATACATCGTCTTATACAAACTCTTCTGTTATTCTGACTCTTCACATGGCCCGCTTTAAATATTTGATTCACTTGATCGTGCCATGTCATCCTCAGGCGGCCCCAACTTCTTCTTCTTCTTCAACTCTTTTCTTTGTTTATTCGCTCTACACGTTCAAAGCATCTAAGCGGCCCTTACTTGATCCTTTTCATGACACTTAAATCAGCCTTGCATTCTTTACCGATATTTAACTCGGTCATACATGGTTTTACGCACATAGACCTCAGGAATCGCATTTTCATAGTATTTAGTCTACTTTCATCCTTTCTCTAATATGTTTTAGCTCTAATATGAAATTTACGTTAAACTTCAACATGATTATGTGTTTTGAGATACTGTCTAATATGTACGTAAATTAATATATATTGCTCATTAATTATAATTATTGCACTCAAGTTTAATAATATCATAAATGTATGCTTCAAATGGAGACACATAATACATATTATGTAATGAAAAAAGTTCTTATTTTGTATTGCAACATGGATATAATTATTATTAGGTTTATGGGAGTTTTATTTTTGTTTATAAAACAGTATTTAAGACGAAATTCGGCAAAATGTAAAATAACACATAACTTAGGAAAAAAAATCTCGATTGTGAGAGCGTTTGTTTTATTGTATTTATAAAAAAAAATATTTCCTCTTTTCAACTTAATAGCTACACGCGATTCGTTACCTTGCAGATATTGGAAATACTTCTTCCATTATCATTGTACTTTCAAAATGGTGGTAAGCTGGCGACGGCCTCCATGGTCGAGTGGTAAGACGCTCGACTACGAATCCATAGATCGCAGGTTCAAACCCGGTGTGCACCAATAACTTTTATGTAATTAATATGTGTATTAACACATTTAATTCATATAAAAAGTATACTTGCGGCACGTTCCAGAGTGGTAGATACTCTTAGTATCACCTTGGTGAAAGACCACCATTCAGAATCGAAACGTTGCTTGAAAGGCATTAGCCGTGTTCGGTGACCAGATCTGAATAGCCAGGTACTTCCCGACCTTCTTCTTCTCAATCTCCTTCACCTTCCCACTAATTGCAGCCTCACAACATACCCTATTTGGGGATGCAATAGTCTCACGGGCTCTAGACGGTTGGGAGTAGTTGAGACTCTTGTGCGGTATTAATTTAAAATAAAATAAAAAAGCTGTTCAAATCATTCAGGGTTGCGTTAATTTTGAGCTCAGGCGAATCAAATTCGTTAAAAATATTTTATTTTTATTACAGATGACAGGTAAAGTTTTGATCTAAAATGAAACGTAGTTATACAGAAAGCGTCTAATCCACAATCTGCCAAAAGCGAGTTTTAAATGTTTTCTTATAGATAAAAACGAGACTTGTACCTGCTGAAAACATCCAAGCTCCAAATGCAATAGATTTTTGGTTTTTTTTTTCTAACGCACACTGAAGATATCTGTCATTATTTAAAGTTTAAAAACATTACAAATTGTGTGATGGCATAAGACATTTTTTTTTAATAAACCCTTTGATTGATTAGACTTTTTTGTAATAATGCTTATAAAGAAAAAAAAACACTGATATTCACTTAACAAATGCCGATAATGCATATTAATGCTTTTTTATCGTCATATTTTCAAACATTTTTTCCTCAGTTTCATCTTTTTGGGGTTGCACGCTTTCTGCATAACTACGTCCTATCATAATTACGTTCAATTATAGTGTCCCGAATGAAAATAATACTTGTTATATGTATTTACTAAACGATCTAGGCTTTTTTGTACAGCAGGTGGTTAAGGTAATGTAAAGTAATACATGTGAACTTATCAATTATAAGTACATGTTCTCTTTGAAGGTTTTAATAATTATAAATTCAGTGTGAAGTTTCAGTTGACTTAAAACTTTTTTTGTTATGCAATTATTCTTAGCCGGACAAGCTTTTCCTTGTCACAAACATCTTTAGGCTGGTAGATTGTAAACTTAGAGCAGGACATTTTTATTAACACTTAGGTCAAAGAATCACAAAAGTGTATATAGTCCATAATATTAGATAATAATGGTGAAATAATGTTTAAAAAAATGGTTTTATTAAAATCATTAAAATGGAGTTTCACCACGAATTAACAGTTTCAAAATTGGAAATAATAATATTAGAAATTTTGTTGTTTATGTTTTAATTTAAAAATATTTAACGTTCATAAAATATACATATCTTCACAGGAAAAGCTAAATCGCTTGAAAGCTTACACCAGAGTACTGTAATTTTTGTTTTTGTTTTACAATAAAATTTATAAGTCTTCAGTACCAAGTTGGATTTCAAAAAAAAGTTAACTCAGGTAACTCAGTGTGAGCATTATTGAGAGCTAAATGTTCTCACTGAACCTGAAACGATAACAAACTTAAAAAGTCCCAAGCTTTTGTAGCTTGAGTAAAGTCTTCTAACGCCACAAAAGTCTTCAGAATCAAACAAGAGTCAGATCCTTCGACGCAGAAAATAAAACTGATCAAAGCTGCATTTTTTTATCAAAGTGTAGATATCCGATATTTCGGTAAAGGGCAACATTAATTCGCTTTGTAGTTCTTTTATTAGCTTTCCTCTTCTATGTTTACCTTATATTAGTGTGGATATTCTACTTCTTTCCATTTCACCTTTTCAGCGATGAATTATGTACAGAGAATCAATTTTGTTCTAGATCTAGTCTGGTATTTGAAAAATATTTCCAAAAATTATAAGGGTGCAGTTGCACAACATTTATTAAAAGAGCGCTTAGATTTGTTTTTCATCGCCTCAGGTATGTTTTATAAGTGTGATCTTTCCAATATTATCAAGTCGCACGATTTAAAGAGGACAATTTCAGGTTTCGCCAAAGTTTCAGCCCTCACGGCGCGCGGCGGCGGAATCTGAAATTCAGTTTGAAAACTCTCTCCGCGGAGCGCATAAGCTGCGAGAAACTGTTTCTGATTTCAGCGGTTTCATTTTTTTTTCTTTCAGTGCTATTTATTTCCGGCCACTGTCACTAGACGCTCCCCACCCCAACTTATCCGTCTGGTCTTCGGAGAACCGATTTCGCTGCGGGGAGCTGTGAACTTTTTATTTCGCGTCAGAAGGAATCGCATAATTATGTGTAGATAGGCACTAGATGACCTTGCAGTTGCGAAAGATAAACAAATACTACCCTCCACAACGAATTCACGCAAACGTGTGCATGCTCCGTGACTGACTAACTAACTAACTAACTGACTGGTTGGCAGAGAGGACAGATCGCCATACAACTCTGTCTTGGAACATAATCTTCTGTTATTTTGACTCAATTCAAGTATTTGATTCAGTCGATCTTGCTATGTCTTCCTCGAGCGTCCCCGACTTCTTCTTTCATTCGCTTTGATATATTCTTTTCACACCCTTTTCTTCGTTCCTTTGCTCTACATGCCCAAACCATCTAAGCGTCCCTTTATTGATACTTTTCATTACGCTTACATCAGCCTTGTATTCTGTCTGCATATCCACGTTTTTAACACTGTCATGCTCCGTAAATATTTGATTCAATTTAAGATTTAAGCTATAAATCTAAAATACAGGTAACATACGAGTATATAACTAACTCATACACGTGAAAAGTCACGAGGTTTTAATTGTAGAATTTATGAAGCTGAATGCATGCACCCTTCTTTTATGATAGAAAAATTAACAAAAAATTAAGAAAGAATAGTTTTTAAATAAAAAAAATATTACTGTAAAAAAATATTTTAAGTGCACCGAGGAGTTTTGAAACAGATTACTTCATACGTTACTCAAAAACACATACTTAATTAATTATTAATATAAGCTAGTTTAAGCTTATATTTACCATCATTAAATACTTTTCAGGTAAGGCAATTCATATCTGCCATCAATTTTTATTCTAGTTTCAGTTTATTCTAAACCTTCACCAGGACTGTGTAAATGCATGCTGGAGAAGTATACAGTTTTCAAACAGGTTTAATGTGAACTGAAACTAGTAAGTGATAAATACAATAATGTTTTGTCAAACAAAACATACACATTGTAAAAAATGTACTTTGTCTAACCACAACGTGTTTGCTTTTAATGAAAATATCATAATATATGTACTGTATATAGGTGATCTATACTGTATGACAAATTCAGAAAGTCCATTCTTTTAATTTCGCTCCCATGCCCTAAATCGGAAAAAATGAATAAAATTAAAATTAAAATTAAAATTAAAATTAAAATTAAAATTAAAATTAAAATTAAAATTAAAATTAAAATTAAAATTAAAATTAAAATTAAAATTAAAATTAAAATTAAAATTAAAATTAAAATTAAAATTAAAATTAAAATTAAAATTAAAATTAAAATTAAAATTAAAATTAAAATTAAAATTAAAATTAAAATTAAAATTAAAATTAAAATTAAAATTAAAATTAAAATTAAAATTAAAATTAAAATTAAAATTAAAATTAAAATTAAAATTAAAATTAAAATTAAAATTAAAATTAAAATTAAAATTAAAATTAAAATTAAAATTAAAATTAAAATTAAAATTAAAATTAAAATTAAAATTAAAATTAAAATTAAAATTAAAATTAAAATTAAAATTAAAATTAAAATTAAAATTAAAATTAAAATTAAAATTAAAAATTAAAATTAAAAATTAAAATTAAAATTAAAATTAAAATTAAAATTAAATTAAAATTAAAATTAAATTAAAATAAATAAATAAAATAATTGAAATCATAATTATAATTTTAAGTCAATAATTGTGTCTATGTGATGGGACCTGCCAGGTAAGTATGTTCCTGTATATTTTCTTATTTAAGCTAGGAATTAATATGTAATGATAGAAATTAAGATCTGTATGGCGCCCTTGAGATGATTTTTCACAAAAACGGCGCTATACAAATCGTTTAAATATTATTAATACTATTATTATTATTATAACACGCATATTCAAAAGGTATGATTTATTTAGGAAAATTTAAGCCACTCTGATTTCCTTACAAGTCCTTTACGTATACTTTATTGTTGTGTACTTTTAATAGAATTACTATAATATATTCTAAGTTCTATCTGTTTTGTTGATAGTTTAACATTTGTTTTGTATAAAATAAGCGTGTTTCCGAAACCAGGCAACAGTTTTGATATATAAATAAATAAAAACTGAAATTTTGTAGGGGATAGCTGCAAAAAAGTGCATATTATTACTGATGGATTTAGAGAATTTTAAAAGACTGTTGAAAAAAAAATTGAACGATAGATTTTATCACAATAAAATCCAGAATTCAGAAACCGAACATGAAATTCAATTCATTTCAAAACTATATGAATTGATTATTTTCACTTCATTTTAGGACCAATAGCAACAAAACAAAACTTCCACATTTAAAATTGGATATAAAAAATTTTACCCGCGGCCTGTCAAATTTTGTTTGTTTAAAAAACGTTTTTTCGTTTTAAAAAATATTTGCAAATATTTTTATTTCCATCATGAAACTGCGCCTATTTAAAATAGAACCAGAAACTTCAATAAAATCACGATTCAAGATTGTAAAATCCACATTTATCAAGTTGCTCTAACATCGTTGCACCGAGAAGTTCCTCTGAACCAATCGCTGAGAAAATTCTAAATACATCTACCCTCCGACTACGGAGTAAATGATAAAACGAGTTAACGTTATTACGTTAGAAGAGGAAGAAGTTGAAACGTGACTTCTTTCCTCGCTACGTGAGGCCGGAGCAAGACTGCAAGATTACGTCATTAGGGTTAGACAGCGACTTGATCGCGAGGGAGGGACACATCATGTAATGTTTGTCATGCAGGAATATTACGTCAACTCGTATTACGAACATATTTTCTGAGGTTACGTATTAACTCGAGTTATATGAGTCAAGGCGTATCTTTGAAAACATATTTTTCACATTATGTGGCTTACACTTACCAAGTCAATATTGTTTTTAAAACAGATCCGTGTATTTAATAAAGTCACAGAATTTGGTGGTGAAAAAAAGTGTGAAAATATATTTTAAGCTGCCTGAAAGTGAGAGAGTTGGAAGAAAAATGCGTTATTAACAATGTGTTATGTTATGATTTACGTAAAAACCTTTTTAATTAGAAAATCATAAAGAATGCTTGATTATTAAGAGTTTGATTGAAATAACTAAGTACGTAGAAGACTTAATTATTTTTTTATCGAAATAATGAGTGAGTATTGTCGTCAATAGCCTTTGTTTATCAGTAGTCCAAATATCTATATATAGTCAATTGAATAATTTCATATAAATTTTAATTACGTCCCTACAAAACTTTTTATGAAAATATTACTTCTGTAAGAATGATGAGAACGAGTGCATCAAATAGGCGGTTGTGATTAACTTTTTTACTCATTGTTAAACTCATATTTTTTTTCTGAAATTATTTTGAAATCATACTAGTATTGTGAGAAGATGACATTATTATGTATGAATGATCATTGCTCGTTATTAGTTAAGGTATTCGGTAAATCTACAACTTTTTGAAAGTCAACTTTGACGTCTTTATTTTCACAATTTTACTAATAATCCATTTATACCCATTTTCTTAAAACTAAAAATTAAAAAAAATATATATCGTAATTAATTATCGTATATTACAGGAACATTACCATCTTCAACAAAATCATCATTCGAAAAAAAATCTGATCCATAACAACAAAAAACATTGAAAAGCCACATCTTAGCTTACTTTTCTTGCACTATTAAGGTTGTCTAATCCACTGCAAGTTATTCTTATACCACGGTTTTAGTATCACGTTATAATCACTTAGAATTTCTGGGATATCCATAGTATTTTGATTTATAGTAAAAACACGTCTAATGAATTCTGGGAAATACGGCTAGAGAAGATCGATAGTGAAATGAGCGAGAGTCCGGCGAGTGACCGGAATTTTGGTGGTTTAATTTATAAGAATTCACTACCTTCTGTTGAAACCTCTTAATTATCCCAAATAAGGCAACAATACGTACAGTTTTTTAAGCATATAATTATTCTTCGTTCATTAGTTAATTGAGTAGTTACATAAACTAAGGTTTACTTTTAATAATTACGTGACTTCAAGGTAGAAAGGATGAGCAGTTTTCTGATAATATGGTGTAAATTGATTAAAACGTTAGTCAATCTGTTATCACAAACAAATTAAATTAACCGTACAGTTCACAATTTATTAAAATAAATAAAACAAAAAAATTAGAGAAATTAAAAATATTCTCGATTTCAATTCTCAAGTATAAAAATATGTATGATAATTCCAAACTCCACTATACTTTTTTACTTATTACATTTGAAATATATGTTTTAATTTCTACTTTGTATTAAATATGCACTAAATTAAACTTGAAACTGATAACTACGGGACATTACTTCAAATGTTTATGGTTTATAATAAAGTTTTCAAGAACTTGTAAAAGCTACCAAAAAAAAAATAAATTAAATAATTAGCTAATTGCAAAGCAACCTCAAAAAAGAGTTAGCTGATTTTCTTAAAACAGAGACGACGATGAAATGAAGACGATAAACAACTTATACTTCACGACCCATACCGAAATCAAGAAAGTGTACACGAAGGAATAAGCTAAAGCTATGTTTTGCATCTGTCCTGATGATGGGGCACTGCAAGGCTGTTTGAAACGTTAGTTAAAAGAGATGGAAGCTCAATACAGCCTGATGACCTAAAAAGCAATCATAACAACGTTGCTAGAGAGGCAAAAATACTTAAATGACACTTTGGTTAAAAATGAGTTAAAAATACAGTTTTGATCAGTATTTTTTCTACATCGAATGTTCTGACTTTCGTTTGATTCTAAACACTTTTAAAGCCATTCAGCCATCTAAAAATATACTAATCGTTTGGGAGAAGGCTTGACTCAAGCGCCACGATTTTGTGACTTTTTCAGCTTTTGTCGCTTCGGGTATAACTCAGCGAGAGCATTGAGTTGTCTGACTTTTTTTTCTAAGTCCAACCAGGTACTGAAGACTAATGAATTTTATTGTAAAATGTGCTCTGGTGTAAACTTCCCTGAATGGCGCTTCAGCCCTTTTGTCTTTCCGGCGAGAATCTTAAATCATATCCAAGTTAAAGCTTAATCCAAGCACTGCAGCTATAATATTTAGACATAAAATCTTCCTTTGCGACGCGGATGTATCAGGGTAGCATAAACGTGGAGCGATGTCAAATAAAATACAACGGCCATTACTCCGCGCGTGACTGTCGCTCAACGAGATGAAATATATTCACTTTTCATGTTGTAACGTGTGTGATTCTCCGGGGAGTTTAACCGACGGAACTTTTCCAACTACCCGCCCGGCTTAGGTTGCAGCCAGTTGTAACCACTCAGCAAGCGGGTTTTTTTAATGCAGGCACACAGGGTCACACAATATCAAATTGCAAATAAAAAAATAAACATAAATTCAATCATCTTATTGCAAATGATCGAACCTTCAATAAAAGAACCGGCGCTAATGTTTGTCATAAAAATGGTCATGGCAACGGATTAAATAATTTAGAAGAAAGCCATTAGAATCAATAGTCATATTCTTAATAACCAGTTAAATTTGTAAAGTAGTATATTTCCTGTAAGCTCATAAAATTTCTCAACATTTTTTAATCACCTTCTCAGTTGACGTTTTGCCTCTTTTAAATCATAATATCTGTCTCTTCCTCTCTGTACTTTTGTTATTACTTAATTTTTATTCTATTGTTTCCTCACTGTTCTCTTATTTTATTGTATTTTTTTGTTTTATATTGTGTTCTCCCTCTGTATATATATAACCTCACACTTAGTATTTTTTTGTTTCGTTTAGTTTTATAACCTGATGATGCTTTGGCTAAGCGAAACCGGTCGGTCATAAAAAATAAAATAAAATCTAAAGTTATTTTAAATGGTTTTTGTACCGTTTGACTGAAACCAAAAGCTAGAACGGCTTTGAATATTACTATATTAAAATTATTAAATTGATCTATATTAAAAGTAAAAAAATAGGTTTTGTTGGTGGTAAAAAGCTACATTTACTGAAAGTGTGATGTAAAAGTTCGAAATAAACCTCAATTTTATTAAAATTGGGTAACCTTAATTAACTTAACCTTACCTAAAATAACAGCTTTGGACATTTACACAGCAAATAAATAATTTTGGGGTTAACCTAAAATATCTACGATTTAAATCAGCATGCTGTCATATATTATAATGCATACCGTTCTGCTAGTGGATAAAGAAAATCAATATCAAAGAATCTCGTGATGAATAGAATACAAACTACATGCTTAATATATTGTAGCAAAATAACTTATTTTATATTCTGCAAAGTTTAATAAAAAAACGTTTATTTCATTAGCTATTGTTGATTTTGAAGTTCCCTACCTATTCAAACAACTTACCAAATATTAAAATAAAAAATGACTATTACAATTTTCACAATTTAGAACATTCAAGGTTTTATAGCTTATGGAAAGAACGGCGAAATGTTGAACCAAGTTTTAATGACGTAATTTTTAGATGGCATTTTTGTACAAAATCACGTGAAAGACACCTTCCGAAGTTATAGAAAAAGTAAATCTATAAATAAGTTATATTTTATAAAATTCACGAGATTGCAAAATCTTCCCTGAAATCCAAAAAAAAATAATCAATAAGAAAAAACATTTACTATTAAAAATCTTCTTACATGGATATATTGAAGCGAAAAATAAGCAAAAGCTGGAATTATCATTACCTTTAAATTTTATTCTACTTGACGTAGGGTAAAATTACTTTACAATAACACATGCTCTTACCAAACCAATAAAATATGTTAAATACCATTTATCGAATTAAGCAATTTAGTGGCGTGTTCATCTTTATTATGCTAAATTATAACTTATTATAAAAGCATTAATCATTAAAAATAAGGAATTCAAATATTAACGCTGCTAAATATTCTCTGAGCAGAGATGAGGAAAATGTAGTCATTGCTCTAGTGAAAGCCGACCATTCCGAATGGAGGAATTGGTTAAGATTATAAAAATATGTATGTTAAGTGATCAGATCTGGATAGTCAGGCTCACTATTGCCTCTTTTATTAAAAAAACTGAACGAATGCTTAATTTTTTCTAGTTCAAAATTGCCTATGTCTGCAACTTAGCTGAGGGTAATTTTCGCTTCACATACCTACTAAACGTTAAACGCAGTAAGAATGCGTATTTTACGTAGTATTTCATTGGTCAAAATAATTACAGTAATTTAAAAAACCGCTCGACACAATGTGGAAAAAAGAACTGAGCAATTGTGTCAATTTACATTGCAAACAAATGTTATAACAAAAGTAGCTAATTTATGCTTTTAATTTTTAAGCACAAAAAATACTAACTTTGTCTTAATTATTGAGAAAACTTAATTAAGCTTTTGCTCAGGTGTGTTTGGTGAAATTAGTCAAACTTTCTCTTTCTTTTGTTTTCGAATCCCGATGGTTTATTCCTGTAACATTAATTTTCCTGGTCTAGGGGTTATATTATATTAAAGGCTGTAGTCAAAAAAGCATCCTATCAATGTAAAAATATTTAGTCACACGCGGAAGCATTTGATTTAAATGTGAATTCCTGTCGTTAATATTTTTTCTACGACTGAAGCAAAAATGCATTAGTTATTTGATTTCTATTATTGAAAAGTCCCTTGAATCTGGCTAAAGCTCGTCAGGTTAGCAACAGCCTGTAGTATCAGGGTAAGGAAAGGTATGCTAGGTAGCGATGCGCATTCATTTGCCATGCAAAACATCCTATAAATTTTATATTCCCCTGGTAGTGCCGCGAACACCCGGGCTGACAAAAGTTGTGGGAGAAGGGTGGAGGAGGCGAATCGTAAAGTGAGATGGAATAATATATGCAGATGTCTCCGGCAATTTGATGACGTGAAATAAAATATAAAATAATATTCGTAGAAATGACGAGTCATGACGTTAAAACAGGGTTTTCGGAGGTGTCGTATTTCTGAAGGGTTAAATGGAAAATATTGTCATTTACTAACTTTTATCGAAAAATCTGTGGATATTTATGGTTTTTGGATTTATATTTCAATACAATCTCCGTGGTGAAGCGAAAATATTGTTGCGACAAGGTTGCGGATTTTAATACCGGCCAACATATCAATATTTTATAATTTTATATGGGCCTTTTCCCACAAATGATGGCAATATGAAAAAAATGTTGAACATTTTTAGCTTGGTCCAGATCTTCAAATATTCCAAAAATTATATTTTCGGATGGGCCTGAAAGTAATCACTTTGTAGTTTGACATTTTTAACGAAAATGTATTAATGACTTTGTACATTTGTGAATAAAATTTGTGTGTCTTATACAAAGTTAATAATTCATTTTCATTACTCTAAAATTGCCCCGGTGAAACAACTATTTAAAATTGAAACGTTGTATTTCTTGAAATTGATTTAGGTAGATTTTTTTTTATAACCAGGTCTAAACATCTTGGAAGTATTTTGATTTAAATATTCTTATCAACCGTCATCTTCATCATTACCTCCCCATCCCAACTTCTTCCAGCATCAAAATGTTTGACAAAAAAATCCTACATTAAATTAGAATCAACTTCAAAGGTTTGATGCTCATAATTCGTAAATTGATAATTGAAATATTGTCAAAAATCGTTTAAGATTAAAGATATTATTTCAAATATTAATAAAAAAACACATTGTTTATTTTTAGATTTTTTTTCCTAATTTATCCTTGCAGTTATTTTTTGTCAAACATAGAATAAATATGCACTACTGTGATAATATAAAATACGAAATTGGGTTCACGTATTATATTATCACAGTAGTGCAGTTACACGTTCAGTACCAAAATGTGTTTAGTGTTTATAATTAATTAATAGTTGGTAACAATTTGGAGTAACAACCCATGAAAAATCACGGAATGTAACTTGACTTGTCAAGAAAAAACATAAGTTCCTAATTTAAATATATAATGTTCGTTTAAATAAATTATAGCCAGGTACTTTGTAGGGATTAAAAAACGTGTTTTTTGAATTTAATAATTTCAATTAATAAAAATTAAAAATAATTTGAAAAGTTTACCCCCTTGCGGTCGTATTTTTTCACAAAGTTATTCAGTGTTAAAATATAAATTAAGTGTGATAATCTCTCCCATTTAAATACTATGCGCTTAGTGATTATCAAACTGTTTCAACTAGATAAAATTTAAAACTCCATTCCGGCAGCACCTGAAAATCGTCCCGAATAAAGCACACAGAACGAGCAACTGGATTTGGAAAAAAATCAACACGTGCTTCCAATGCATAGAAAGGGCTTTAAAACAAAACGAACCAAAAGTGTCACCCCGGAGCTGCTTACAGCCCGAAATGCCTACAGTGTCGCGTCGAAGTAAGTCTAGATGTGTAACGAAAATATACGTGAACGTGAATGTACGTTTGACGTGTATCTACGTGAAGGTGTTCGTAGATGAGCGTGTGTAGACGTGTAAAGTGCGCCTATACCTGTTGTGACATGAATGTTGAGTTAACAGCTCCTGTAGGCATGTGGGTTGAGGTATGCACAGTGAACATCACGTTGAGTACAGTGAAGATGTAAGGAAATAGACGTAATTGTGGTACAAAGCTGTGAGATCTGTTCGTGTTTTATACGATGTGGTAACAGCCGTTTGTCTAAGACATTTAAAAAAGTTACTTTTCGAGGGAAAGAAATGACTGTCGCATCGAATATAAAAATAAAAATGAAATCATATTTTAATAAAACATAAGGAAACCTGTTTAGATATCATTTTTTTAAAATAAATACACAAAAATAAAAGCATTTTTTACACCTAAAATGCACCTAGTCAAAGCAACTTCTGTAGAAGTTCAATTCTTAGGTAAAGTATAAAAATAAAATGTGTTTTAAAATTATGAATAAAAAAAGTTTTGACGCGATAAAAAATTTTAATTGAGTTGAGTTATTTAAATGTACGATTGGCGTTAAAAATGCAGTTTGTGTTTATTCTGTTGGCAACATTTAAGGACATTGAAAAAAATAATAAATCAAAATTACTTTATTTACGTAACCTTTTTAATGAATACCGAAAGGTACAATAATACAATTTTGTTTTTGGTTTCCAAAGTTTTTTTGAACAATATTAAATATTTTATTTCAAAGTCAGTTTGTGTGTCAATTGAAAAGCGATAAATACATAGTTATTCTGAACAAATAATGTTGAATCATTTACCAAATTTACAAAACTAAAATAAATAAGTAATTGCTATTTAAAATAATGACAATTTAGTTAGTTTGCGTGTCAATTGAAAAGCAATAAATACATAGTTATTCTGAACATTTACCAAATTTACAATACTAAAATAAGTACGTAATTGCTATTCCCAACCAATTTAAAATGATCCAGTGAGACTTCTCAATTGCCCAACCGTATAAGACTTGGCATATCCAGCTGGGGTGCATTGTGAGACTATTTATGGTGGGGAGGGGAATGAGATGCGGAAGAGGATGGTTGGGAAGTATCTAGCTATTCAGATCTGGTCACCAAACACGGCTAGAGCCATATCAAGCAAAGTTTCGTTCTGAATAACGGTCTTTCACCAGGATGATACTTTGAGTATCTACCACTTTAGAACGTCTAAAAAATGTACTTGTTAATGGTATTTGCGACTTCTGGATTCGTAGGCAAGCTTTCTTACCACTCTTCCAAGGAATTATGATTTAAATCTAATGAATTATTCTTTGCAAAAACTGAAAACAGTTGCACTACTCTCACGCGCATTTCAATGAGCTTTCATCCCCTTGTTGGTAAAGCCTCCAGCACTTTATGTCGATACAAGCGCAAGTACCAGCTCAGAGCCTCACGAGCCATACTCTTGCCGTCGCCACCAGCATTTGCATATCACAGGTCGGCCGAGCTTTGGAGCGCCGCGACGCAACTTTTCACAACTGCATAGTGGATGCGGCGTCGTTGTTCTAAAACTGACGGCGGTGATTCCACAAAGGGTAAGAGATGATTGGGCGGCACGATTCTTTCACATTATGCGGAAGCATGCTTCTTTACATTTTTACACATTTCATTACCTCTATTCTTTAGATTTAAGAGTTTTTAGATCGACGTACTTAAACATTTATTCGTAAACGCCTACAAAAGCTTTTTTTAACACAGTAATTGGATTTGTCCAGTTAGTTTGTTAAGTAGTTAACACCATTGGAGTTGGGGTAACGATATTCAGCAATAAAGCAGTTACTTAAGCAGGAGTTAAGTGGTTCATGGCGTTGTTTAATAAGTTTTTATTTTATGAAACATTACAGTTCGAATGTTACTTTTTCATAGCGGTTACACTAAAACGTTCAATTCAATAATAATCAAGGCTTAATGGAGCTATGCAGTTTTGCAATATCCATTTGATTTTGAAAAAAATTAGTCTAGACGCTTTGTTGTTCGATATATGTTTTTCACTATACATGTTCAATAAGAAAAACATAATCTAATGACATAAAAGGAATCAAGCCGGAGGGAAAATTTAAACGATGAATTTTTCATTTGGTGTAAAAAAATACATTTTAAATTTGAAATAAAAGTAACTTTTCACACACCAACCGGTTTCGGCTCTACCTGAACCTTATTCAGGGTTGAAAAAATATGTAATGAATTCAAACAGAATTACAATGCTTGGCGTATGTATCCAATAAAGTGGTGTTAAAATAAAGTTACTTTTATTTCAAATTTAATTATGTCTTACCACAAAGTGAGTGATTCATGTAAAAGTTATATTTTGTTAAGGTCGACCAAACTTTGTGACATTCAATAATTTAAGAAAACCCCACTTTAAACACTAATTAAGTGATGGAAATGACATTAGTATTTCTGCGAGCTCTAGGAATAAATGTTACTTTCCAGTGACGTCCGCTAAATGATTTGAAAAAGAATCATTCACATTCTACCAGTATGCCTAAGCAATACATCGTTGAATTTCATTGCTTTTAAATCAGCAATTTAATTATGTTGTACGATTACAGGTAGTAATCAAGTTTAATTTTTATATTATTTCAATGATTCAGTGAAAATCAGTTTTTTTAATTATTTTAGTTTTAGTTAAAAGTGTTGAAAAATGCTGTTAAAACATTAAAAAGATATTTTTTCAAATTTAAGTTGAACAAAAATTTCATTTAACAAAAGAAACAACTGAGACCATCCCTGTTAATTATTATAAATTTTTCAAGAGGACTCCCTTATAACGCCTCAGAAAAACATGACTCCGTTAAGTTAACCAAACTCTTAATCATTTCACATATGCTAATTTGTTAGCACTATAAGATGATGTATGATTGTGAATGAAATTAGGAATGTGAGCCACAATAGGAATATTAGTCAGGCCAAACTTTGTAGGATATTAGCTTGGTAAGTTAATGAGTAAGAACAGCAAGGAAAAACAGTTTCCTTACAAACTTATGGGCGATTTTTAATTTTTATTCCTGCAAAATGCTTTTTTTAATGACGTACTTTTTTGTTTTACCATTTATAATAATTGAAAAAATTATGTAAGTAATCAAGTCCAGAATGATTTTATTTATAATTTGAATATCTCAAAGTGCAATACTACGCTATAAATTTTCTCTCCTGTAACTCGTAAACATAACTTCAAGTACGTGGAAATAAAATTCAATGTCATATTTCTTTTAAACGTTAAATTTGCTTAGTTTCGGTTTTCTCCTTACTTATATTTTTGTAACTCAATGTTTTTCCTGTTTACTAAAAACCCTTATCATTATCATCACATATTTTCCTGTTTTTTTGTTACTCGATGTATTCACACCGTTTGCATTTTTTAGAATTTTCAACTTATAATACTTGAATATTGATATTTTAAGTACCGGCACGTTAACTGTCCTCAATATTATTTCCCTTTCTTGGCCTTAACAAATTTGTCAATTTTTTTACATGTTTTTCATCTTGATTTTTACACCCTTAGCTTTAAACGAATTGTTTTTCAAAATGTTGATACACACATTTACCGTTATACCCATTTTGAACCCTGTTTTTAATGATTTATAATAACGATCATAATTTTAGTTAGTTCTAATTTGAATACACATTATACGAGTTTATTATTTTCTCCTTGTTATATTAGGTTAGGTAATTTAGTGTGAAGCGCACATGAGGTGAACTATCACAAAACTGCGCTGTATAAACGAGTTGACACGTTCATTGCTGACATTGCGCGTCGCGCGTTGAAAGACATGTGACCGGTATGCGCACAACGCGCCACGCACGCTGTTCCACCTCTTCGCTTTGAACCGATCTAAAGCGGATGCAGCATTATGGTTTTGAGTCGTTCCACAGGGTACAGAGAAATCTGTCACTGTTTGCCAGTTTGAATTGCCATCAATATGTACGAATTTTAGTTAGCAATGAACGTGTTAAGTTTGATCGGTAAAACATTACAAAATCTGGTGATCGCACGCCACTGAGCACTCCACTACAATGAGCCATAAAAAGTAGTTCGCGAGCTGCACTGTTTGCAAATGAGTCTAATGGATTCACAAAACAGTTTCGTAAAATGGCTGGAAAGCATTTTAAGTTAACACGCGGATAAACATTTTTAACAAGTGAACCAGTGAGCTGCAGTGATTTGATGGTCGATTGAGGCTAAAAGTATCGTAATGACGGACTGTTTGAAATTCGGCATTTGCCGGCAACTACGTAAATTGTTTTTAACGAGATCATCGTTATTTTCTCTTCTGTGTTTTCCGTTTGACGTTGTACATAATTTATCATTTTTTTACACACTTTATAGGCATGAGCAATTCTGTTAATGTTATTGTGTTCATTTGACCGCAATAAAAATATAAAAAAACGCAGTGTTATTTTTCTTTGCTACCTGTAATTATTTACCCTTTGAAATAAACTGCCGAATTTACTTAATTAAGTGAGATTCTAATTAAGTCTAAGTCACTTGATATGGGAAAATTTCAGAAAGTAGACAAAGATTTTTAGTATTTTTATTTGAATACTGCACAAGAGTTCACCTTTTTAAAGAGTTTAGTTACTGTCAGTTTGGACTGTGGCAATATGTGTATGTTGTAAGGTTGAAAAAAATTGAGAAGGGAAGGAGATGGGGAAAATAAGGTTATAAAGCACCTAGCTATTCACACTTAGTCACCAAATACGACTAGAGCCATTTCAAGCAACGTTTCGATTCTGAATGGTGGTCTTTTACCGAGGCAATACTAAGAGTATCTATTTTATATTATTTAATATAAATTATTAGTGAAACAAACAAAATGTATCAAGATACATTTATTTCCGTAAGCTGAGATTTTAACCCGCAACCTTTGTATTCGTAGTCGAGGATTTCAACCGCTCGATCACAGTCGAAACGACCTGCTTTTTATGTAATTGATATATGTCATAACAAATTTAATTCATTTAAAATAGCACATAGTATATTTTCAGGTAGTTTTGGAGTGGTAGACACTTCTCTTGGTAAAAGATCACCATTCAGAATCGAAACGTTGTATAAAATGGCTTTGGCCGTGTTTGGTGATCGGATCAAAATAGCCAGGTACTTCCCAACCATCCTCTATCCCATCTCCTTCTCCTCTCATCACCTCAACCTCACAACATACACCGATCGGGGACGACATAGTCCCACTGACTCCAAACGGTTGGGAACATTTGGAACTATGATAAACATATGTGTACCAACATAACAACAAAAAAAACTATAATCGAATGTACACAGCTCGCGTAAATTCAAAATTCACATTTTCTTTTGAACAGGCCATGTATTTATATATTTTTTCAATAATCATATATAACAAGAATCGGCTTATGATGGATATTTGACGGTCTCCGGAAAGCCGTCGAGGGGGAAGGCGTCCCAGCAGCCACGTGGTATACATAAAATCTGGTAATTTAATGTGAATGTTATTTTGAAAAGTCATTAAAAATAGCTCCATTTCATCGTTCTTCTATCTGAAATCTGTGAAAAGGTAAACGTCAGAGCTGTCATAATTGTTGTAGAACCGAAATTATAAGGCTTTGTGCACTGCGAAGGCAGAAATGAAATTTTCTGACTGTTTCTATTCAGAATCGTTCGCGCGTGATCCTTTTATGCATCTCAGGGATCATTGTGACCTGTTCCGAACCTCCTCTAGGAAGGGAATAATAGAAGCTAATTTTCTCTCTACGACAGAAAAGGCCTCATCCTTTGTAGGAAGGATGAAATCTGGGTGGAATTTATATTACGTTGTAGAAATTTTACAAGAAAATTAATTGAAACTGTACTATGACTTGGATTGTTGACTTACAAAATAAGTAGTTTTCAGAATCCTCCTTGCAAATGCTGTCTTCTGACAATTGAAGTGTTTTCCACCAAATGATTTTATATTGTTTTATAGTGAATACCGCACTAGAGTCTCATCTGCTCCCAACCGTCTAGAGCCAGTGAGACTATGTCATCCCCAATCAAGGTATGTTGTGAGGTTGAAGGTAGTAAAGAAGAGAAGAAGATGGGAAATAACAAGATATGAAAGTACCTGGCTATTCAGATTTGGTCACCAAACACATATAGCTATTTCAAGCAACGTTTTGATTCTGAATGATGGTCTTTCACCAGGGCGATACTTAGAGTATCTCCCACTCTAGAACGTGCCGCAAACATACTTTATATTATGTAATATGAATAAATTGTGTTATGACACGTATTGATTAACTAAAATGTGTTTGCGCAGGCCGGGTTTGAACCCGATACATCTGGATTCGTTGTCGAGCGTCTTACCACTTGACCAAGAAGGCCGTTTTCATTGGTTTCCTTCTAAGAGTATCAACAGACTAGTAAAAAGTTCATTATTATTTGATTATTTTGTTAAAGTGGGTGTCTTTTATGAAACGATTGTTTATAGTTAAAGAAGAAACTTTTATTCATTCCTCAGAATTCAATTTGTATTAAATAATAATATCCAATAATTGACCATCCTAAAAAAGAGAGGCCGGAATTAACTAGATCATTACTGGTTATTCTAAAGAGGAGAAGAAAAAAAAGTTTGTTAAAAGTTAGGATTCCCTTATTTTCTAATAAACAGTACAAAAAACATATTCTTAATATACATTGATTTAACTAATAGTATTAAATAAATATTTGACATGGTTACACACCTCTTTCAAATCTCAGTTAAAACAAATCCCATGGGGAAAATAAAAGAACTTTACCTTTTCATTAGCAAATCTCTGGTTCGTGATTTTCATACTCTGCTCAAATCTCATGTACGCAAATGCTTCATTAAAACCAGGTATATTATTCGAACACGCACACACGCTTGGCACTTATTTACGCATATTGTATCTGTGCATCATTATTTATTCCATGAAAATTTCTGGAAAATACGTTTTATGTCAACCCTATTTTTTCCCTTTTCCCGTATGAACGTAGTTTAATTATCCATAAATTTAACGAAACTCGCCAAAAGCCCTAAATTAACTGTGGTCCCTTATAAATCCAGAAAGAGCCTCCATACCAACCCTTATATAGATCCCCTTGCGCAGCGCCCCTTGTATTGGTCAAGCGAGGGATTAAAGTAGGCTTTATTGATTGGTTCGGGTATGATTTAACATTAATAGCTTTCAGGATTTCAGGCAGTTGAAACTTATAGACAATGAATGCATTAGCTGCTAGAAGGACAAAAGAATTCGGAGGAACCAAAAAGGTATTACTGAAAATGTAAAATTTAAAAGGCTTTTGATTTTTAGTGCTAAATTCCATCAACCCTTATTGTGTTTTTTTTTTCAATTTTGCTAGAGGTATTAAATTAGATTTTAGCCACAAAGCACCGACTTTAAATAAATTGATCCAAATTATTTGCCGATTGATTATTGGGGTAATACGACATACTGCGCATTTTTTGTCTTTTTTTTTCAGCCAACGTTTAAAACGTTGCCCTTTTTAATACATATTCGCTTCGGAACATTACCTTTATACTGCTATTATGGAATAACCGCAAACCTGACGCGGCACTTACCTGAAACAATAAAAAAGATTTGTTAGTTTTGATAAATATTTTTTCATATAGTCACAATAAAATAATACATTTTATTGACCACTAATCATGGAGATCAATCTTTATCTCGATATGTTCAAATGGAAAAAATTATTTTTATTAATATATTTTTATTAATTTATTTTTATTAATTGATAAAAAAATATAAAAATATTTATTAATTGATCAGAGCTTACATCGAAGCAATAGCTTAATCAAAAGTCTTACTAACAGAGAAAACTCTTGTCTCATTGGTCGATTTGTACGAAGAAACAAATTGTCGGTGGTTACGTCAGTTATTTCATAGTAATCTCTTAGTATTGCCCACGTAAAATACCACCATTGAGAATCGAAACGTTGCTTGAAATAACTTGACCGTATTTGGCGACAAGATCTGAATAGCCAGGTACTTCCTAACCTTCCTCTTCCTACCTCCTTCACCTCCCCACTATCGTCAACCTAACAACATACCCTGATTAGGGATGCCATAGTCTCACTGGTTCTAGACGGTTGGGAGCAGTTGGGAAACTTGTACGGTATTCACAATAAAAAATATATATTAAAAATGACATGAACTTATTTTTTTATTGTTTTCAAAATTCAAAGTTTTTTTTTTTAAATTACAAGTCGGCCATTTAAGTGACTTTAATTAATAAATTCAATAAGTCTGTGTTCTATTCTAATGATCTGAATTTTGCAATTACTCTATATTAACACGAGTATTGAAAAATAAAATGAAATCGAGCTTTAAAGTGAATGAAATTAAAATGAATTGAAGGAAAAAAAAGCAATTGTTCTCAGTCTGACAACTGTGTCCTTAGACATTGAAACCTTTTTGAAAACAGTATACTCCAGCACCTAAGCAATATAAATAGGAAGCCCTTAATTGATTTTCTCCCTTAACACCTGCAACAGAGTGGGGATGATTATTTTGTATTAACTACTAATAAAAAAACGTTTTTAAACTATATTCAATGAAATTTAAGATACATCAAATATTGTGGCAGATAATCTCAGTATAACCCAAGCAAAATACCAGAAATCATAATTGAAATGTTGATCAAAATGGCTTTAGCCGTGTTTGGTAACCTGACATAAATAACCAGGTACTTCCAAACCATCATTTTCCCAACTCTTTCCCATCCTACTATTTTCAGCCTCACATTGAATTCTATAGTCCTATAGCATTATAAATAAAAAACTAACATTAAACATAATGTGAAAATAAGATTTGCCTACTTAGGTAAAAAGTATATTTAATTAGCGTTCATTCTCCACTGAATACAGTTTTGTTCACATAAATATCTCATGCTAATAACACTAGCGATAGCCTTTGTTTGGTTGAACCGTTTTCCGGCGATGAAAAGGATTCATTGGTATACTCCTAAGAATAAAAAAAATAGTTGCGTTGACTTTGAAATTTAGCAGAATGTTCTTGAAAAAAATCACACTGTGCGTGTGATGAGTTAGCAAGTTTTTTGTGAGACCGACAAAAAACAAAGATAAATTTATTATTATGTAGAATTAATATCTTAATGTCATTAATGAAACTGAAGATTGCTTTTTAAATAATGTATGTATTTTTCTAATACCCTGGCATTTAATAATAAACAGCCGGAGTGTTTGATTTAAAAAACTTTATAATCAGTAGGCTACCTGCTTTTAAAACAAAATACAGGAAGCCAGGTAGCTTCCATTTGCGCATTAAACTTTTTGCAAATTTATTTAAAGTTGAACGTTGAACTATGAACAGTATGTGAATAGGAAATAAAAGTTTATTAGAGCTCATTCGGGCATTGCAGGATCATCACGGTTCTTTTTTTCATCGTTCTTCAGCTTCTATGATTCGTTGAAATAATCACCACCCCGCGTTTCACCAACAACCTTTCCACCGATCCCATTTTTTGTAAATATTGCAAAAGCATTTGATTAAGTATGAATAAATGGTCTCCCATTGATATAAAATGGTACGGGAATTAATTCTCAGTTGCTTGGTATTCTGAAAATCATTCTCCTTGACCGAGCTTGCCAAATGAAGATTTGTAATGTCCTATCCACTCCTCGCTGTATGACAATAAGTGTACCGCAAGGTTTAATCTTATCATAAACTCTATCCAACGAATACATTCATGACATTCTTTTTTCAATTAAACAATTAATAAATAACAATTTGTAAAAGGCGTTTTATGCAGATAACACCTCCACACTTGTCCAAAACAGTTCTCCTAATATGATAACTTTGTACTTAAAAACAATAAACAAGATACAAATGTAATGGAGAAGTGATGCCGATACGTCTTAAAGAACAAAAAAATGTGTCACGGTTACGTGATAATGAATCTAAGAATTACTCCGGATAAAAAAATTACAATGAGACGTGCAGGAAAAAATGGACAGACAAAAGCAAGACAAAAACATGGAACACTGTACTCTCCAATGATAAGCACGACAAACCATCAAATAAAAATAAACTTCGCCTTTAAACTTCAACTATCAAGCCATCTCTCATATACTCATCTCTTATCTAGGGAACATGTAACACCAAACCATTGGAAAGTTTCCATAACAAGACTCTTCACAACATCATAAAAATACCATAGTTTGTCCGAAATACCATCAAACTCGTACATAGAGACACAGACATCCCCAGCCTTTGATAGCACATTATTTACATAGCCAAATCATATAATAATAAACTTTTTTCATTTCTAACCCATCCATCAATTGTCTTGGGCGGTACTTCTCAGAAGAAAACCCCAATAATCTTAGATATCTTATATCAATACTTTACACCTCCCCCACCCCCCTCCCGGTTAGGGGGTAAAAAACAGGTTTTATATTACTATGGCTGAAATAAAATAGAAATATGTTTGCATAAAAAAAATGATTTAATCGCTCATAATTGACGCCGCTTTTAAATTCAGTTATTTCCGTCTTACGGTCAATTCATTATTATCAGTTACCTAACTCAAAATGACGAAGAACGCGAGGAATCAGTTCTCTCAAAAAAAATTGAGAACGTTAGCAATAATTCTAAACAGTTAATCTACATGAAAAAGTATTTGCGTAACTGCACTAAAATGTGTATGTTAATATTTTTTATTGTACATTTAACGTTAACTGGCATAGTAAGAAAAAATACTTAATTTCTCAATTATTCTGAAACACTTTAAATATAATAATTGCATAGCAAAATTACGAAATATCAATAAGTAAAATAATTTATTTGTCATCTCGATACTACATTATGTCTTTGCAATATTGAAATAAATGTTCCTAATTCTTATTGTTTAAGACGTCATTGTACATTCAACCGAGTAAATTAAAAATAATTTTGCCTAGATTAGCCCTCTGACTCGAATCTGTCGCCTATAAGATCTATAATAAGATTGAGTGAGTTTCAGAAAAAAATGTCTTGCTATTGTAACAATGTATATTCTTATTTTATTATGTATTACTTTTGTCTCTTTCTGTGTCTTGCTTTTTATTTTATATAATTTATCATTGAAAGAATTGTTGTTATTTTATATTTGAGGTATCCCTTTGTGTTTGTAATTTTTTTTACAACTTTATTTTTATAGTAAAGACCGCACAAGAGTTCCAATTGCTCCCAATCGTCTAAAGCCAGTAGAACTATGGCATCCCCAATCGGGTTATGTTGTGATGTTGAAGGTAATGGGGAGGAATAGGAGATGGGGAAGATAAAGGTTGGGAAGTACCTGGCTATTCAGATCTGGTCACAAACGGTTAAGACCATTTGAATCAAGCAACGTTTCGATTCTGAATGGTGGTCTTTCAACAGGGCGATACATAGAGTATCTACTACTCTGAAACGTGTCTATAATATACTTTGAACTATATTCATATGACTTAAATGTGTTACGCAACATATTAATTAAATAAGAGTTATTGGTGCACGCCGGGTTTAAGCCTTCGACCTTTGGATTCGTAGTCGAGCCTCTTACCACTCGACCATAGAGGTCGTACAATTGTACACTAACTGAGTTTTCAAAGCAAGATTGTTCTCACGTAAGTGAGAACATCTGTTAAAACCCAGTATAAATAAGTAACGCATAAATAATTTAACAATGTAACACATTCCTACAATGTCTAATCACACTATTTTTGATAGATTGTAAACATTGATTTGAAAGCGTTTGTTCATTTTACAAGTCTCACAATGGCTTCCAATAAAATGTCGCAGTAGGTAATAACTTCATTGGATAATCTTGTCAAGAGAAATCTGATGATGGAAGGTATAAGGCACTGACGTAACGGACGAAGTGAACTCAACGCGATAATAAAGCCGAGCCAGTACTTTGCGAAACAGGAAATTGCTCCATTTTATGAGTAATTCGATACAGATCGATGGAAAAATAAAAACCTCCAAAGTGGATTCTTCCCCTAGGCTCTGTTAGCGTCCGCTGGACGCCAGGAATCTAACGGATTCCGTTAGCATTCAATTTCCGCCGTTAAAGAACGTCATTTCCCGTTACTGATCACGACGCTATAACGAAAATCTCCGCACAGTCTGTCCGTGTACCACTTAAGCCTTTCTTCACAGGCTTCAGCGGGCAGCAGGTTAACGGGTCCCTTTGTTACGTGCGTGACTCGCGAGTAATTGAGACGGAAGGAAGATTTTCTTTCAGCTTCTGACTCGCTTCGTCTGAAACTTGATAAACTTTAATGAATCGACACTTAATTTCGAAAGTGATGTCCGATAAGGAAACAATTTAATTAGAGCACGGGTTTTTGTTGTTCGTGATTTGATTTTCTTCTGTCCAATGATGAGATAAACCTAACATGGCCCAAATTGATGATTCTCTCAATAAAGAAAATAAAATAAAACATTACGGCTCTCTTTTTCAATTGGCAATTTTCTGACAGATAACCTACATGTCGCTATCACCGTTGGCCGTTTACATTTTTACCGTATAAAATAATGTCATTGGTTTGAAACACTTTAAAGGACAGCACTCAAAAATGATGCTAAACGTTAGTTTCTAGCATTCTAATATAAGCAATACTACAAATGATATATCTTTAAATTTTCTGTAGGTAGTTAGAAAAATATCTGAGGTTTCCAGTTAACGGAATCAATTTAATTTAAACTTTTAAATTTTATTAAAACAATACTGAAGTGTGCAGTTTAAAAGTCAGCAAAGGTATTTTTGAACGTTTTACCTAAAATTCTAGTATGCATTTCATAAAGAACTTTTATAAGTTAACTGGTTAAGCATTGTATTTAACTGGAAACCTTAGACATTTTCCTTAACTACCCCGTATAGAATTAAGAGATGAATCGATTTGTAGTACTGCTTGTACTAGAAAGCCAAAAAGTGTGTACTTTTGGGTGCTGACCCAGACAGATTTAAAAAATATTTATAACCTTTTCAGTCTATATATATATTTTTTTTATATTGTGGGTTCTCACTCAGGTTCGTGATATATTGTTTTTATGTATTTAAGGCTTTTACTTTACAAATTAAATTGATATAATTCAGAGTGAAACTTGCAAAACTAAAAATACTTGTACAATTTAGACTAATATTTCTGTTATCTAGTGAGACTATTTTTCACGACACACATATAATATTTTGAAAATGATGAGAGATTAATAATTATGATGGCACTTTTCGTTTTCGTCATTAAAATGTCATTTGGGTTAAGGTTTTTTTGGCTTGTGTCTTTTTGTTTTATAATGTCAGACCAGTAGGTGTAATCACGCTATTTACGTTTTCCACTCAAAATTCTATTTATTTTTTTTACTTTTAGCTTTACTACTATTCAAATTTATTTTTTGTTTTACTTACGGTGGAAAGTTTTTATATGAAATGTCATAAAGTATTTTTGAAGGTATAACGTATTGTTGGAGATGCAGTCAAATACAATTTAATTATAGAAATTAAACCTGATTGTCTAGTGCCATAAAAACTCTCGAAAAGTAAACTCTGGTGTCATGATTTCACACAGGTTTTTATGCTCGGAATTTTCAGGTCAACACAACTATTGTCATTTTTATTATGAACTATAAAGCTTAAAAATATTAATAATTGAAATAATATCAATAATCCCCAGCGTAAATATGAAAGAGCAAAAATATAGCAGTCGCGACTGAGACTCGAACTTGGAACCTTTACTCTATCCGGAAGTAATGCTTCTGCCAATTCAGCCGTCAAGACCTTAAAGGAAACCGGCATTTTAATTGGCCTTTTAAATAATAAGCATAAAATCTTCAAAGTTTCTATTTTCAAATATTAATTCTAATTTAATATATTGATTCTCGACTTTGTAAGAAGTCGAAAATCTTCTTTAAAACAAAAATGGATGGTTTACCCAAGACACTATCTAGGTATACAATATATACTTGGGTAGAGTTTTGTATATCATACAAAGATGGCAGCCAAATTGGAAGGAAAATTGTAATAAAAGATATTCATAATTTTCAAAATGAAGGGTGAGATCGATTAAAATGCCGGTTTCCTATAAAGTTTCGATGGCCGAATTGGCAGAAGTGTTACTCTCGGATAGAGTAGAGGTTCCGAGTTCGAGTCTTGGTGTGGCGATTATTATTTTCCGTTTTTATATTTACGTTGGGGATTATTGATACTATTTCAATTTTCAATCGAAAAATAATGAGCATAAAAGCATCAAAGTTAATTAAAATTGACAACATTAAAAGTGTAATTTTAAAGAGAAAAGACGTTTTATTTGTTGTACTTCATAATTCAAAATTGTTCATTTGGAAACTTGGGCAAAGCCGGGAAGTTAAGTTCTTGAAGTAATCGAACGTAATGAATTCTCATAACAGCCAGATTGGTTCTCTTGACATTTTCCACAAATAAAACGTGAACGTAAGCCATAATCTATACACAGTGCTAAAACGATTTGGAAACAGCATTTTATTTTCCAAAGAAGGAATTCAATTGAAAAATAGTGTTCGTCCAATTGATTCTTGGGAAATACGATGTGATATTTTGCAGAAGCTTTGCAATGCATTTCTTGTGCAATCTGAAAACATACGTTTGGAAATTATTTTCACATACGAGCGCTTCACTAAGTAAACGTTAAATGCAGCATATATATTAAAAGGTTTGGCTTTCAGCTTTGATAGACATATGTGTTTATAGAAAATACATGTGATAATTCAGAAAATTAACCATTTTTTTTAACGCTCTAAAAATAAACAAGAAGCAGACAAAAATTTAATGTAAGGTGTAAGTACAATTCAAAAAAATTTCATGCTGAAATGTGAAACAAATTTAAATTAGCACGTTAAAATGAATCTCAGGGTAATTGATTAAAATCGGTGGTAGAGGAATTCTACTTTACCTAATTTTACTTCATATCAACGAAAAAATTAAGGTCTCCTACCAGATAACTGAAATGCATCAATCAAGGTCCATCTCATAATAATAATAACAGTTAACCTATATAGTGCTTTTTGTGATATTTCTCCTCAAGTGAGCATCATACTCAAATTAATTGAGCTAATAAGACTATATTAATTAAACTGACAAGGATAAAATAAAACATAATGTGTATACAAATTAAAACTATCTAAGATCAAAATAAAAGTAAAGAAAATGATATTGGATTAAATTTTGTTTACTTATACTCAATCGTTTACTTGTTATAATGTACTCATTTGTAAAATAACTTGTTTTTGGGTTAACCTGCTAAAGATTAAGTGAATATTTTGGAACAACTCATCTATTCCGATAGAGATGAAAATTAAAGACAGGCCCACGTTTAAAGGTATTTCTAAGTATTCTCAAATATATAGTTGGAGAAAATTGATACAAATGGCACTATGCTGGTGTCAGAACTTAGTCGCAAAATGCCGAAAGGATTGAGATTGATAAGGATATTAAAAGAAGGGTGAATGCAGGAAACTGCTTTAATGGAGGACTGAACGCATTTGGCGCAAATAAAACAAAGTGTCCAAAGAAAAGAAGCTAGCATTCCACAATTGAGTGCTTATGCCAAGCCCGATGTATGATAGTCAGGCATGAAGCTGGCAGAAGAAAAATGAAAATAGACTGAAAGCTGTATTAATGAGATCCCAGAGGCGTATGTGCGGTAAAACCATGCATGTAAGCGTAATGAATAGGATTAAGAAAAGGCTGCTTAGAAGTTTTGGACATGCAGAGAGGATGAACTAAGAAAAGAGTGTGAACAGAAAATATGACGCAAAAGTAAATGGTTGAAGAAGTCGGGTACACCCGAGGAAGACATGGAACAGTGAAGTATATCAAATACTTGATTAAAAAAAAATATTAATAAATTAAAGAAAACATTTATAATATATCATGGCCTTACAGTATGCTATGAGTCAAAGTACTTTTTTCAGATCCAATTATAACAGGTGTATAGGAATGGTCAGTTAGTAATAGAGATAGATAGATCTCTGGAAATGGTAATACGTCGTAATTATGTGTTTGTCAGTTGTTTGTTACATCGAGAAGGAGTGGGGCCCTTGCAGTAACAGCGTACAAAATATTAAATAATTTGATTGACAATCCATACCTCCTGGAATGTTATAAGTTGTTTGTGCCAAACAACTACTGCTAGGGGCAACATCACGATCTGCTGTGCATTCCGCATGGCAGAATAGACGTGTTGGCTCAGCACATCATGACACGGGGTATAGTACTACTAAAGAACATGTCTCTTGATATCTTCAACGTAAACCTTGAAGATTTCAAGAGACATGTTAAAAATATCTCTTAATTTACTTTTGTGACTTTCTTGTGTTTTGTAAATGGACATATACAGTCTGTAATACACAAAAATTGTGGATATATTAAGGTAAGGGACGATATTTCAGATAGTCACTTCAAAAACATAGTTCTATTAAAACGTTATTTTTAGCATTTCTTACGCAAAATAAAGAATTGATGAATTACGCACACGGTTTTCAGGTATTTTTTAATCTTGTGTTTCTTGCTAAGTATATGTTTCCATTACCGACGAATATTTCTCCCCTCCTGTGAATGCCTCGTTTAGCGATGCTCAATATTGTCTGAGCACCAACACTCGGTATACACAATACGTACCTACGTACTTATGAACGTGCAGGGGATACTTTTAAATGACAAAAGAGCTCTCGCAGCAGATTCAGTGAACGGGATGCTGCCATTGAAATACGCAAATAAGCACGAATAGGACAAAATGGAATTATATCGCGAGAGAGGGGAAAATAAGAAAAGATTACTTTGAGATTCTGCAATGATTTTAGATAACTTCAATATTCAAGTATCAGACTGTCAGAAAACAAGCAAAAAGTAGGTAGCTATTCAATAAAATTATTCGAGACGTAATAAATTGGCGATGGAACATTTTACAATGAAACACAGTTTATGTTAATGAAAGAATAAATTCAATAATAGTCAACTAATAAAAATAAAAATAAACTATGACATGAAGCACTCACTTTGTGGTTGGACATTTATTTAAATTTGTAATAAAAATATCTTTGTTTTAACACCACTTTATGGGAAACATACACCAAGCGGTTTTGGCTCTACCTGAACCTTCTTCAAAGGTTGAATATATTTGGTACATATTTATTTAACCCTGACGAAGGTTCAGATAAAGCGGAAACCGGTTTGTGTATGTGACTAATAAAGTGGTTTTAAAACAAAGATACTTGTATTGTTAAAAATACAGCTGACAACCATAGATATTAAATAACAAAAAAACCCATTTAACGTTACAATAACATTAAAAACGTATTTTTTTAATGTTATTGTAAAGCCGCATCTGTCAGCATTAAAACAAAACCTAAATTCACAGATGTCCATAATGAGATTTACCCATTTTGGACATTAATAGTATATATACTACAGATTTACTTCAAATTGTACCAGTCCAAAGATGCTCATCATAAGGTGAAACCGGTCAGGTCTTAAATAAAAAAATAGTGGAATAAAGATCAAAAATTGGTTATATTAAATCATTAAAATGGAGTTCCACCACGAATTAACAGTTTTAAAATTAGAAATAACTATACGAAATAAATTTAGTATTCATCTGGTATTTTCCTGACTAAGGTTTTGTTGTGCCCAAACCGGTTGACAAATCGTTTAAAAGTTAAGTGATGTATATTTAAGTACAATCTTTAAATGCAAAAAAAGACAGCTTGCAAAATTGATTACAAGTAACGAGCCACCACGCTGTCTCAACTGCTCCCAACCGTCTGGATCCAGTGAGACTGTGGCCTCCCCAATCGGGGTATGTTGTGAGGTTGAAGGTAGTGGAGAAGAGGAGTAGATCATTTCAAGCTACGCTTAAATTTTAAATGGTGGTATTTTACCAGGGCGATACTAAGATAATCTACCCCTCTGAGTAGTCTTATATATATCTTTCTCGGGCGTCCTTGCTTTTTATACCATACACTTTTACGTCATATTTTCTTATTATACTTCTTTCTCCGTTCATCCACTTTGTGTGTCCACTTTGACTGAGCCTTACTTTTAAATCTTAGTCTTTGCATAGTGATTTCAAAGCATCTATATGATTACCTGGTAATAGGTAAGTGAAACAATACTGGCAAAGGTAATTTAGGGTAGGTAATGGAACTGTGGCAGATGGTAAATAAAGTAAAACAGATTTACTGCCTTGCTGTTTGCCTATGTATTGCGCAATGTTTTATGCGAAACTCGAAAAATGAATCAGGGATAAGACAGAAGAAAAAAAACGCTTAAAACCAAGAAACTTTATTTATTCTAAAACGCCAGTTTTTTTAATAGTGAATACCGCACAAAAGTTCCAACTGCTCCCAACTTGTCTAGAGCCAGTGAGACTGGCTTACCATATTGCGGTATGTTGTGAAACTAGTGTGTAAGGAAAGGAGATAGGGAAGAGGAAGGTTGGAAAGTACCTAGCTATTCAGATCTGGTCACCAAACACGACTTAAACCATTTCAAGCAACGTTTTGATTCTGAATGACGGTCTTTAACCAGGGCAATACTCTCCACTCTGGCACGTGCTGCAAATCTGATTTATATTATTTTATTTTAATTCCATGTGCTAAGATACAAATTCATTAAATTAAATTTATTTGCCCACGATGGGCTTGAAACCATGACCATTGAACTCGTAGTCAAACGTCTTACAACTCGCCCACGTAGATTGTTTTTATTTTTATTTTATTTTTAATTTATTTTAGTACATATAACAGACATGATGCCCAAAACATGTATACATGAGTGGTTATTTGATTGGAATATTTAACAAGTGTATGTTATCAAGTAAAAGTTAATGAAAAATGCAAAATTAAATGAATAACAAAACAAAAATCAAGAGAATAATATTATACAAGATGGAACATAAATTCATGGATTATTGGCACCTGTACTGAAGAGATGCTTATTAGCCATTTGCTACTTGGTACTTCATATAACCAGTTATTATTATACGACAAAATTGTTGAAATTTTCACTATGGAAGATTTTTTTAAATTATCGGATAATAAATTCTATTATAATATTTTATTTAATCTCTCTTTTTCTTTAATTTGTATGATTCATCTACTTTGTATTATGTATTTTCAACTAAATTTTCTCACTCATGTTTGAATAATCTGTAAAATCTTACAACAGTAAAACATAAATAAATACTTTTATAAAATTTAGGACTTTTTTAGTTTATCAATATTTCCGAGGGAGTTTTAAGGTTAGCCGGTAATTAATTTTCTTTATTCTTCTCTCCTTGAAAGGTTCCAAAAGGACAGAGGGGAAATGTTTAAACTATTGCTGCGTGTTATTAAAGGAAGACCGCCACTCCCGCCCTAAGCCCTACTAAGCCCCCTTTGAAACCAAATTTAAACGACAATTTTATCCGCAATTTTGTCACCTACACATAAATAAAAAGCTTTTCACATCTTTCCTGCGGCTGAAAAATTGTTTTTTAATGCTCTTAAATCTAAAAAAACCTACCCTATAAATAAAAGCCTTTCTTTAAAACTTTAAGAAATGGTTGTTTTAAATGAATTACACCTGAAACTGTATGGGGTGGTTTATTTAAATGAAGCAAAATACGCTTTTATTTTGCCGTTAAATTTTGATTGGAAATTGGCCTTCATATTTTACAAGAAATAATATAAATAAACATACAAAAAGTTTAATGTAGTATTTTTGGAGATTATATTTTACTGTTTATTATTAAGATATTTCTTAGTATTGCCCCAAGTCTTAGCATTTTTACAAAATACTTTTTAATATTGAGATTTTTTTTGACAACCGCCATGTTAGAGTGGTTAATACGCTTGATTACGAATTTAGAGGTCGCGTGTTAAAATCCCTGCGTGGGCTTATAAATTTTATTACATTAAAATGTGTTATTTCACATAAAATACGTTGTATATTTGTGACATGTTCCAGGGTGGTAGATACTGTAAGTATCGCCCTGGTGAAAGACCACCATTCAGAATCAAAACGTTTCTTGAAACTGCTTTAGTCGTGTTTGGTGACCAGAATGAGATAGCCAGGTACTTCCCAATTTCCTTCTTCCCATCTCTTTCTCCTACTCACTATTTTCAACTTTACAACATGCCTTGATTACGGATTCCATAGTCTCACTAACTTCACACGTTGGGACTCATGTGCGGTATTCACTACAAAAGATATAAAAAAGTGTAACTGTAGTATAATTTGTCTCATATTTTTTTCTACAAAGCTCATGGTGGTATTGACGTGTTTAGCTGTAAAACGTTGGGTTAACTTGACTGAGAGAAAAAATACTGTGCAAATTTAATAAGGCCATAGCTCACATTCAGTAGAGTCTGAGTGGGACACAAACAGATTTTTTCCTCAATATTTCAGATGCAATGAAACAAATTGAGTTGTCGTCCTACAAATCATAAACATAACCCTTATCTGGGGTATAAAATTGATTTGTGGTCCCATAAACTAGAAAAGGCAACATAATAGACTCCTAAATTGATTTCACACATTATCCTTGTCGGAATCTAACCAGAAACGTCTCTTCGATATTTATTGTGCACAGTCCTCTGAGTTTTCATCTGCGTATCAACTACTGTTTATTTACCGTCTGGTAAAACCATTAAGGCGAGAGATGTTTTGATGAAAATCTGGGTTTCAATTCTCCAGACGCATCCCCGGGTAGCAGAATGCACAAGGAGATCTGTTTACCAACTGTAGCAGCCGTGATATTTGTTATATTCGTATAAAGTATTGAAATCCCAGCCTTATCTCCTGGGAGCCTGGCGGTGAATACTTTCATATCTGAGGCGGATTAAACCGCGACAAAATACACTGCGACGTTTTTTTCCGCAGCAGGACTGTCACTCTGTCTCGCGGGAGAGAGGGAGACGCAAATGAATCTATCGGTTTCCTCGCATGATGTGCATTGTGGGATACAATTTAAATTGCGTTCGGAAATAAGGCGTAGCTTTTCACTCGATTGACGCCTTCCCGTGTACAGCATATGGGCTCCTGATTTATTGGAATTTTATTGCCTACGCAATCAGGACACAAGGTGGTTTTTCCTGCACATTTAATTATTTTATTGAAATTGTAGCGAGGGTGAAAAGATTTTTTCTTTCCACCTACATCAAAATTGTATTTATGGAAAACACCTGCTGGTGCATATCGTTAAAAAACTATGAAATTTGAATCACGATGACATTATAATTATGATGACATTATAAAACTCACAAGTGCAAAGGTTTAACAAAGAAAAATTATGAATTTGTTACGCTGTTAACGAAACTAGTAGTAAATTTTATAACTATATAAACAAAAACGAGAGATAACAACATTTAAGAAATTAAATTGACAATAAACTAGTAATTACAGTCAGTTTTAAGTATAAAAAAAACGTTTAAGGGAAATTTAATAATAATAATTACAATAATAATAATAACAATTATATAATAGCATTTTATTTCAGCGAAATAAAGAGGTAGGCGCAATACTCTGTCTGCCATATAAATAATAATACATATGAGAAAATGAAAAACAATGAACAGATAACATAAAAAAAAAATAATAATAATAAAAATAATAAAAGTGTAAAAAAAAGAAGAAAAATAATATAACATGATAATAGTAATATAGAAATCGAATCAGGCCTATAACAGATGAATTTTATTATTATTATTTATTATTCGAAAATAATAAAGCATAGATCAGCGCAGTTAAAATAAAAATCAAAACAAATCGTAAAACAATACGTAACCACAACAAGATAATATATTACAAAAAATGTATTATTTTACCAGTAATCAGTAACAAAGATACGTTTTAACAAACAAATTGATTACAACCACAAACCCACCGCATATTTAAAGTAACCAAAAATATACATACATAACATGAAGTAATATATTACTTTGATGATTAAATAAAAATTTGTACCACCCTTACCGTTAGAATGTATGAAATCTTTAAAGACAATATACCTTTGAACAATTCGTAAGAACAATTATATTTTTTACGTTACACCTCACAAGAGCGCCCCTATAGAGGGAACTATATCGCCACCCAGCTGGGTAACGCTATGAGGCGGGTCAAGGGGAGGACTGTTTGAAGGTTATCGCTTTAAACCGCCTTGAAAAGACTCAGATTAAATTAAGAAAGAAATACAGTTGTCAGTAACTCCCATTCGACCCCAGTTTCCCAGTACGACTCGTTCTCGTAAAGTTGACACCAACTGTGAACGGTTGCTGCTAGCTTCTTCGAACAGGTTCCATTGAAATACCCGTAAAACAGAATCAGCACACCTACGTTGCGTCTGTGCATTAGATATGGTAATCGGTCAATAACACTGCTAGTATTTAAGAAAATCCTATAACTGATCTGATTATTTTTTTATTCACAGCAAATCAACAAATTAAATTCAAATATAAACGTATTGAAAACTTTCGCACTATACAAATTTAAAATAACATAAGGTATCAATATTGTTTATTAGTTATTCATGAAATAATACAAACAGACAAATAAAGCGAAATTGAATTGGCTCTGTATATATGTAAAATAAAGGTTTTTTTCGTTGTATTAATTTTATTCATGATGTTTTACTTCCCCTTGGAAGTTGATTTTTTCCAGTCTCTCAACTTTGTAAAAGTTTATTATTTTTAAAATATCTCCATACAGGAAAGTAAAGCAAATAACTTTTTACAAATTCGTTATTAAAAACCTCACTTTGCTAAGAGCCCTATTATGTTTGTGATTTGATTTATAAAACACTGTCACACACATACCAACGCTTTATTATTAAAAAAAGTCTTCACTAGAGAGTTGTGAAAGAATCCAGTTATTCAAAGAATAGCCAAATCTAGGAACAGTAAACTTAAACGCTCAAAGACAAATCATTTAATTTAAATAGCTGTAACGATCATACCTTCATTAAAAGCTTCGGTACTCATATTCTTCACAAAAATGATCATGGCAACAGATTAAATAATTTAGAAGCACTAAAAATAAAGAAATCCATTAAAATTAATAGTCATGTTCTTAATAATCAGGTAAATTTGTCCAGTAGTCAAATATAGGGTATTTTTCCTGCAAACTTCTCATTTGATTTTTTTGTCTCTTTTAATTCAAATAATTTGTCTCTTTTTCTCCGTTCCTTTGTTATAATTTAAATGTTGTTCTTTGATTTTCTCATTGTTCTGTAAATTTGTTTTATATTTTGTTATCCCTCTGTATGTACGATTATATATAACCGCACACTTTATATTTTTGTTTTGGGTTAATTTTGTACCCTGACGATGCTTAGGCTAAGAGAAACCGGTTGGTCATAAAAAAACTAAAATAATATCCGTGGTCTTATACGAAGTTATTGTTTTTTTTTTTAATTTCTTAAAACAACTATCGTTGAAACCTGTCAGTTTGAAGGATAAATTACACGAAAAATTCCATAAAATGCCAACGGTGAAATAATTACATCAGGTACAGCATTATCCAAACAGAAAAAAAATGTTTGAACGAATCCTTTCTAAATTTGAAACCATCACATCCTTGAAATCTCAACCCCCCTAACTCCACGAAAATATAATCAAAATGTAATGAAATTATTTTTTTGCTAATCAAATTAACAAAAAGTGTTGTAGCTCCAGACCCAAGGGCGATCATTTTCTTCTTTACGGGTAATAAAGTTATCTTTGCTGGTAATCAAGCACTTATGAAATTATAAATCAAGTTATAATATATTTAATAACCTGTAATTAAATTTTACCTAACGGAACAACTCGTGTTTAAAGAAACATTTTTTTGACGTTTCATTAAACAGTTTTTAAATAACACTTTTTTACAAATAAATATAAATCGTTGCTGTAGCTTGTTGATAAATTGAATAACTACTACAGAGTATTAGTTGCTGATAAGATTGTCCATCACTTATGAGTTGATTACTGTCTATACTTTCATTGCTTTCTTAGCGCTTCCTGTCACTTGCCACGTATACAAAATAAACAGTCGAAATAACAGGTCGAATAAATATAATTGTAATAAAAATGAAATTATAACTTTGTCTAAGACCTAAGAATTTTTTTTTTTTTATGACCACCGATTTCACCTAGCCTAAGCATCAAACATCATCCCTGATGTTTAGGCTAAGCGAAACCGGCTGTCATAAAAATATGAAATAAAATCTGTGGTCTTATTCACAGTTATTATTTCATTTTCATCAAATATGTCAAACCACAGAGTGTTTGATTTCTACGAAAATACAATTTAATTGATTCGTTGTTTCATCCCCTAGCATTTTATTTAAGTATATGAGTTCACCGGTACCGCTCTGAAGCAAATTCTCTTGGCACCACTTAACACCACAAATTCGACCCGGTAAGTATTTCAAACCACAAAGTGTTTGCCTTCTACGAAAACATAATTGTGAGCACAAAAACCGTTGCAAGGGTGATGCAAACACAATGAATAGGATCAAGAAAGGGTCGCTCAGATAGTTTGGGGGTGTAGAGCGAATGAACGAATAAAGGAGTGAGAAAATAATATACGATGAGAAAGTGAAAAAGAAAAAAAGAAGTTGGGGACATCCGAGGAAGACATTGCACGATCAAGTGAATCAAATACTTGAATCGAGCCACGGGAAGAGTCAGAATAACAGAAGGGACGATGAGACGATGTGAGAATGTGAACGAAGCAAGGAGCGTGTGCCAAGACAGAGTTGTATGGCGGTTCGTCCTCTCTGCCTACCCCTGCAGTAAAACGGCGTGATGGGTAGTTAGTTAGTTACCTACAAAAACCGTTCTCGTTCACATGTCCAAATACAGAAATCATGTCAAAAAAGCTTTAAGTAAATGAAAAGTAAATTTAATTTATCTCCTTCGAATAGAAATATACTTTAAAAAACCATGATTACGTTTTAGTAATTTAGTTCAGGTAAGTTACATAAAAAACAGGAGAGTTTTTGTAACATTAATACACGTTTGAGTAAATAATTGTGTATAAATAATATTCCCTCCCCTAAGTTGGAGTAAACATTTTCATGACACGCAGTATGTTGTTCATATGCAAAAAGCCCACTTAAAAGTTGTGCAGTTGACGTAATTTTATTATAAAAAGTTAAAGTCTGTTCCAGCGGGACCTCGTGTAGGGTTACTTTTTAGCGAAACAGAAGTTTGCGACCAACACCTCGCTAGCTTTGAGCTTTTTAAGCGATATTTTATGCTGAGCTTTACCTGAGTTTATTTAAATATTAAAACACCAACACACATAAGTAATTGCTGAGAAATTGTATGTTTGCTGTTGAAAGTACAGTGTGACAAAAAAGTTTTACCACCAATTTTAAAATCAAATTAAAGGACAGCTTGACATTTGAGAGGAAAAACGCCAAAACGGTTTTTCAAGATATTTTTGTTGTAAAATTCACATGTAGAACGCGTTTCTTTCAAATCATTTTTATTTTATTTATTTAATATAAATATCAGTGGCGGCTCGTGACTTTTTAGTGTGCTGGAGTGGCAAGATTGAAAAAAAAAATCATTATTGATGTTGCTGTAGCCGAAAATATACATTTTTTTCTAAATTTCAATTTTTTTGTGTGAAGATTTTTCAGAAATCCGTGCAGTGCACCACCAAAACTGAAAAATCCTGAAAATCTTCACAAAAAAAAAACTTATTAATTATTTTTATTATTAATTAATAAAAATCATTTTCGGCTACAAACAACACTAACACTGTCGTATTTTTCAATCTTAGCACACTAAAAACTCACGAGCCGCCACTGACAAATATATTAAAAATTTCAATCTAAATAATTAACACTTTACGGAGCATTAAAAATCAAAAGCTCGAATAATGAATAACCTTGAATTGTGATGTAGAATCATCTCATTTAGGAAAGTATAAAAAAATTATCAACATCGTTAATATAGAATAAGAAAAACATGCACTTGAACCATTGTGCTTTTTTAAAGCTTTTTGAAAGCAGTTCACACGATTGCAACGCCCTATATTTTTCTGCCACTATTTGTCAGACTCTGGTTTGCCCAATTATTCACGGGTAAGAACCAAAATTGCTAAATTGCAAGGTGATTTTGTGTTGCATTTTGTTATATTTTTTTCCGAATGAATGCACCGGAAGCTGCATAATGCGCAGCTCAATTGTTTCCAGTGAACTTTGGGAAATATTTTGCCACTAAATTCGATAACGTATAAGCCGCAGCGCGAATGCGTCGAGTTTGCCGAAATTGTTCCAATTACATAACGGTTGGCCATATTCCCTAATGATGCAGAATGTTTAACAGGGTAGGTACTTAGCGGCGTTATTATTTTTACATATTGAATGCAATCGAAATGGTCAGCCAGCTTTCACGAACAAAACAATTAGTGTGCGTGATTTGAATAAGACCGACGCATTGTTTGGTAAATTAATATTATCAAGGTGCGTACTCTAAACAAAATATCAGTCGTCGAAGCATTTTTGTTCGCAGCTTTATCTCATGTCAAATAAATATTCAAATTGGTCGTATAATAAAATGTCGATTCTCTTTAAATTTAATGCATCACATTTTTCGTAAATATATGTAAATATTAATATTTATTTATCTTTATTTATTTTTTTATTTTTTAATTTTATTTTTATGGGTTTTTACTTTTATTTAAACAATAATTATTATTATTTTAATTTTAAAAAACAGTTTTAAGTTAAAAGCTCTGCGATGTAATTATTTTTACGCGTGACAGCTGTTTCGCTTTCTGAGGGCATTATCAAACTGCAGTTTGATAATGCCGTAGCAGTTTGATAATGCCCTCAGAAGGCGAAACAGCTGTCACGCGTAAAAATAATTAAATCGCAGAGCTTTTAACTAAAAACTGTTTTTAAAAATTAAAATAATAATAATTATTGTTTAAATAAAAGTAAAAAACCTAAAAATTAAAATGGAGTTCTACAAAATAAACTTTAAAACCATAAATAAAAAATTTATTTATCTGTTGCCATGATCATTTTTGTGAAGAATATAACTACCGGTGCTTTTAATGAAGGTATGATCGTTATAGTTGTTAAAATTAAATAATGTTACTTTGATCGTTTAAGTTTTCTGTCCCTAGATTTGGCTATTCTCTGAAAAACTGGATTATATCACAACTCTCCAGTGAAGACTTTTTTTTATAATAAAGCGTTGGCATGTGTGTGACAGTGTTTTATAAATGAAATCACACACATAAAAAGGCTACTAGCAAAGCGAGGTTTTTAATAACGAATTTGCAATAAGTTATTTTCTTAACCTGCATGGAATTTTGTTAAAATTAAAAACTTCAACACAGTTGAGAGACTGGAAAACTTAACTTCTAAGGGGAAGTAAAACATCATGAATAAAATCAATACAACGTAAAAAAAGCTTTTTTAGCATATGTACAGAGCCAATCAAATTTCGCTTTATTTGTTTGTTTGTATTATTTCACGCATAGCTAGTAAACAATATTAATACCATATGTTATTTTAATATATATATATATATATATATATATATATATATATATATATATATATATATATATATATATATATATATATATATATATATATATATTTTATTTTTTTTTTATAACGGTTATTACATTATATAATTTAAAAATAGTAAAGTTTGCTAGTAAAATTAATAATTAAATAACGTTACTAATATATTATATCGAACGATTTGAAATGAGCTATGGAAAAACATAATATTATGATTTTTTCTAGTGAAATGATTTAGATTTGATATTATAATAAAATGAACTTCAAAAAATAAAGGTAAACAAATAAATTGTTTCGTCTTCATGTCTTCGAAATGTTTTATTTTTTCACATGACTTAATCCACAATCTACAGTAATTTAATAAGAAGATACTTACATCAAAACAAACAAACTAACACAAGTGGTAAATATTCTAAATATCGCCCCGATGAAAGACCAATATTCAAAATTGAAACATTGCTTGAAATGGCTGAAGTCGTGTTTAGTGACGAGATCTAAATAGCCAAATAATTTCCAACCTTTTTTCCCATCTTCTTTCCCTCCCCACTACATTCACAGCATCTCCAATCGGGAATGCCATAGTCTCACTAGCTCTAGACGAGTTGGGACTCTAGTGCGGATTTCAGTATATATATATTTTAAACCAAACAAATACAGTTGGAGATAAAATAGACTATTATAGAACTCTAGTAAAAAAATGAAAAGCGTTCGTGTAGCTTTATTTTGAGTTATCGATACGCAAGGGTTATGATGGTTTTGGATTATATGATTGATTCAAAAGCATCATAAACCATGACTGATCATTTCGCATAAAAAAATATTTTAAATCAAATTTGTATTTTGCAAGTTGATTCCATATTATGATGGAGAAATAGTACTGAACACATAAAATGGCGCTATACGTCACTTTGTAGCATTCTAATACAAGCAATACTGCTAATGATTTATCAATAAATTCTACATGGGGAGTTAGGAAAATGTCTAAGGTTTCTATTGCATACAAAATATAAGCTTTATCATCTTTTGAATGCAACGAAAAACATACTTAAATGTTGGTAAAAAGTGCAGTTCTTAGTTTAATGAACGTTTTAGCTAAAGTTCCAGTATAAATTTCATACAAAATTCAAAATATACCAGTAAAAAAACTGTACTCACTAGAAACCAACAACATTTCCTTTACTACCTGTATAGAATTAACAGATAAATTTGTAGTATTGTTTGGATTACAAAGCCAAAAATGTGTACTTTTGGGAGATGACTACTATATTCTATAAATATATTCATTTTGCGAGCACTTCATAGGCGATATATAAAATTAACATATAATTTGTAGTACTTATAGCAGAACTGTTTTTATCGGTATAAGAAATCATTGATCGCAAGGAAGTACGGAATGAGTCAATGCATGCAAATGTTCAGGAGAGCAAAAACAAAATTAGAAATTTTAGTTTTTTGTTTGTAATTATGTTCTCGTATGTCACTTATCCTTTTATAAAAAATTATAGCACATTATTTTATTTCCTGACTCATCTCATTTTTCCTTGCTAGATATGGAGTATCGAAGGAACAATTCTGTATATTTAACTCAAAACTTGATTTTTTTTATTCATGACGTTTTTCCTTTCGCTCACAGAAATATGTTAAGAATTCGTAAGGGTTTTCAAAAACAATTAACACATTTCACAAGATCTACGTTAGACAATACAACGTGGAAGGGTTGTTAGTTCCAGAACACTCGCCACTTGTGCACAGCCAACAATAACACGCCAAGGTAGCATTTTTCAGACCTCCGCTGCCTCCTTAGTTCCTGGTAGCGCCACGCTGCCTTAATTATCTTATTATGCAAAAGTGCTTTCGGAAGTTGCTGCTGCTCGAGTTGAAGTTTAGACATTTTAATTGTGTGCAATTACTATGGTAGTTGTTCTTGTTTGTGTTTCGAGGGAACTTTCGATGTTTTTATTCCACGCCGATTGCTCCGCAGCTTTCTGATCAAAGCAACAACGCGATTAAGAGACTAGACGGTTACTAAAGCGATTAGACAGCCCCCTTTAAGTGAATTCGACCGGTTTTATAAGTTTCTATTAAAATCACTGTCACGTTGAGTAAATTATCATGATATTTATTTATTTAAGTATAAACGCCCTTATGGGCTTTTACATAACAGTGTGGTATATATAACATAAAATAATAGTGACATAAAAATAACACAAATTAAATGATTAGCACCCAAAAACATAAGTAAGTTAATAGAAATATTATTATGCAATAAATTAACGGTAATATTTTTGAAAGAGGTGTGCTATTATAGCCTTCTTGTAACTAGATTCAGTGCAGTTGAATATATCTACTATTTCAGCGAAAGAATTACCCACTGTATGCAATCTAGGTACAAGCGAGTTTCTAAATGACTCAGTTCTAATATTATTGTTGCATTTGTAAATAATTTTGGATCGAGTGGATCTGTTAGGTACATGGAAGGGAATTAAGCAAAGTAAATCAGGGCTGTCAATAATGCCATTAACAATTTTTAAATGCTTGCTATTTGATACCTGTTCAAAAACTCATCTTAACTTTCAAATATCGTTTCCTTTCTTGGTATAAACCTCCAACAGTAGCAGTGGAACACATACATTCTTCTAATAATTGAATAAAATACTCTTTAAGTCATAACTTTAGGTATCAATTAATTATCGAAGGAAGCAAACACTTTGTAGCTTGACATTATAATTTAAATAAAAAATAATTTTGTTTTAAGCCACTTTATTTATACACATATAACAATTCGACCGGTTTCGGTTAAACTTAACCTTCATCAGGAACGTATAAGTATAAACTAAGATTAAATATAGAGTAATACAGTAGACAAAGAAATTATTGAAAGAGACAATTGTCAATTTCTCAATTAATTGATGATTGTCAAAACACCCAATATGTCATCCATAAAAGTCGTGGTAAATCAGATAAAAAATTCTCATTTTAATATAACTCGGAAAATGCTTATTATTTTAACATCAGAGATTAAGTCTTTATTTTCCTAATATTTTGAAATACTTGATTATTTTTGCAGATTACCGGTCCTCTTTAAATAATTAATGTAATGTTGATATTTTGTTTTTTACTCCCAATGAAAAATAGACATTTAAGAAATATTTATATGTAAACACAAATAGATGTTAATTGTTTGAAGAGGAATGATTTTATTGGTATTTAAAAATAAAGTGAGTTTTGAAGAGTAAAACTTGAATGCGCTTTCAATATATTAACAAAATTGTTATTATTTATCACTAGACGGTCTCCATGGTCGAGTGGTAAGATGCTCGACCACGAATTCAAAGGTCGCGGGTTCAAACCCTAGTATAATAACTTTTATTTAATGAATATGTGTCACAACACATTTAATTCATATAAAATAATAAAAAAGTTTATTTGCGGCACGTTCTAGAGTTCGATACTGTGTATCGCCCTAGTGTGAGATCACCATTAATAATCGAAATGTTGCTTGAAAAGGCTTAAGCTTTGTTTGGTGACTAGATCTGGAAAGCCAGGTACTATTCAACCTTCCTCTTTCCCACCTTATTCCGTTCCCCGCTACCTTCAACCTCACAGCATACCCTGATTGAGAATGCCATAGTCCCACTGGCTCCAGATGATTGGGAGCAGTTAGGACTCTAATGCGGTATTTGATATTAAAAATATAATATACATAAATGCTTTCTGCGTAAATAAAAAAATATGATTCCCTTGTGCTAATTATTAGAGTTTTGGGATTTTTTTTTTTTAAATTTCATCGCATTGCTGATGGACTACAGCAATCAGTTTTTTAGGGATTTAAAAGTTTTTTTGTTATTTAATTCTGATTGAGTTATTGAAACTCATTTTGGAAGAAAACAATAACAACATGGACAACAAAAAAAAACTTTTAATTGGTAAAAATAAAATTATATAGTTTTTACCCAAAATTACAAATTTTATAAGGCTTGAGGGAGTTGGAGGGGTATATGGGAAATATTGTAGTTTAAATATTCTAATCACACATATCTGATAACTTTGTGCCATTTCGTTTAACATTCTTCCGAATGGCGCTCTCTTAATATAGCTATACTGAAAGTTTAGTTTGCTCAATTGAATCAAAATTTGTATTTTTTTTGCAAGAATAAACCTTGATTTATTAAATGAAATGAAAAAATAGCTTCCTATAAGACAACTTATTTTATTAAATTTTTTGTGACCAACTGGTTCCGTTAAGTCTCTTTCTCTCTGTCCCTTAAAATAAATCTTCACTAAAGAGTTGTGAAAGAATGCAGTTTTTCAGAGAATAGCCAAATCTAGAGAGAGTAAACTTAAAAGCTTTATAATACATTATTTAATTTAAATAACTATAAAAATCATACCTTTAACATAAGCTCCGGTGCTCATATTCTTCACAAAAATGATCATGGCAACAGATTAAATAACTAAGAAGCACTAGAAATAAATAAAGCCATTCAAATTAAAAGACATATTTTTCAATTAGGTAAAAATAATATTATTCTTAAATCACCTTCCCAGTTGACCTTTTGTATTTTTAAATTCATATCATTTGGCTTTATCTCTATGTCCTTTTGTTATAATAATAAATGTTTTTTTTTTGTTTTCTCACTGTTCTCTTATTTTATATTGTGTTCTCCCTCTGTTCGTATATATAACTGCACACTTTGTATTTTCTGTTTAGTTTAATTTTGTACCCCGAAGATGCTTAGGCTAAGCGAAAAAGGTCGGTCTATATTTTGTTCTAATTTCATTAAATATGTCAAACCACAAAGTGCAAAGCAATTTTTAACAAAAAAATATTGTTTTTTTTTCTTTGAATATAACCTCAGGGGGTTTTTAACCCATAAACTTGAGGTTAAGGACCTCAGCCTAAGTGAACAAGGAGCTTAGCGTTTTGTCAGTTGTGTCACGGAGGTTGCCTCAGAGTGATCATTTGACAGCTGCTTGATAGATGTGGCTCGATCCGTCCTTCTACGCGGTGAAGGTATAAACACGTAACTCGTTTGAATGACGTAAACCATAGATTTTCCTTTAGCTATCTGGCTCCAACTATTATTTATCCACGCTGTGTTTTTGTTATGTAAATGAATTAAAATTATCTACGAAATTTCAACACTCAGTGGAGCGTGATGTGTTTCCTTTTGCCGGGATGTTTTGCTATGTTTCGCCATAGAAATACTATCAAATTAGTGTCTTTTTAAACCGTGTAGAGTTTTTTTCCTATCGGCTTCTAACAGTCAATATTTTATGTGAAAAAATGTGTTTTATGATGTGTGTGGAAAAACCTAATTTTTACTTAGAAAATTTTTGCATATTTTTTAAATAAATAAACTTACTACCCATCACCCTGTAAACTCCTATTTACGTAGAACCAACTTATTGATTTTAATGTTAATCGATTGTTATTTTCTTTTATTTTTTGTTGTTGTAATTAAAACATGTATTATATTCATATTATACTCTTTTTTTTGAAATCCTCCATCATAATACAATTAATTGTTACTACATAACGCTGCAATTATATACATACACTTTACTTACTAATTTCTTTGAAATAGATTATGCTTTGTATCATACACGTAATACACTTTTTGCGCAATTTAGTATGATAATATTACTAATTGTAAAACCGACGCTGTAATAATATACTAACATTATACATACTAATTTTTGTCTAACTCTTGCTTTTATGTTATATACTTATCATTTATTTAACATGAATTTTTTTTCCTTCGAAGCAGAAATAAAGTTCACATTTAGCCACCTCCGTAACTTCAGAAGCTGGAATCATTAAATAATAACATTCCACCCTCGTCACTTTAACTCGCTGTCTAAATAAAATAAACAAGACAAAAGGCAAAGGCTCCCGTTCCGTAATTCAGTTTCTATAATAATATTTGTTTTAATTAGCACGTAGCTATTTTGGAATAATGTATGATTGCTCTCCGGTCTTCCTCGCATTAGTAGTCTGAATGTGTCCTGCCAGGAAACTAACCTTAAGCTACTTAACAAAAACTCAAATAGTAACAAGTTTTGCAGCAAACTTTCCATTTCTTTTTGGTCTTCGCGAAAGTTGGGCGATCCGATTTACCTCACCACGTGAAACTTCCCACTAAATAAACTTGTCAATAGCTTTTACTTCTGTGGGCTCATTCTTACATCTCATGTTTATCCTGTTCTCCTGCGATCCGGCTCTTTTCCCTTTTAACTTGACCCCAATATGAGCCGGACATTCTGATATAATTTCCAGAATTATGAAAAGTTTCGGCGAGTCGGATAATTACTTTGGGCAACTTTTCGGTAAAAGTTGGGCCACCGTGAGAGCATGGACAGTATTAAACATTTAGCTTTTTCTTCTTTGAAAAACGGTCTTCTTTATATCATACTTTTTCAGTATAAAGATTCAAGGTTGTGGAAAATTTACTTTACAAAGCTCTAATTTATTATAAGTAAAGAACGTGCGTGACATACATAATGTGATAAGTCAGAAATAATCTTTAAAATTAATTGGCTTAGGTTTATTTCATTTACGAAAGTTTTGTCTGGGGTAAACATCAAGACCTCTAGTGTGGAGGTAATATTTTTTGAAAAAAAAGTAATGGCAGTGCTATTTATAAAGGTTTAAATGTAAGAAGGTGCTTATTCAATAAGAGTATTTAATTATAAAAAAAACATACTCTTTTAATGTATAATCAAATATTATAGTCACTCTGTTGTATGAGTAGAAAGCTTTGTTATTTATCAATTTTCGTTGTACAGTCTGTGGCAGAATTTTTACAATAGTGAAATCAAAAATACACACCAGTGACAAAAAACCTTAATTCTACTGATGCAGTAAAAAATATCTAAGTTTATTTCTACAAAAAAACGAACCTTCATTATTTTTATCAAAACATATTAATAAACATATAATTAAACATATTTTACTTACTTTATCGAATAAAAAAATCTGAATTCACTAACGACCTACCGTTTATCCAAAGTAGTAGGCAGGTAGACAAGAGCATGGCATGTCACACTACTCTGTTCAGACTAACACTACTTGCTTCAAACATATTAATTTAATTCCTTCCCATGCATACTCTCGGATTATCTAACTCTTAGTTTGACCCACATCACGTATAACTTTATCAAACCATCGCTTTGTGCGACATTCTCGATCTTTTTATGAAAGTAAGCTGTATTTATCGATCATTGCTTCAATAAATGAATTCGATTGCGGAAATTAAAATAAAAAAATGTTTAGCCTAAGTTGATTGATTTTTAGGGTATTAAATCAGAAGGTTACGCTTCTTCCTTCTTCCCAAACTGTTGTTTCAGATAGCCTTGGAGTGTCCAAATTACCTGATTTTAAGGCTATTCGAAAAGTTGGCTCATGGAGGATGAAAAATTGTAAGAAAGTTTATTTTTCCAAAAACTAATTAGTTTTTGTCCGTGAGAACCTTAAATCATACCTTGGTAATTTAATATGTTTTTAAAAACATCTCGTAAGCGAAAATTCTGTTAAGGGAAAATATGAAGAAAAAAAAACTGGTAATTTGGATGTAACATTCATATTATCTTAAATACGTAAACTGCACAAAATTGAATACATTAAATAACTAATAAAATGAAAAGTTATGTTTTTAATAATCAGTTAAATTAGTCCAGTAGTCCAAAATTATGTATATTTCCCGTAAACTCTCATTATTCTTTAATCACCTTCTCAGTTGACGTTTTGCCCCTTTCATTTCATATTATCTGTATCTTTTTCTCTGTTCGCTTTGTTATTTATTTATTTATAAATTAACGGACTAAAGTGCAATTACGAAAAATACATATAAAACACGAAATGGAAAAAAGAGCAACAGAGAAGGAATAGCACATACATAATAATGAATGAAGCGATGACAAAAATAAAGATAAAATAAAAATAAATATAATTTAAATGTTATTCTTTTGTTTTCTTACTGTTCTTTTATTTTTATCTTATATTGTGTTCTCCCTCTGTATGTACTAGTAGGTATATATAGCCACACACTATGATATTTTGTTGAGTTTAATTTTGGACCCTGCTGATGCTTAGGCTAAGCGAACCGGTCGGTCATAAAAGATAAAATAAAGTTTGTTGTGTTATACAAAGCTATTGTTTCATTAAAGTTAAATGGAATAGTCAGTATCAAGAGGACACAAAATGTATTATAGGCTAGACGGACTGCTTTCAATGAACTTACTGGGAATTCTCAGATGAAATAAAGGAACACATTGTGTAACATAGCTTTAAAATGAATATTTAATATTCTGTCAAAATGTATAACACGGTTTAATAGCTTATCTCTCTGAACGTATATCCCGAGGCGTTAATAAAGGCTCGATCTTAAATAGTCGGGGTTGCAAAATTTCCTCTGAATTGACTGCGTAAACGTTATATTGGTTAACACATGGAAAACATAAACGATTTTTTCTTTATTTTCTATATATAAACTCAACACAGGAGACCTTCAGAGAAATTGTGTCATCTCCGGGATGCTATGTTGAGGGTATTGGTGGAGAAAGGAATTAGCAAACGTGGGTTTACAACGAAGAAACACGGAGGCCGGCAAATCGTTCCGAAGCCGAGCTGCTCAGCACCAGAACTAGTCGTCGAAATGACAGAAAATGTAAACATGACATCGTGCTAACAGTTTTACCATGGAGAAAAGCGTGTAAAATATGAGTTATTTTGGTTTAAAAACTATTCTACACATTAGCATAAAAAACAGCTTCCGACAGCATCGCCATTACGTCGTGAAACCAACGATATTAATAGTCCAGGAAAGGCAAAAGGGCTGAAGCTCCATTTTTTTAAGTTTACAACAGAGCACTTAATTTTTTTTTGTTTGTTTTACAATAACATTTACAAGTCTTCGGTACCTGGATGGATTTTGAAAAAGAGGTCAACTCAGGAAATTGAATGCTCTCACTGAGTTACCTAAAGCTATAGAAAGCCAAAAAGTCTCAAACTTATGTCGCTTGAGTCAAGCGTTCTTCCGAATGGTAAATATATTTTAGATGGCTGACGGGCCACAAAAGTCTGCAGAATCAAACGAGAGTCAAAGCTTTCGATGCAGAAAGAAAAACCTGATCAAAACTGCATTTTTACTTTTTTTTAAAAGTGTCGCTTAAGCCCTTTTGGATTTCCAGCGACGGTATATTTTTTAACAATCGACCATACTAACTCCTTTCTTACAGTTTTTAAAGTAAATTATTTATAACATTAGTTATTTGTAACTTAGGACGATGACAATAGTGAATCAACTTTTACTTTATTACAATAATAATATTTGGATGATTTGTAAAAAAAATACTTCAAAGGCACTGTACAGATCTGATTTCCTAATTAAGTTCCTAGTTTAAAGACAAAATATAAACATTAACATACAAGCTTAGCAACAGAACATAAAGGTTCGTATTTTATTTTTTGAAACAAAATTATAGCCTATTTGTAAAAAGCATTTACTTTGAGGCTTGCCATTTTTATAAATAAAAGAGATAAACTTTGTATAAATCCACTTTTATTATAAATATATGATTAATGACTTGCCTCGTTTATTTATTATGTATCTCAACCAAAACTATTTTTTATATAATAATTATATCTACCAACAAAAATAGGGTTTACCCATGGGTGCCCCAACCAGCCCACTATTGGCAGATATTTTTTTGAATAACCTAGGAAATAAGATTTTCAATTGTTCTTCATCACTTTTAGACAAATTTATTGCTTGGAAAAGTATGTGGATTATGTATTTGTATGTGGACGGGAACAGACTTGACAAGTTCGTTCATTTTATAAATTCTTTCCATAAAAAACATACAATTTTCTTTGGAGATAGGCAATAATGCATTTTTTTATTTTTTTAGATTTAACACTAACTTCAGTGAACAATAAAATCGAATTAAACATTTATAGTAAAGCAACATTCACGGATATCACTATCTATAATACTTAGAATCACCCGATATTACATGAGCATTCAGCCTTTCACTTAATGGTACACAGGCTAGTACAGATTCCCAGATCAATTCTCAGTTGAATTTTAAAAATGAAACAAATAGCTTTGAATAATGGTCATACCGCAAACTTCATAGACAAGATTTTAAATTAAAAAAAACTTAAATCTCTTGCTGCTAATACATTTTTATAGAATAGTAAAAATAATATTATAAGGAATCCATTCCAATGGCATAGAATCTTGTGTATATCTAATTTCTCACTTATTACCTGAATTTTGCTGACCCACATTAAACTCGCGTTATATACAAATACTACCACAGGTATAATATTGAAAAATGCTAATGATAGTGATAAAGAATTAAGTCATTCTGGCATTTATAAACTATCTTACAATAATTGTCCTTCGTATTATACAAATAAGACGTCTTAATATGTAAATATAAGAATAAGCAAACACTTTTTTTTTGATGTACCCAATGTACTACAAATATATGCCAAAAATATACTATTAAAACTATTCAAAAATAAGGAACCCCTCACTGGACCACGCATCCATGACACTAGATCAAATCAAAACGATATAAAAAACATACCATATTATAAAACCGCATTCGGACAAAGAAACTGTACATATTTAGCAACAAAACTCCACAACATCCTTCCTCCGGATATAAAACAAATAGAAAAACTAAACGAGTACAAATCAAGAATTAAAGTCTGGCTGAAAGAACTCAATGAGATAACATTAAAAGCAGTACTAAAAACGACATAGAAGACGCACCAAATTAGATGACATGAAATTACATAACTCTAGTCCGCCTCAGCACAGGACCCCCTAGTGAGGAGGACTAAGAAGAAAAGAAGAAAAGAAAAGAGAAAAAAAAAAAAAAACAACGATGATAACAAAGAGTGTTACAATTATAATAATTAATGTACCTAATTTATCTTTACTGCTATCTCTGTTAACATTTTCACACATACATCATATTTTGTATTTGCATATTTTCTCATTTATATAGATGCTAAATAAAAAATAAAAAAATAAAAAAACTTAAGATGCTTAAAAACAAAAATTTTTCAGAGTTCGCCAATCACCTCGTTGCTACTGATCATATTTTGGATAGGAATACAGGGGTTAAAATTCTTCACCGTAGTAATAAAAGGAAAAATTAGATAACTTAGAAGCATTAGAAATTCCTTAAATAGTAAATGCAGTTTTTAGGTTTTTTAATTTTTTCTAAACAATAATAATTGTTATTATTATTTTTTATTTTTTTTAAGCAATTTTTAGTTAAAAGCTCTGCGATGTAATTATTTTTACGCGTGACAGCTGTTTCGCCTTCTGAGGGCATTATCAAACTCTGAGGGCATTATCAAACCTAAAAATTAAAATGGAGTTCTACAAAATAAACTTTAAAACCATAAATAAAGTAAATGTAGTATTTTGAATAACCAAATTAATTTATCTTATAGTCCTATCTTAGATATATTTCCAGTAAGCCGCTCTGCTATTCCCATAATCCCGTTAACTACCCCCTTTCCTTCCCATTCCAAAACCTAAATATGTATATATATCTCAGTATTTTATAATTTAGGTTAATTTTAATATTGTCCTGAAGATGTAAGGGTTGCTTTCGAAACCGGTCGACAAAATATAGAAGATAAAAGTGGTTTTAAACAAATTTTATCTTACTCTTTTATGAGTAGCCTATGACCTTATATAGGACGTTGGTTTTTTTTATCTTCTAGATTCGTTTTACAACCAAAATAATTGTTATTTCCCATGCTTTTCTCCATAAAAAGCTGGTAGCACTAGGTCATGCTTGCATTTTCCTCCGGCGTGGCACAAAGGTGTCTTTATAATGACTGTGGGTTGATGAATAAGGTGGTGGCGCTACGACAATGGCTACGGCGGGAAACTACGATGTAGCTTGCCACGATGCATTTTAAGTCGCACGAATTTTAAACTGTTTTATTACCACGCAATTATTTTAAATTACGTTGTCAAATTTTGTTCTCACAAAGTTATTTAATTCGAAAAAAAAACAAAACTTTGATACATTTTGAATAAAATAATGATATTTTATATTTGCAAAGAAAAAGTGACGCTTCAATAAAAAGTAAAATCTTTGAAAGAAAGACACATTTTCAGATTACAAATAACCTGATACTCTAAGAAAAATTCCTAATTCCATCATAATAAGCGGAAAATGTTTTCTGTGGAATGAAGACGTAGCTAGCAAAGGAATTGAACCCACGACGCCTTTTTTTACAGTGAATACCACACAAGAGTCCCAACTGCTCAAGAGCTAAGAGACTATGGCATCCTCAATCAAGGAATGTTGTGAGGGTGAAGGTAGTGGATGGCGGAATAGAATGGGGAAGAGGGAGGTCGGTAAGACTAAAGACATTTCAAGCAACATTTCTGGTGATAACTCGTCTCATTTGTCAACCGGTCAATGTAATAACACTTTCATATCGTCATGACAAGGGATAGATACTCGAATACAGAAGTTTCATGAATCGACTCTTTTTTATAAATCCTAATTTTTGTTTAAAGTCCGGATCAGAGTGGTTGATTCTCTCAGTAGTGTTCTGGTAAAAAATCACCACTAAGAAAATTGGATTAGTGGTTTGTTTTTGACAACTGGAAAGGTTAGTCACGTTTTTGTGTGTTCTTCAATTTTTACTTTTGAAAAAAATGGATCAAAGAATAAAATCCATGATTTGTTTTTCCACAACTCCAGGACGCTCATCGTCATTAACATTTTCTCGGCCTTCTGTAAAGCGCTCGTACCACTTGTAAACACTTTTTTGAGACAAAGTAGACTTTACGAATTCCACAGTCAACATTTTAAGTGCGTTGGAGCACTTTATTCCATTTTTAAGGGAAAATTTGATACATATTCTTTGATCCATTTTTTTCAAAAGTAAAAAAATCGAAGAACACACAAAAACGTGACTAACTTTTCCAGTTGTCAAAAACAAACCACTAATCCAAAATGGCTGATAATGCTAACATATGAAAAACATATGTGTACCAACATAACAAAAAGAAAACGATAATCGAATGTACACAGCCCGCGAAAATTCAAAATTCACTTTTTCTTTTGATCAGGCCATGTATACAAGTACTTCACATTAAAATTTGTAGACTGTGTTTCTCGTGCTTATAGCAATCTTTTATTTAAGCCCACTCATCGAGGTTAGGGAGGGAATTAGGACGGAGACGAAGGGGGTCCATACTGGGGTCCAGCGTCCGAGGTGGGAAATAGAAGGATTCGGATTTTAATCTCATTTGGAGTTCAATATTTTGGCTAAATCTATTATTTGTTTTCTGAGTGGAGGAATTTTAGAACCCGTATTGATTATAATGTTCCTGACAAACCAGGTACTTTTGGTGAGTCGTAGAAAAAAGGCATTCTGAAATGGTTTGAGTCTTTTTGTATTTGATGTAGCCCATAAGGTGATGTGCAGTACATACAACAAAAATATATGAACAATGTTGCTTTGTAGGAAAATGCTACAATTCATTTTGTTCGAAATTATTCCACGTATGCTTAGTTAATCTATCCTTATATTCATGTTCAAGTTTGTCACAAAGTTAACCATCCTCTTTTCCTCCCGCCCTGGCATTCCTTTGGATAATTGTCACAATCCCACTTACTCTGGGTAATAGCATTCTTGTGTAGTGTTTAATGAAACAAGCAATCTCATAAAAAAATGATGAAATCAAGGAAATGAATATATAGCAGTTTGAGAAATTCTGTAGCATTCCTTGGATCTCCACACAGAGCTTTTATGCTTGCTCACCGCCATGATGCTTTCTGGACCGGAAGCTGACACGAGTACCTGAATGATGGCGCCCTCTAGCGGAGATGCCGTGCCGTGCAGTCTACGCATTCCGCCTTCCGGTTGCTATTAAGCCGCTATAGCCTTCAATGCATGCTTTTTTATGTTGCATCTTCATTACAACATGTTTGCAACTATTAATGAGAGTTTTTCTTAATGATATTTTTTTAATAATTAGGAATTCATTTTAATTGACAGTATCATATTCAACCAGTGTAATATAAAAACGAATCTGATCTATAGACATTGTGTATTAAAAATAACAATATTTTTTTCATTGTCTTTTTCTTTTTTTTATCAATGTCATAATTTTATTTGTCTATAAGCACTTGGACAAGTAGGTCCAATAAAATATTTAATTTTTGTAAATTCGGGTTCAATTCACTACATCAAAATTTGATAGGCATAAGAATATATTTATTTGGTGTTTTCGAAACACAAGTGAAATTATTACTAATAAAAACTTCTGTTTCTTAAAAATATACTAATTTAGCCTCAAAACTCAACACCGAGTTAAATACTTGATATCTGTTATTTTATGAAATCCAACATCATTTTTAAACATTACTTTTAGCATTTATTTGTAATTACAACGCAAATAAACTGGTCAAAAAACCAGGATCTCAATTGAAGGGATTTTATGATGGGTTCGAAATATGCGTTTGAAATTATATGTTTTCTTGGAAAATATTATTGTCGTAACAGAAAAAAACGAAATACACCATTTATGCTACTGTTTTTTTCTGTTTTTTTCGAATGCGTGATCAAAAAATATATTTTTTCGAGCGTATTTGCTTTTCATTTACGGATAAATTATCACATTCTTTCAGAAAATTTTCCACTTCGAAAAATAAAGCTTGTTCTGAAACCTTTTCCTAAATTGTACAAATAAATGGTATTCAATAACACAAAAACACTCAGAATGCATAATAATATTCGTAAAAAGGGTTTTACCTGTTCTAGAAAATATTACGCTTCCGGTTTTTTGAACGATTTTAAATTTTTTTTTTAATATTTTCTTTTTAAATGATTTTATTGTAAAAATGTTTCACAATAATTTTCGATGTAAAACTTTTTTGGAAAAATAATCCATTGTGATATTTTCTGTCAATATTGAATTTTATGAGACTAGTGCTTTCATCTACCCATTCCGGGGATTAAATACTAAGTTAAGCCTCCCAATGCCCTAAACAGATAGGGTAACCAATTTCTAAGTTCTTTATTGAACAACTAAAAATTATAAAATTGTACTGGTAATTTATTTTTATTAAATTCGAATATCTTGATCACAACATGGAGAACGAAAATAAGACAATTACCTAATTAATAATCCATGGGAAGATAGATGGAAGACGTGGCAGTAGAAAAGGCCAAATAGAGAATTTTGGTTGACTCGTAATAACTGCTAAAAGTAGGCAGGATTGGGCAGAGAGGATGGACCGCCATAAAACTCTGTCTTGGCACAAACTCCTTGTTTCATTCACATTCATCCGATAATCTTCTGTAATTCAAACTCTTGACCATGACCCGAGTCAAATATTTGAATCACTTGATCGTGCTATGTCTTCCTCGGGCGTCTTCAACTTCTTCTTCCATTAATTTTAGTATCATTTTTTTTTTTTAAAGTAAGACAAACATTCCCGGGTTACAAATAACCTGACAATATTTGAAAAACTCCTACTGCCATCATAAAAAGCGGAAAATTTTGCTTGTGCAACGATGGAGGACTTAACCATATCATATATTCTTTTTCCACTCCTTTCTTCTTTAATTCGCTCTACATCTCCAAACCATCCAAGCGTTATATTTTTAATAGTATTCATAACGTTTACATCAGCCTTGCATTCTTTCCGGATAACTACATTTTTAATACGGTCATAAATAGTTTTACCGCACATACGCCTCAGGTATCCCATTTCTACAGCATTCAGGATAAGACAAAATTTAAAAAAAAGTTGTATATAACACCAATTGAATATACTGAGTATACAATATATATTCGGATAGTCCAGATGAAGGTTCAAACTGAACCGAAACTAGTTGATGATAATATATTCAATAGTGATGTTTTACAAAACCTACTATTTTTAATTTTAAATATATTGAATACTTGGCTCTGCTAATATCGTTCTCGAAAGAATAAATAAAATTGTAACAGATTGATAGTGTAACTGACGTTGCAAGCTGAAAATCATCGTATTCACTCAAAAACACACATACAGAAAAGTTATGCAATTTTCATAACGCTAGAGCTCACCATTTGAATTTTCCGTAGCTTCACACGCACAGATTATCTGTTTCGCAGAAGTCTGAGAAAAGTCTGTGAAATTTATATCTTCCCTCAGACTCGTCGCCCACCCCTGCGAGGAATTTCCGACATCAATGGGAGTATGCCCACTTATTTTACGAGGCAAGTAAATTTCTCAATAAGGCCTCTGGAAATTTTATAGCCCCGGGCCATAGTATGCGCTCCTGGTAAAATTCATAATAACTACGCAGTTTCGGGCCTAACCCCTTCAGTCTTAGCTGCGCCTACCTTGACCAAACTTTACGGTCGGATCTCGTAGGATAATCTTCTTCGGGTAGCTTTAATTTGAATGGATAACCTCTTCAATCTTCTCCACCCCTGGTATATTCAACTATAAAGTGTGCGCCGGCTCCGTATTTTAAGCGAACCGGGTCAAAGCAGTCAGAGTCAATGCATACAAATTGTGTTGAAAGTTAATCTACGAACCGGGGAGTGTTGAAACTTTATCAAAAAATCTACTTCATTAGAGTTTAAAAACATTTCAAGGAGGAAAACGTGGTTTGGACACAACAAAAGCGTTATTCTAACGATTGTTTAAGCGGTTTTAAACAGTGAAAAATAATTTCACTTTTATCGAGACATATCAATGAGCGCATTAAATATTTTTTTTTTTTAAATGGAAATATTTTTTTTATTTATTTTAACGTGAATACTGCACAAGAGGCTCAACTGCTCCCAATCGTCTAGAGCCAGTGAGACTATGGCATCCCCAACTGGGGTATTTTGTGAGGCTGAAGGCAGTGGGGAGGGGAAAGATATGGGAAATAGGAAGGTTGAGAAGTACCTGGCTATTCAGATCTGATCACCACACACGGCTGAAGCCATTTTAACCAACGTTTCAATTCTGAATGGTGATCTTTCATCAGGGCAATACTGAGTATCTACCATTCTGGAACGTGCCGCAAATATGCTTTTTATTATTTTATATGAATTAAATGTGTTATGAAAAATATAAATTCAATCAAAGTTATTATGAAAGGGTTTGAACCCGCGATCTTTAGATTCATAGTCAAGCATCCTACCACTCAACCATGGTGATAGATAATAACAATTTTGTTAATATATTGAAAGCGCATTCAAGTTTTGCACTTTTAAATTCACTTTATTTTTAAATACAAATCTTTTCTTCTTCAAACAAAATATATGTGTTATGCTTCGATCATAGCGTCAACGGAAAGTCTAAAGGGCGTAAATACCATTTTGGGAAGTTTATATAAGAGCACTTTTTTTGTTTGTTTGTTTTACAATAAATTACACAAATCTTTAGTACCTGGTTGGATTTTGAAAAAAAAGTTAGTTAAGTTGAAGTGATGAAAAGCTAAAAAACATCCCGAAATTGAAAAGTCTCAAACTTGTGTCGCTTGAGTCAAGCCTTCTCTCGAGCGCTAAATAAGTTGTATATGGCTAAAAGGCCACAAAAGTCTTAAGAATCAAACAAGAGTCAGAGCATTCGATGCAGAAAAAAAAACTAACCAAAACTGCGTATTAAACTCTTTTTTCACCAAAGTGTCACTTACGCCCTTTTACCTTTCCAGCGACGATATTTATTTCAACGTTGATTAATTTATTGAGAACTTAATTACAACCCATAGTAGATTGAATTAATTAGAGTTTATTTATTTAAAAAAACGGAGCTTTTCAATTGTTGGAAGGTTGTTCTTGAAATTAGGTCATCTTGCTATGTAGGTTGGTTGTTCTCACACAGTTCCGATGACAAATATGTCTAGCTTTGTAATAATTTCGTAACAGAAAATGCTTTACTTTATTCGACTGTGTTTTCACTTGTAACTTGTTAATTGCCTGTTTGTTGGCTATTTTTTTTTTCTAACTTTGCAAAAATAGACATAATGTTGAAAAAAACCCATAGATTCATTCAACTCGTCACAATGTCACCCGTCTCCCAGAAGGTAGAAAACCACCCAGAATGTATTTTTGAGTGTTATTGTAAAGCCGCTCCTGTCAGCAATAAAACAAAATACAAAGTCACAAATATTCAATATTATACGAGTATATAGCCAATAGCGTATATTTCGAAAGTAAATACTACAGTACATAGACTCACTTCAAATTGTACAAGTCTGAATACGCACGTTACCTGGTAAAACCGGTCCAGTCTTAATAATAAACAGTGAAATAAAATTTAATGAATTTACATAATCAAATCATCAAAATGGAATTCCTACAGAAATTAACAGTTTCAAAATTTAAAATAATAGCCTGTTATATAACGATCGACTGCAAGTTATCGCGGAGGTGTTATAACACATTTTTCTCTCATAAAAAAATTAAGAAGTACCTTATATTGGACTACTGGACAAATTTTACCGATTATTAAGAATTTGATTATTCCTTTTGATGGCTTTCTCTATTTATAGTGCTTCTAAATTATTTAATCTGTTGCCATGACCATTTTTATGGAATAAAAATTAAGACGTGTTATATCAAACCTTCGATTTCCGAGATACTAAATAATATTGTTCGACAAGATAGTAAGATAACATCTCAATATGGCCCTTTCTGATTTAGTAGAGTAACATATCGCGGATTGTAACACATTTAAGGCATTTGGGGGCACGAAGATATTTAGGTTGATGGGATTTTCTACATTGAGGCATTTTCTGACAGTAGTAAAATATAATGGTATATTTAATGCTCCATCAACAGAGAAATGCTGCGGTTCCGTGTTGTTTCTGATAAGGTGCTTCGTGTGAGGGAATATATTAAAATAATTAAATCAAGCCATGTTGGATTGGTTTCGAAAGCGTTATGTCGGCAGAATATTAACGCAGTGTTATTACGAAATTGTTTCGCGATTTTTCCGTAAGCGCTTTGGTTTGAGAATAATTGAAGTAGATTCAGTAAAACGTAATTTCGATTACGTTGTTTGAACAATCAATCAGGAATTTAAATCACGCGTTTCTATTTAATTAAAAAATTGGACTTTTCACAAAAACATTTTTATTCGTAAATCAGTAAAAAGTGTAAAACAGTGTAGAGTCACGATTTTGACCATTTTTTTTATAAACAGTGTTGAATAATAATATAAATAAGAGGCTGATTCGATTTGCATGCAGGGATTATGTAAAGCAATGTATGAAATCTTCACAGGAATTGAAACACAAGCGCGAAAAAAGGGAAATATATGAGTAGAATCAACAAAATATAAAGTCGTCAGCTTATCAAATCAAGTTTCTAAACATAGCTCAAGCATTAAACTATAAACCACTTTTTTATTTTTATGTAAGACCTGACCGGATGGGCGTTTTCAGACTAGTACAATATTTAAAAAAAATAGCCAACTGTTGAAAATAATGCTGGCAACAATAGATATTATATGTATTTTTTTTTAAACCCACAGACGCATCTAACGCATCACTATGTAACCCGCCTCTCAGAAGTTAATAAAACTACCGGAAGGTATTTTTTAATCTTATTGTAAAGCCGCCTCTTTCAGCAATAAAACAAAAATCCTAAGTCACAGATTTTTACTATTAGATAGACTCAATAAGCGTCCATTCCAGACATTAATAGTATATGTACCATAGATTTACTTAAAATTGTACTAATCTGAAGATGCCTGTCATAAGGTGAAACCGGTCAGATCTTAAATAGAAAATAGTGGTATGAAGTTAAAATTTGGTTTTATCAAATCATTGAAATGGAGATCCACCACAAAGTAACAGTTTCAAAATAAAAACTCAAGCGATTTCAAAAACCATTTCAATGCTGAGTAGTGGCCTCTCATTAGAGCGGTTTTGAAACTGTTTTGCACGAAATAATGAATTTCTCCTTTTTTTAAAACGGTGAGTATTTTGCCACTTTGCCACGGGTGAGGAATCAGGTTGCAACTAAAATTTGATAATACAAATTTAAGAACTCACCCTTTGATGGCTGACTAATTCTCCCCGATGGATCGTGGTCCGCCCAGTTTAACTACACCTATTAAACTAAATGCCAAATTTCATGTTTAGTGGGAGATCGTAAATTCAAAGTCAGTTTCCATTTAAACTTTGTTTATGGACGAATGATAGTTAATTTGTTTTAGTATTAATCCCTTGTTTAACGTTTTCACAATAAAAGCAAGCTGAGCAAAGAGAAGGATTTTCTTCATCTGGAGGTTAATAATACACCCTCGTTCGGCTTAACTTGTAATCTCTTTGGACTTTCACTTTTATTTTGTATACTCCTGTTTGAAGTTGAGGGTCTTAAAACTTTAGGAACGCACTGTAGGTACTTTTTTTAGAAAGAAAGATAAAATAAAAATCGACTCGGGAAAATTTTACGTTTTGGAGGTATCGGATATCTGAAGAAATATGTTTTTCAGGATAAGCTCGTCAGTTTAATTTTCTTGTAAATTTCAATAGCTTTAGTTCATGCTCTACGTGAATATAAGTACATACTATGTGATTAATGCTTTTGAGTTATTTAATAAAATATTGATTGTGTTTCTGACATAATATTCAGTTTATCACTTATTTTTTTTTTTTGTTCACACTGAAGAGATAAACCCATAGAAGTGTATTGTAAGTGTGTACCATTCGTGTGTTCAAATTCAGTTTTTTTTTCCTGAAAGTGGTATATACTTTTAGTATCGCCCTTGTGAGACCATGATTCAGAATTTAAAAGTTGCTTGAAATGGCTACAACCGTGTTTGATGACCAGGTCTGAAAAGCCAGGTACTTCCCAACTTTCCTCTTCCCCATCTATTTCCCTTCCCTTCAACCTTCAACTTCACAACATACCCCGATCAGGGATGTCATAGTTCCACTAGCTACAGATGGTTGGGAGCAGTTAGAACTCTTGATTTTTACCTTTATCTCCTGTTTCTTTGTTATAATTTAAATCTTATTTATTTGTTTTTTTACTGTTCTCTTACTTTATTTTAAATTGTGTTCTCTCTCTGTATGTATGAGACCATAAAGTGATTGCTTAATATGAAGAAAAAAAAACAATAATTCTTTACCCCACAGTTTCCTTTTTGAAAATGAACCTTGCAAGAGAGTAAATAAAATCTCAAAAACTCCATTTAAATAAAACACTATTGTTATAATACAATTTTGAATTGAATCAGGTAAACGAGGCAAAGGATTTTGAAAAACCAGAACACATAAAAATGTAAGCACACTTCACATTCTGGAACCTTGTGATTGCGATTATATGTAGATTGGATAGGCTTGTTTTTCATGTCTAATGTACACTGATGACAGAGTAAACTACATAACACAATCAAATTTTACTTTGAGCAAAAAATTCAATGCTTCAAACTCAGTTTCAGGACAATAGAATTTACCATAAATTATTACCTTTGTAACCACGTACGTCCGTAACAGTGTGAACTTTTTCAATTTGGAACTGATGTTAGTTGAAATTATCAAATTTGAAATGGAATCTTTTAAAATCTCCACCTACCCAAAAAATTATCTACCCAAAATTATTTTAACAGATATTATTTTATATTTGACGGCCTCTGTAGTCGAATGGTTAAGATGCTCGATTAAAGCTTCAGAAGTTGCGGGTTCAAATCCCGGCGTGCGCTGATAAAATTAATTTATAATAGAAAAACGGCGCTATAAAAATTATCAAAATATTATTATTCTTACCTCAAATTTAATTTACATAAAATGATATACAGTACTCGTATCTTTTTCGGCAAGTTACAGAGCGGAAGATACTCAAAGCATCTCCCTGGTGGATGACAACCTTTCAGAACCAAAAAGTTGTGAAATGGTTTTAGCCATGTTTGGTAACCAGATCTGAATAGCCAGGTCCTTCTCAAACTTCTTCTATCCTATCTCTTTATCCTCCTCTTAGCCTCTCAACATACCCCGATTGAGGATATCTTAGTCTCACTAGTTCTAGACGGTTAAGAGCAGTTGAGACTCTTGTGCGGTATCACTGTAAAAAAAAAATCTTGGCAAGTCAAGTTACATCCCGTGATATTTTGCGGGTAAATAATAATAATACTGATAGTAAAATAATTAGAAGTAATTAATAATTTTTAAACTACATACCACTTGTTGAAAAAAAAAATGCGATTGATTAGTGCACTCCGTCCAAACTTTGTTCAATTTTTAACCACACTCAAATTGTCAGGTGAAAGAGAGGGAATCATCATCAAAAACGGAGGGGGGATTATAAAGTAAGTTAAATAAACGTAAAATAATTCAATAAAAAAATGACTTTGTACAAGACCAAAGATTTAATTTTAATTTTTAGAACCGACCGGTTTCGCTCAGCCTAAGCATAATCAGGGTACAAAATAAACTAATAAAAAATACAAAGTGTGCGGTTAAATATACATACAGAGGGAGAATACAATATAAAATTAAATAAGAGACAAACAATAGAATGAAAATTAAAAATTTTAACAAAGGAACAGAGAGAAAGAGACAGACAATATAAAATGAAAAAAGCAAAACGTCAACTGAGAAGGTGATTGAAGAATAATAAGAATTAATATGAGTTTACAGGAAATATACCAAATATTGGACTACTAGAAATTTTTTAATGATTTTTAAGAAAACAATAAAACATTTGAATGGCTTTATGTATTTATTTCTAGTGCTTTTAAATTATTTTATCTAATGCCATGATTATTTTTGTGAAGAATATGAGCACTGGTGCTTTTATTGAAGAAATGATCTTTTGGAATAAGATGATTGACGAATTCAGAAATGTATTCCATTAAGATAATATGAGATACATAAGTCATGATAAACAACGTTTAAGTTTGGAACGGATTCACTCCAGGACGTGACCACGGTACCGATTTTTTCTTCCAATGGGTCACAAACATGTTTCACTAACCCACAATACAGAATGTTTTTTTTCTCTTAAGCAGATATTTCGTTTCAATAAAACTTGAATAAAAATCCATAATTTTTTTAAAGTACCTTTTGATTCGAAATAATTTTACCGCTTAAACGTAAAAATGGCTCTCACCTACAATACGAAGTATTTCAATATTTTTTGCGTCAAATCCAAACCCCGAATATTTTTTTCCAAACCCAGCATCCGACCATCTCTTGATAATGAGTTTGTGTTTAAAGGCAGCCTACATTAATTTAATCCCTTAAAAAAGCGGTATTAAATCCGAATACACTTACTCCGAAACGCACGAATGGCAACCATTTATTTAGGGGCAGGGAGTAGTGATAAAAAGCCCGGCTACATTTATCCTTGTCCAGTGCTGAGCCCTACAAGCACGCCCATGAACACAGGCGGGGGTCGGTATTAACGTCGGGAATTTGCGGCCGTGGATATCTACCCCTAGCTATATACCGACATGTTATAATTCGGAATATTCCGCCGGTATATTCAGGCCTAAAAACCACAAATCAGAATTAAAACGTTACTTTAAATGGTTTCAGCCTGATGTTAAGTGACAGGATCTTAATAAGCAGGATGATTCCAACCTTTCCTAACTCTGTCCTTTTAGTCGTCCTCGTCTTCTATTTTGTATACCACATTTACAACTCCATTATTGCTCCACATGTTTTATTCCTGTTCAACGATTATTTTCCTATGTGACAACAGAGAGCAAAACAAAGTTTAGAATTCTCCAAAATAGAGCAATGAGAATAATTACACATAGGCGAAACAGATACTCAAAAGTAACTAAAATGTCAGAAGAACTAAATTGGCTAACAGTGAAACAGATGCCGACATTGAACACATTGATATTTATGCATAAAATTAAGAACAACTCTTGTTTTAGCAATTATTTACAACGTGGATATTGACAAAAATAATACAAGGACATGCAAAAAAATCAGACTATTAGAAAATAATAAAACAGCTGACCATATGAAGGGATAGACTGTTAAAATTTGCTGCCGGAAACCATCCAAATTATGGCAATCAAATATTTGAAATAGCCTGTAAGAACCATTTAAACACATTAGTGATATCAGTAGTATATAAGTTATTATATTATAAGATATTCGTAAAAAGCATTCACTTTGTGGCTTTCCATATTTATAAATAAAACGGATAAACTTTGTTTATTACCACTTTTATTATTCAAAATTATGTCGACCGGTTCCGAAGCACCCTTCCCTCATCAGGACAATATTAAAATTTCGTTATTATTTTAATATTGTCCTGATGATGGAAGGGATTTTAAAAAAAAAATAAATTATATGAATACTAAACTTTGTTTACTATGCCATCCCCAAATGGGGTATGTTGTGAGGCTGAAGGTAGTAGGGAGGGAAGGAGATTGGGAAGAGGCAGGTTAAGAAGTACTTGCCTATTCAGATCTGGTCACTAAGCACGACTAAAGCCATTTCAAGCAACGTTTCAATTCTGGTCGAATTCGAGGTTCGAGGTTTGATTGGTGGTCTTTTACCAGGGCGATATTTAGGAAATCTACCACTCTGGAACATGCCGCAAATATGCTTTTTATTATTTTCATATGAATTAAATGTGTTACGACACATATTACTTAAATAAAAGTTATTGGCGCACGCCGGGTTTGAACCCGCGACCTTTGGATTCGCAGTCGAGGGTCTTACCACTCGACTACGGAGGTCGTCGGTTATCTACAAAGTTTATTTGTTTTACTTATATTATATTATTATTAAATCAAAAAGAATATGAATTATAAATAGGTACTGTAAACTTTGACATACAAGTAACTAAAATAAAATAAATAAAACTAAAAATAAGTCGAGGATAGAAATTTAAATATTTTGAGATATGGCGTAACTTCGTTTTGTGGCAAGGTGGAAGATACTATATTGCCTTTCTTTTATGGTTTTACAATGAATACCGCACAAGAGTCCCAGCTGCTCTCAACCACCTAGAGCCAATGAGACTATGGCATCTCTAATTGGAGTATGTTGTGAGGCTGAAGGTAGTAAGGAGGGGAAGTAGATGGGGAAAAGAAGGTTGAGTAGTACCTGGCTATTCAGATCTGATCACCGAACACGGATAAAGCCATTTCAAGTAACGTTACGATTCAAAAGAGGTGGTCTTCCACTAGGGTGATACTCTTAGTATCAACTACTCTGAAACGCGCTATTATAATATATTTCCTTAATTTGAATTGAATGTTATTCATTTCACACATATTCATTGCTTAACATTTATTTGCGGACGCTGGGTTTGAACCCGCAACTTTTGGATTCATAGTGGAGCGTCTTACCACTCGACCACGGAGGCCGTTCTCGGTGAAAGACCACCATTTTGAATTGAAACGTTTCTTGAAATTATTTTAATTGTGCTTAGTGATCCGATTCGAATAGTCGAGTGATTTTTTTCCCTTACCCCTCTGTTTTCCTTTATTACTTTCATGAACCTTATTACATATCACGAATTTGACCGTTACTATAGTTGCCATTAATTTTAGTTATTCGACTACTTATTCAAGGAATCTGGGGAAACTAGTTAAATCCCAAACATTCCATTGAGTGTGAACATAAAATGTTTTCAAAAAATATATAAAAAGAAAACATTAGAAAAATATAATTTTCAAGACCTGCATTGTCGAGTGGTAAGACGCCCTTTAGGTGATTTTCCCACGAAAACTATAAAAGTTATCCATTTATTATTACAAATCCAGAAGTCACGTGTTCGAACCCGGCGTGCGCAAATAAATTTGATTTAATTAATATGTTTCGTAACATATTTAATTGATATAAAATACAATATAGTAAATTTGCGGCACGTTCCAGAGTGGTAGATATTCTAAGTATGGTCCTGGTGAAAGACCACCATTCAGAATTGAAACGTTGTTTAAAATGGCTTGAGCCGTGTTTGGTGATCAGATCTGAATAGCCAAGTACTTTCCAACCTTCCCCTTTCTAATATCCTTTTCATCTCCCCACTACCTTCAGCCTCACAACATACCCTATTGGGGATACCATAGTCTCACTGGCTCTAGACGGTTGAGGAGCAGTTGAGACTCTTATGCGTTAATCACATAGAAAAAAGAAGATAAATAAAGGAACATTACATAATAAAAGCAAGAAACCAAATATTAACATTATTAAAAAACTTATTTATTTTAGGTACAAAGACAACAAGGACTACAAAGACTCTTTCTAAATTAAGAAGATATATTTTTTGTCTTGTGTCTTACTAAAAATGAATAAAAATATAAAAAGCTAAGTAATAATAATTTTGAATTTAATTTAATAATTTCACTTGTATTTACGTGTTTATAGTAACAATCCAGTAAGAGGGGTGGATTTGGGTTTATGCGGCGGAGCTCTTAGATCCAATAACCAAAACGATCGGCAAAAATTACTGCCTCAACACAGGCTTGCCTAGTGAGGCAGATTACGAGAAAACAAAAGTAATAACTACATACAAATATACAAAAACTAAGTTTATATGTATTAAGCAAATACGTATAATGGTCTTTAAATCAATTTAATTAAAGCATCTGTAATATATATATATATATAAATATTATATATATATATATATATATGTTTACATATATATATATATACTGTATAGATCTCTTTCTAAAATCTATAAATGTACCTTCACCTTTATACACCTTACGTATTTCATATGTTTATTTTGCTTTTATTTTTTCTATACCTTTTCTGTTATAACTGTAAACTGTAAACTGTATTTAAATAAAGATTCATTATTATTATTATAAAAAAATTCAGTAACGTTATATCAGCAAAAACCTCCAATCAACAACCTTAATGATTTTTTTCGTAGCCAAATCCACCGATGGACTTACCGCATTAAAATCAGAGAAAAATAGGAAGCGACACCTACAATAGTTGTAATATCTCGTCAAAGTATCACCACTATTTAAGAAAATAGGAAAATGTTGACCAAACTCTTTTATGGCGCTTCACGAACAAGTGCAATCGCTTAGTTCTTTCTCTTCGAACGTTAATTATAAACTACGCAAAACTGCAAATTGGTTTTCACTCCAAGGATTAATAATGTAGACCAGGAGACCACGAAGGTCTAAAATGCAAATTTATTTCAATCGTTTAATTAAGCTTGGTCATTCAAGGACAGTTTTTCATAAATGTTTACGTTAAAAGTAAACGCATTTTCTTTCACCAATACCCAGCTATACAATGTGTAACGTACATCTCAAACACTGAGAACAACATTGTTATTTAAGGAGTTTATCCTTTAATTAATTTTCTGGAAACTATTGAAACAGTTTTTCATTACGGATCTAAGTACACATAAGTACGTAATAAAACTCATGTAAATCTCAACGATTCATAGTGACCTTCATAAAAGTATAGTTTTGATGTGATGTGGACATGCGAAGTTATAAACGGAGTAATGATTTTTTGATTGCATAGCGGTAGTGATTCGCTGTTTTTTGTGAATCTTCTTAAAAATTAAAATTGAGTACTTTGAATTATTTATAATTCGTAATTTTAAAGATTTTTTAGCAATAAAAAGCTCAGAGGTTGGAAAAAAAAGTATGACCATCATTTAAAAGAAGTGTTTTTTTTAAACATTAACTCCACAAGAAAAGGCTTTGAGGGACATCATTTTCCTCAGCATCTATGTCATCTTTTAGGATGCTGTGTGGAGGGTTAATACTACACAAGAGGCTTAACTACTCCCAACCGTCTGGAGCCAGTGGGACTATGGCATTACCAATTCGAGTATTTTGTGAGGCCGAAGGTAGTGGAAGGGAAGCAGATGAGAAAGAGGAAGGTCGTGAAGTACCCGGCTGTTCAAATCTGGTCACCAAACAAGGCTAAAGCCATTTCAAGCAACTTTCTGATTCCGAATGGTGGTATTTCAACATGGTGATACTAAGAGTATCTACCACTCTGAAAAAAAACGATGAAAGTCAACGTATTTAGATACATTATAAAATTTGAAGAATAATGTTAAATCTGTCAATTTTTTTTCACGCATGAAAATTGTGGTAATTGTAATTTTGTAACATTGTTGTACTGAAGTTTGACGCAGACTTGCTTAGTGATGAACCAACAATACCCAATAATATGACTTGGTACTAATACCAAGTTATGTTATTTTTGAACGGTATAATAATTTATTAAATGTGTTTGTGAAATATTGGATGAGCCTTCCTCTGAACCCAACTAATGGTATGAATCTAATCCAATTGTGTTTTCCAAAGTCGCAGATTCAGGCCTAATCTCGCCCATCCCTTAGGGGCTGCCCAGCCTCTTTTTGCAGGGGGCAGTTTTTCTTCTCGAGAAATGTCGGACATTCGAGGCGGAACAACAACGCTCTGCGCCGCTTTACGCATCTGTCTTTATTTAACCAGCCAACAAATAAATTACACAAAGTCTCGGGCTTCTTGTAGATTCTTAAGGTTGTATAACTACCCTCTCGCAACAAGAAACACTCTTCAACTTGAAGTATACGTATTGAAGCATATCTGTTAACGTTTTGTTTTCCTCGCGTTTAAATTACTAATTTCCGCGGAAGCTACTAAAACTCTAATCCCAACAAATATTTAGAAAGGTAATTCTATGAGCAAGGCTGATGTGAGCGTAATGAATAGGATCAAGAAAGGGACGCTGATATGGTTTGGGCATGTAGAGCGAACGGACGAAGAATGAGAAAGAGTGTGACCAGAATATATGATTCAAAAGTGAATGGAAGAAAAAGTCGAGAACGCCCGAGAAAGACATGACATTGAATACTTAATACTGAAGAGTCAGAATAACAAAAGAGTATGTATGAGACGATGTATGAATGTGAATGAAGCAATGAGTGTGTGGCAAGAGAGAGTTATATGGAGGTCCGTACTCTCTGCCTACCCCAGCGTGGAAACAACGGCGTAATGCTTAGTTAGTTAGTTATTCTTTATACGTCAAAATGCGGGGATTCCATGACCACTGACGATAAGAACCAATAGAAGTGTTCTGTGTGATTGGCATGACTGTATGCCAGAAGAGATTTTTATTCAAGATTTGAAGGCATCCGTGGTCAAGTGGTAAAGACGCTGCACTACGAATCCAAAGGTCACAGGTTCAAACACCGGCGAGCGGTAATAAATTAAATTCAATAAAAATTTGTTATTTTTTATTTAATTCATATAAAATAATATGTTATCCGAGTATATTGCGGGACGTTTTGTACTGCAGGTAAAAATCTTCCTGGTAAAAGACCAACATTCAGAATGGAAACGTTACTTGAAATGACTCTAGCCGTGTTTGGTGATCAGATCTAAACAGTTGGGTAGTTTACGATCTTCCTCTTCTTCCCCCTCCCCACTACCTTCAACCTCACAACATACTCGATTGAGGATGCCATAGTTTTACTGGCTCCGAACTGTTGGAAATAGTTGAAACTCTTATGCGGTATTCACCATAAAAAACGAAACCCTAACTTACTTCAAGTGAAATGTATTTAAAAATTTCACATATCGAAATTCTTTCTTGAAAAAAAAAACAGATTTCACTTACGTATCTACGGTCAAAAAATCAAAAGATCTGATTTAAATTGGTGACATCAGTTTTCTTTTAAATTGGAATAGATCACACTTCCAGGAATGTTCTGTTCGGTGTTAATGGCATTAAAATGCCAGAGTTTATGGGGTAAGTTTTGAAGAATGTTCTGCAATTGACACATCGCAACACAAAGGTTATCAAATAGGTTAGGTTGAAGTAAAATATTGCAGTTCTAAGAAAAGGGTGTTCACTACATTGGTAAGATGATAACTGGATCTTATGTAAACACAAAACTTTCAGAAAAAGATGGAAAATTGCTTCAAAATCAATTGAGTTCTTTCCTGACTAATCAATTCTCTTATCTTTCTTAATAAGTCATCAAATTGAATGCTGATACCTACGTGGAACGATTAACTATTTTTTGATACTTCTAACATAAGAACTTTGTCCGCCAGTTGATTAAAGAACGAGTGTTTGACATATGTTTTGTATCTGTGTACAGCAAAATACGGCAGTGTCAGTTTGGGGTGGTTGCGGTAGCATGAATGTTAGGGATTTAAAGAAGATTGATGAAACTCGTAGAAAAGAGAAATATCATCAAGTACTAAAGAAACATGCGAATCTTTCTGGATTGAGATTTCGTGTTTTTTTATAAGACAAATAAAAAAACGATATATGCGGGTACCTAATCCCATTATTCTTAACCCTTTCTCTTCCGAAATAATATCTCTTTAGATATAAAAAAAAATTTTATAATTTATTTTAATTTTATACTAACAGTACTGGTCGTTTGGTACAATACACAATATACCGTTTTAAACAAACTGGAATAATGCAAAAAAGACAAATTATTACTAAAATAGAAGAACATTTAGTTTTAAACCAAGAATTTATTATGTTTTAATGCCAACCGGTTTCGCTTAGATCACGCTACGTCAGGGCACATGAAACAACTATAACCAGTTTTATCTAAGCGAAACCGGTTAGCATAAACACATAATAAATTCGTTTAAAACAAAGTGTTCTTTTATTTTAATATAATGTCAAACCACAAAAGTGATTATTTCTTATGAAAAAAAACAAATTTAATAATTAATAACAGTAAAATTGAAAATTAAATCAACTACAATACATTATAAATAATAATTATATCAAGTAAGAAAATAAACTTAAATAAAGTGTGCTGCAAGATGGTGTCCGTATCATTTGCGTGTATTGCTCATTGAGAGGAGAGCTAAAACATTCAAATGCACCCATTGGTTGAGTTTCATGTCCAGCCCCAGAATCTGGCTAGTCGGTGGCGAAGTAAGGCGAGGAACCCTCCCTTCGGTGAACATTGTAGAGGCACTACAGAGCCTTGGGAGGTGCAAAGTTGCCTTAATGAATTGTTGTAGCCTATAGGCAACTTGTTAAATTATGTGTACTGGAATAATTACGTAATTCTAAAATAACTTTAGTTGCGAAAGATAAATAAAATTAAGGTTTAAGTCAATTTTTTTTGTAAACAAAAGTGTGTATTTTTTTCTTTAAATACAAACCAAATACACAAAATGAAATAAAAACCGTGAAAAATATTATTTTACTCACGGAAAGTTTCTTCAGATAACACAATTTTAAGAACCGCAACACTCCAGATTGCCTACGTAAGTGCGTACGCAGTAGATCCAACATAACCAAAAAAAGGTGTTGTCAGAGAAGGTACACTAATTCATATAATAAAAGCCACAAATACATAGGGTCAGTACTTACTTATACTAATCATTTTCGAAGTTCACGTAATTTTAAAATTACTCTAGTTGAGAAAGGGGATACAGCAATTGTGAAAATGAATTTCACAATAACATTTAACTAATTAAGTAACTAAAAATCAAACCGTTTTCCCGTAGGTCAGCAGAGAGAATGGACAAGTACACAATTTTATCTTGACATGTATCAAAAACAATCAATCATTGTCGCATACACTGCTCTTCTGTGGGTGTTTGATTATTTTTTTTTGTTATCTAAAAAAGAAAGACAAACATTTCCGGATTACGAATAACCTTACAATATTTGAAATACTCCAACTAATAAGCGGAAAAAGTTGGTTGTACAATGATGGAGGACTTAGCTAGCAGAGGAATTGAACCCACGATGCCCGAGTGAGAATTCGACGCGTTAGTCTACTTAGCTACTAACCGATCAAAATTGATTCACTTGATCGTGTCATGTCTTCCTCGGACTTCTTTTACCATTCACTTTTGCATCATAAACTCATGTTTCTGTTCGTTCACTGTACATGTCGAAACCATATTTGTGGCTAACGATAGTAAATTTGACTTCCCTATTAATCAGATACATCTCTAATTGAGCTACTTTGTGACAAAGTATATTAAGTCTAGAAGAAGAGAAATGATACTATCTTCAGTCGAGGTCTCTTAATAGAAGAAACAACCAAATGTTTGAGTAACAAGAGTTAATAAATTATTTGAAAGATTGCCAACGATATGTAACGCCGTTATCAGTGCAAAGGGTATTCTATGAGATATATCGATGAAAAAAAGTGATTAATCTTGTCGGTCAATAAATCTAAATGTTTATGTAAACGTTGATCGTAGTGAGATATTTATATGTACGCAATATTTATATGTTTCCGTGTGATACGGTGTATAGTAGAGTGTTGGGAGGTAGATGAAAATCGATGCAATGAAAGTGTAAATGAGGCAGGATATTATTTTCTTATCTGGATTGAAGAGCAATTATTACACTGTATTTTGACGAATATACAGTTCAATAAAATTTTTTTTTCACAATTGCATATTCTGAATCGGCAACGTATGAAGTCTAAATATGATTTTTCGTAACCATTTTGTAAGCCTTAAATGTACATATTTTCTCTTTGATCTAAAAAAAATCTGCATGAAATTTAAAGGGGAGCGGAATAAACCTTGTTTTGTGACTTAAAAAAAATGAATTTGGGGGTGGTTTTGTCGGTGAACATAAAAGTAACCCTGAGGAGATATTGAGCATTGAGAATGGGGTAGAAAAACAAGGTTTCAACATTTTTATTTTTATTAATTAATTATGAGTCAATTATGTGAGAGTTTGTTTATTTTTATTTTATTTATATAAAATGAAGTGTTTATATGCACAAATATGTTTGATTAAAAAAAACTCCTGCCTTTAGGCTACCTAATGCATTTAAGGGTGAGGCCATCTATCTATAAAGCCTTTTTCAAAAGATTTATTATACTTAATAATAATCATCCAAACCTGGCCACAGAGCGTTTTCTTTTAGTTATTTTATTACTAAACGGTTTCTTGATTAGTTCTTTAAACATGAAAATAAATGAATTTGTATTTTTTTCCTAACAATGTAATATATATTACCATGGATATTCCCTAATGAAAAATACTGCCCCAAGCTATTGTTTCTAATGTCTGACATTTGAGATTTGTAATTTTTTTTGGGTATATTTCAGAAAAATCACACATTTAAGGGAAGTTATTTAGGCAGACAGGCAAACACAATCACTCCGCCGAAATGTTTTCATAAGGTGAATTTTTCTAACTAATGAACTCCGATTATTATCAGACACGTGTAAGATAATTTTCATAAAAATACAGGAGGCTCTTCAAAAATATGTTTTCAGCTTAGCGAATATTTTCAGTGAAACTAGGTTCTTGGGATTACGGTTAACAATTTTTTTTTAATATCATACCATGCCTGATAGCATTAAAAATGCAACGTGATATTTTTTTTATTATTTAATTAGTCATATGGGAAATTATAATCAAAAATTAAAAAATCAAGTTGAAGAAGAGGTTGGTCTGTCCATTTTAGAGTTTATGAAGATTACCTTCAAAACTGAAAATATATTTTTTACATACACAATTATAGTAGTACAAATCTTTTCACTTAACATATTTTTTTTACATTAACTCCATACAGGTGACCGTGAGGGAAATAAATTCCCTCACGGCCTATGTCATCCTTATAAATGCAGTGTGAAGGGTCTTTTTGAGGAAAGGAATGAGTGAACTTGGGTCTTGAAGAGGCCAACGTTGAAGGAGAGAGGAAATCACAGAGACCGGCAAATCATTCCTTAGCCGAGCTGTTAAACACAAGAACGACTTGTAAAAGCGACCTGTTCTCATGTATCGAATGTCAACCGTGTACAAATGCACCGGTGTCGAGGGGATCAATGACGCAAGTTCCTCGGAGCATCTTCCATTGAAATACCGGTAGACTAGAACAACATTCCCACCTGGCGTCAGTTTGTTGAGAAGGAAAAATCTATCAAACAGACTGCACGTTTCTGCACAGATTCAAGAGTTTTTTCAAGGGTCCCAGACCAGAGGTGGCTGTCTAATTCAACAGCGAAACGCACTAAAATATAATGGATTGTGTAAGTTTGACCGATTAGTAACTGAGTGGACAAACGCGTTGGATTCCCATCCGGGCGTCGTAAGTTCAATTCCTCTGCTAGCTCTCCCATCATTGCACAAGCAACATCTTCCGCTGATTATGATGGCAGTAGGAGTTTTTCAAATATTGTCAGGTTATTCGTAACACGTTAATTAATTTCTTAATTTTTAGTAAAAAGAGTTTGTAAAATGAACTAATTTTGTGACCCACTGCAAGTATCAAACTCGATATATTAGAATTTTAACCAAACGTTCTACCCACCGTCAAATAAAACAATTAAAGGAAAAAATATTACCTTCATAAAACTGTGAAATTTAAAAAAAAACTTAGTTGTTCATTTTGGTTTGGGTTTAATTTAGGGAAAATTGTACAGTTAAAATAGGTATTTTAATAATTTCATGTTAGTCGCGTGCCTAGGTTGTAAAGTCCTACCCAGAAATTTTTTTTTATTAGCGTTAAAATTCTAGGCATTTTTTTTATTCTTATTATTGATAATATACCCACCCTTGTGTATTTTACGAAAAAAAAACTGTGGACAAAAATTAAAATAAAATTATTGAATCGTATGAAAAAGGTTAGTTTTTTGTAAAAAAAGTCGTGAATTTAAAATTCTATTTAAATTATGTACATTCTGTTTTATAACATCCTATATGTAGAGCTGCTGAAACCTTGTTATCAAGGTTTTACTTTGTGTTCATAAGATTTTTTCAGGTTTCTTTTAATACCGAAAAATAATGGATCTTACGAAAGATATAAATATTGGCTAGTGCGTACCTAAGTAAGTATAAAGAATAATTTACCATTTGTGAAAGGAACATTATGACGATGTCTCGAAATATTTTATGTTACTTTATGCTTATTTGAGATAAAAATAACCTTCTACGTCGCGAATAACTAGGACTTATTTATTAAAAAAAAACTTGGAACTTGTTACTAAACAAAAAATTGCTTTAATATTAACCTTGCATGTTGATTAATCCAAGTCTAGACAAATTGGCATTTAGACTATTGAATATTTAAGAGATAAAGTCAATAGTAGTATGAAATAATAACGAACATTTGTAAACAAATAATATGTAAAAGTTATGTTGTTTTGTGTATTGTCAGTATGGCTATCAATTAAAATCACCAGGGTAAAATATATACGATTTATGTTTATAAGTCGGGCACTCTTTATCTTAAGTTATAACTCAATACAAACAATTCGCAGTTTTTGATGCGTTAGATGAAGACATATATCAACCGAAATTGAGCTTTTCAGAGTGAATTCAGAAACTGTCAGTAAAACAATATTGTCTCCACAATGGTGGATTTAATGAGCTTTAATGACAATATCACTATACAAATATGATAGCGCCGCATGTTTAACGCATTTATTATTTATGCTTGAAATGGCGGGTTATGTATTATATACACCCCAAGAACCATGAAGGTATAGAGTGCATTATTATTATTGTATAAATTTATGTCTACGGTATTCTTATACCATAATTTATAAACGTGGAACTCCTTCAAACTTCATATTCATGGCACAAGAGCTTTTTTGACAGTTACTCCGCACATGAGACACTGGGGGAAATTATTTCCCTCAGAGCCTGTGTCATCTTTGGGGATGCTGTGTAAAGGGTCTGTTTGAGGAAAAAGGAGTGGGTGGACCTGGGTCTTGAAGAAGCCTATGTAATAGGAGGAAGGAAACACAGAGGCCGGTAATTCATTCCACAACCGATTCGTAGAAATGACCTGTATTCATGTTTCGAATATTGACCCTTTGCAAATGTTGGGCGCGCGTTTGGTGAATTTCCCGACCACGCACCGGTGCCAAAAGGATCAAAGTTCAGTTAATCGCAAGTTGCTTGGAGCATTTCCCATTGAAATACCGGTAGAACAAGGATAGCATTCCAAACTAACGTGTGTGCTCCAAAGATTGCAATCCGTTTTTTGAGATAGGAGAAAATATCAAACAAACCGCCCGTTTCTGCACAGACTCTACTTTTTTAAAGGGTATTTAAGGGCTCCAAATCATAGGTGACTGCCAAATTTAACGGTGGAGCACAGATATCAAAAGAAGAAAAAAACGTACCCATATACTTTTCTATCTAAAAGCCGATTCTTTCATACCTTCGAGGAAAGGATTGTAGTCAAAACTACTAGAAAACTTGTATCACAGAAAATATTTTATTCCAACCACTCGTAGTTCTAAAAAGTAGTCAATACCAACACGGGTCTCATGAGATCTTTTTATCTTACAATTGTAAACGCAAAATAAACAGTTGTTTCAATAAGTATGTATTTAAGTGTGTTGTACCACAAAGTTGTTCCAGCCAGTAGCCTGTAGAATGAAGATTACCCTGATAAAAGCTAATCTCCGACAAGAAAGAACACCAGGAGAGGAAGAAAGTACAATGTATTATGTATGTTTTGACTCACCGTTCTGTTGCCCATGTGCTTGACCCGGCAGTGCAGCACGGTGGACTGCCCCACGATGGCCGTCACGTTGCGCGGTGAAACGTCGTCGAAGAAAGGTCGCTCGGGCAACGGCTGGAACCTCTGTCGGGACTGTAGCTCCGAGGACAGACCCGTGAGGCTCGCTGGACCTGAGAAAACACAATCAAATTTTGATTTAAATGTATATTTTTATGTGAAATGTATATTTTGATGTAAAATATATGTTTTGATGTAAAATGTATATTTTAATGTAAAACGTATATTTTAACGATGTAAAATGCATATTTTGATATAAAATGCATATTTTTATGTAAAGTGTATATTTTTTTTTTAGACTGTTAAATGCATATTTTAAATCTATAATAAGCTGTATTTAGCTGACAATAAGAATTAAGACGTTGCGAGATGATAAAATTGCATTGATCTCGTAATTAAAAGTTGCGCAAATTTTATGTTTCAGCATTAAGGGGATTTATGACTGCCTTTTGGTTGATTGGTCTACATCATCATGGCTCTTACTTGTCTTTATTGTATCAATACTTTTTATAGTTAATACTGAACAAGTCTTCCAAATGCTGCCAATTATTTGAGTCAGTGAGACTATGGTATTTCAAGCAACGTTTCCATTCTAAATGGTGATTTTTCACCGGGGTGATACTTAAGATATTGGCAATAGTTAGACCAACCGGTCTCAGACACATCATTGCCGCTTTAAAGTTGTTCTCGTTTTCAAACACCTAAAGTTTTATTTATTAATTAACAGACTAAAGTCCAATTACAAAAAAGACATATAAAACACGAAATGGAAAAAAGAGCAACAGAGAAAAAATAGCACATACATAATAATAAATGAAGCGATGACAAAAATAGGACAAAATAAACACAAGAGAGAACATTCAAGCCATGGTCTCGTCAAAGTTTTGGTAGAATCGTAAAGAATGACAAAAATCATTTAGACTTCTACCAAAAATTTCAAGACCATGGCTTGAGTTAACAAGTCTGGACATTCTGGACATTGGAGAATTATACCCATAATTAGTATAGTGATGATTGAGGAACAGCAATTCATTGTTTCTGAGTCTACGGCAAGGAATGTTGAACTGGATAAGTTACAACAGAGAAGGTGAGTCTATAAAACAATTAATAATTTTGTAAATGAAAATTAAATCAAAGTCCTTCCTGGGCTTTACTAACGAAGACCTTTTTGAATAATTGTTCAATTTTATCTTATGAATAATCGATGAGAAAACACTACCTTTATATTGAAGGAAAATAAGCTATTAATTTTAAACTAATATTCACTACTTTAGCAATATATCGCTATGTTAGTTCAATAAGTACTATACCAAGTAAAAAAAAAAATAAAATACTTGTTATATGGTAGTATTGAACTAGCACAGCAATGTGTAAAACTACGTTTGAAAATAATATTACTTCATCTTATTTTTCCTAGCGCTCTTACGAACTACGATACACACGGCACGTACGTACGTTCCGGCGAAAAATCCTTGAGCGCTCTGCGGATACGTTCCAAAGCCCTTCAAACCGAAAATAATGGCCGCAAGCGGAGTAAAAAGACCGCCCGGAAGACTTGCATAAAGACCGGAACGATAGAATGAAAAACAACATTACAAGCACTGGACCGGAAGAGGCGGGGGATTCCGGAAATTGAGACGCAACGAGAGCGCCGTCTACCGGTCAGAGAATGCAGCTGGATATATCTAAAATTACAGCTGGACCGTGCTATTGGGATGTGTCTCATTTGTAGAAAAGATGCTGTAGCTGGAAATCGCCTTTTGTTCGTGCTAAGATTCTAGAGTGGATGCTTTGTTTTGTTTAAATTTCATTTAAAGTTAAAGCGACGTGAATGGATAAAAAACAACCCTTTTTATATAAAGAATGCTGATATTTCATACATATTGTTACGGCACGCGATTGGCAGCCTGCTTTTAAACAGGCGCAAAATATAAAGTCAGAGAAAACTCGTGGTTCTTAAAGATCGACTACCCTTTAAATGCCCTCCCGGTAGCTCTAGCGGACAGATGTCGATTTTATTATCAAACACGATAAATTCGATCAAATGTGACTTTGAATTTTTTGCGCTAGTTAAAATGTATTTACTATGGTGTCATGTTTTGTCTATTTGTAAAAAAAATATTTTTTCAACACGAAAAATCCGTTCTATCCACTAGAGCTAACCGGGACGGCATTTGAAAGGTAAGTGAATCCTTGTGACTCACGAGTACTCCGATATTATAAATTGTTCTTGTTTAAAAGTAGGCGGACATTTAGCGTTTCTTAACAATTTAGAGAGGACTTTCTTCTCTTTTATTAAAATTAGGAGTTACAAAAGGTTCCCATAATCGAAAAGGTTTTAAAAATTTCAACAATAATACACTGTTAAATGCCTTTTAGGTTATATTTGAGGATAGTGATTCTGCGCCTTGGAAAAACTTGATTAACTTGGTGAGTTACGTTAGGATTGGGTACTCGTATAGACAAACTATTAAACTCAACTGTTTAATTATCACCGATACTGGAAAACGCGAAAAAAACTGTATGCTCGGAGTCCTAGACTCCAGGCCCGAAGCCGCGGTGGGTAACAGCCAAAAAATCGAGCTAATTAGCTCATCGATTTCTGCTGCGGGGATCGTAGCGTCTCTTGTTTACTTCCGGCACCCAATTATTACTAATAATATTTAGATGAATTTTCAATTACACAATGGGCGGTCAAAACTGTTATGACTCGGTTTAACTACTTCAGCCTCGGTTCGCGGTCCAGTGTTAACTAACCCTCAAAATGCGTTCCGGCTGGGCCTGGCCCCCGCCACCCTTTGACTTTCGGAGAGGCCAATAGACAAAAAATAACGCCATAATAAATTGATTTTAATCAGCGTGAAAATTCAAAATCGCAGTTGATCGAATTTATCATGCTACATAACACTATATATTAAGCACTACACATTTCTAATATTTTAAAACAATTGAAAAATTAGCAGTCCATAATAGGATGCTTATACGCAGTGCCACGCACAGAGTTTTTGATCAGGGTAGGCAGTAGTAAAAACAGCGGATTAATTTAAAATAGAAAGCTGGTGCCAAAAAATGTTACTGATTGTTATTAGATTTGTCCTGTAAAAGCAATGCAAAAATACTAACAAAGATACTAACACAAAGAGCCACTTGAACGTGCAACAGCTCACAGCATACATATTTTGTGCAGTCTAGTGAACATCGAATAATCTACTCTGACGTTGACGGCGTTTGAGCATATTTAGTAACTACTTTTGACGCGTCACAGTAGAAAGGTCGGTGGAACGCTAGCGGCGGTGCGATTACCTAAATCTCGCGCGTATTTGAAAAAAAAATGATGATTTTTTGCAAGAATTTAATATTATTCAATCCAATATTATATTTATTTATATGCGAGTAAGGCAGGATAGGCAGTGTTTATGTAATTTTAAAGAGTGCATGCCTCTGCTTATACCAACTCTGATGTATGGCAGTGAGGCATGGATTTGTTTTGTTTTTGTAAATTCCTCACAACAGTCCCAACTGCTTTAAACCGTCAGGAGCCAGTACGACTATAGCATCCAAATTAGGGTGTGTCGTGAGGCTGAGGGTAGTGGGGAAGGAAAGGAAATGGAAGAGAGAAAGTTTAAAAAGGACCTAGCTATTCAGAATTGGTCACCAAACACGGTTAAAGTAATTTCAAGCAACGTTTCAAACATTTACTCTAAATGTTGGTCTTTCACTAAGGCCATACTGATAGTTTTAACTACCTTTAAATATGTCGTAAATATTCTGTATAATATTTAATGTTGATTCAACGTGAAAGAGCACAAATTAATCAAATAGAAATTATTTATGCACACCGGGATTTAAACCCGCGACCTTTGAATTTGAAGTAAAGAATCATCTCTTTGCGCACTTAATATATCACAAAACTGCACTATATAAATGCAAAATAATAATTATTATTATACAAACCGCCATACCAACATTGTTAATGCCAATCTTTGAATGGTTTAGTTAAGGGCTCCAAGAATACTAGCAATATTACCTTTTTGAATAACGCATAAATTTTATATAATTACAAAGGTAGTTGTTTCGCTTTGGTACATATTCATTATAAACCGCGAAAGGTTCGTTTATGTGAATGGCCTAAGTTCTAAAAAGCATTCGTGAACCCAGCAAAATAAGATGATAAAGCGGTGTTATTCTAACAATTTAACGGGGCGTTAGTGGACTTATTTATTTTACGACTGAAATCATTTTCTGAGTTTTCCCATATTTCCTTTCAAATGTTCTCTTCACGTGAAAAGCGGGGAAAATTTTCGAGAATTTATAACCTCCTCTTGGAAAACTGTTACAAACATACATCTGCGATTTGAGTCACCGGGATATTTGCAATTGCTTGCAATGCGAGACATAACGTATTGATCTCGTGAGAATATTTTCTACAAGATTTATTTTATGTTAACATCATTTGAAAGATTTGGGCATACGTAATAAAAACTAATTGCATTCCTACATGGTTGACTTATCTACTGTCAGGGCAATAAAACTGCATCTTTATGAAAATATCACTAAAGTTTTGGTGAATGATACGATGGTGAATAAAAGGCTTCAATATCTAGAAAAAATGGAAGGCTGATGTGAACGTAATGAATAGGATCAAGAAAGGGACGCTTAGATGGTTTGGGCATGTAGAGCAAATGAACGATGAAATGAGTGTGAAAAGAATATATGATGCGATAGTGAATGGAAGAAGAAGTCGAAGACGCCCGAGAAGACATGACACCATCAAGTAAATCAAATACTTAAATAGGGTCATGTGAAGAGTCAGAATAACAGAAGAGTATGTATTAGACAATGTATGAATATGAATGAAGCAAAGAGTGTGTGCCAAGACAGAGTTATATGGCCATCCGGCCCCTCTGCCTACCCCTGCGGAGAAACGGCGTGATGATTAGTTAGTTAGTTAGGCTTCAATAAAGAATTGAATTCAACCACGTGAAAATGTAGATATCCGGAAATAATGCAAGGCTGATTGATGTAAGCGAAATGAATAGGATCAAGAAACGAACACTTATATGGTTTGGGCAATTAGAGCGAATGAACGAACGCAAAGGAGTGTGAAAAGAACATAAGATAATAAAGTAGATGCGGAAAAAGTCCGGGACGCCCGAGGAAGACATTGCACTATCGAGTGAATCAAATACTTGAAACAGGCCATCTGAAAAGTCAAAATAACAGCAGAGTATGAATGAGACGGTGTATGAATCAAGGAATGTGTACCAAGACAGAGTTGTATGGCGGACTGTCCTCTCTGCCTACCCCTGCGGGGAAACGGCTTGATGGTTAGTTAGTTACAATCTGGGAACCTTATATTGCTTTAAAAGTTAAAACGCAATCCGTTGTTAACTATATAAACTTTCTTCGTGAAAGTTATGTACACTATCAGTTCCGAAATATTTTTTTTTTAAATCGTACGAACATTTGCTAGGACTTAGAGCTACTGATTCAAGTCGTTAATTACATTACTAACTAGTAAAAATACGTAAATATTGGAGCTAAATGTTTGAACTGAGTAATTAAGTGATTTTAAACATTTCTTTGTTCTTATAAAATCTTGAACTTTTTGAAAAGTTATCTGGCTCAAATCACGAATAAAGTATTGAAAATTTAATTTTATGAAATTGCGTTCGGTCTGTAATTATTTTAATAAATCACTTCACTGGTTAATAGCGATTTGCTTAGTAATATTTAGTTTTGCCAAATTAATCCCTTGAAAAAGGAGCGCCTATTTATTTATGTAATTATTAATACATATATTATTAATTTTAGGTTATTATTGTAGTAAGTGGCGGCTCCTGAATTTCTAGTGAGATTTAACTATAATAGTTTGGAAATACGACATTTTCGATGTAGCGGAAAACATTTTAACAACATTATATCTATATCGTTTTAATGTGAAAAATTTCAACAATCTGGAAAATCCTGAAAATCTTAACAAATTTATAAAATCATTATCGCCTACTTGCGCTATTGAGGTAATTTTTGAATTAGTGAATACCGCACAAGAGTTCCAACTGTCTAGAGCCAGTGAAACTATGGCATGTTCTACGGCTGAAAATAATGGGGAGGGGAAGGAGCTGGGAAAGAGGAAGGTCGGGAAGTACCTGACCATTTTGATCTGGTCACCAAACACGGCTAAAGCCATTTCAATCAACGTTTCGATTCTAAGTGATGATCTTTTATCAGGGCGATACTCAAAGTATCTACCACCCTCTATGATATAACATAGTTAATCTCGTATTTTTTAATCTTAGTAATCTAGGCGACTAAAAAGTCGCGAGCCACCACTGATATTACAGCGTTAATAATTTATTTTTAGGTTAAGTTTGTTGCAATAATTAATTTCATTTTAAAATCAATTTAATTTATTCAACTATTTTACCTCTATCCTACTTAACTGGTCCACCAAACTTATAAATCGATATAAAACTTGACTAGAATAAGGGACGATAGGTCTTGAAAAATTAGTTCCCACATTGGGCTACTCCGTCGTTTCAAATCTAGTGTTGCCATGGTTTTTTTTTTGTTTTCAAATCGACAAATAGCCACTGGACCGGATATTGCAATTCAATCCGAAAAAAAGGAAACGCGAAATGGCGACTTATCGGAGAGCTTTTTTCAATTAAATTGGTTCTCCGGGAGTGTTGCTGGACATGTTCATTGTTAGATAAATATTTTTAGACTGAGAAAAATATACCATTAGTATTCGAATATATATTATTACATATACTTTAAAGAAAATAACGAAAACTTTGTACGAAGTCTTCTAAATATGGTTAATATTTCACTTTTAAAAAAATACAAATAATATTGAATATATTTATATTTTATTTTGTCGTCACAAAACTTCTGTTCATAATTATGGTCGACGGTAACATTTCTCGTTCTCTCAGAGAAAGGATATATACTCGTATGGAGAGAGAGCTAAAGATTTTTACCCAACCCATACAAATTTACGATAAATCACTTTCACCGGGTTTTTACGTCGTAAACCGTGAGAGAGAAAGAGACAAGTTCTCACATAAAATAGCACCACCATTCGGTATGTAAGCAAGTTCTTTGTCTCCCGCGTCTCTAGCGACTCGTTTTGATATGCGACATAACTGAACATAACTTAACAGTTTTTTTATGTTATATCCTATATTTTTGTTTGTAACAATACTGTGAAAAAGTGGTTTTACAAATAAACAAAAACATTATGTCAACATGTGCCACGAATGGATGTATAAATACACTAGCCCTAGTCCTTACCACACCCAGATCTAGCCGAGTCAGGAAAAAATCATCAATACTGACTAGCCAATACTTCAGCGCCCTTGAGGTGATTTTTCACAAAAACGGCGCTATACAAATCGTCCAAATATTATTATTATTATTATTATAGAAGCGCTCCCTTCTATATATTATTGTTCTGAGCTCGTTCTAGTACCTACTTGACGTTTTGAAATAAGTTTAACGCAAATAAATGGATGTAAATCGTATTTCCTTAGATTTTAAAATGTAAGTTTTTTTTGTAAACGAATCCTTCTCAGAGAAACGTTTGTGCCAACCTTACGAATTTATCGTTCTTGTTGTTTAGTTTGATTTCTCGAAGAAAACTAAATAATGTTGCTTCGAGTAATTTTTGAGACTTCCCTCTTCCTTCTTTTCTACCTTTACTAATTCCCAAGGGACGTTTGTATATCTTATTTCGCTTCCCTTAAAGAAACCCAAAGAACAGGGTGGTTTTAGAAAGGTTCTTTGAATGTAAAAACATGATAACATATATATTTTTTAAATTAATTATCTGATTAATATATTTTTGTATGTCCCATTTAACCTCTCGAACATTGAATCTCTGACTTCAGGAAGTTTGAAACGATTGATTTGGCTTGAATTTCTATCATAAACTGCTACAAAGTTTTTTGAGTATTTAGTTACCAACTGGGACTTTTGAATTTACTTTGTCATATAATACATAATCAATTTTTTTTTAAACTCTTCACTAGAATTCATTAGTCTGAATAGTAGAATAGTGGCACCATCAGTTAAAGAATGTGGGAAGGGTGGAATGCAAATTTAAAGTAGGCGAGGAAAGATGATTATTTTTAAATATAAAGTATTCTTTGCCATTTATGAAAATGCTGCAAATGTATTTTTTGAGAAAAGGAAGAAGTGAACGTTAAAAAAAGAAGAAAAACAAAGACCGGTCAACAATTTCACGACTAAGCTGTTGAACACAAAAACAAGTCGTAGAAGCGACCCGTTCTCACGGGGCGATTGTCAACCGTGTACGAATATTGGGCGCGCGTTTTTCGGATTTTCCCGAATGTGCATTAGTCTCAAATATATCAATGATACAAGTTTCTCCGGGCATCCTGGTCGGCCTTCGTGGTCGAGTGGTGAGACCAGACGCTCGACTACGAATTTAAAGGTCGCGCGTTCAAACCCGGCGTGCGCAAATAATTTTTTTTATAAATATGTGTCACAACACATTAAATTCATTTAAAATCATACAAAGTATGTTAGCAGCACGTTTTCAGAGTGATAGAAGTGTCGCCCTGGTGAAAGACCACCATTCAGAATTGAAACGTCGCTTAAAATGGCTTTAGCCGTGTTTGGTGACCAGATCTGAATAGTCAGATACCTTCCAACCTCCCTTTCACCATCTCCTTCCCCTCTTTACTACCGCCTCACAATACACTCCAATTGGGGATGCCATGTTTTCACAATAAAAAAAAATCTTCCATAGAAATACCGGTAGAGCAAGGAGAACACTCCTGCCCGATGCTCGAAAAATTGCAAGCAGTTTGTTAAGATAAAGGAATGTATCAAACAAATCACCCGTTTTAGAATTAAATGTTTCAGAGTGAGGTTTTTTCTGTGTTATTCTTTCAGATGTTTTTGGACTCTAGTTTAAGCAACCTTTCAAATCAAAATTGTTGTTTTTCACTTGGGAAATACTCAAAAAATGTTTGCCTTCTTACTAGTTAAGTATGAAGCTACAATATATATATATATTTTTAGATAGATTCTTTGATACTTCGCCGATTTAGTATACGTGACCTCTGGGCCTAGACTCAAGACTCGCACCGCTCCGCCGCGGAGGGTATCAAGTGTGCTCCATATGTTAATTCCCTGCGAAAATGTGAATAAAGTTTAATTTTTTCGTTTCCCTTCTATCGCAGGTTGCTCTTCACTCCCTGGGGGGGTGGTGAAGGCTTTCACGCTAGTGATGTCACTGTATATAAACGCGGGGAAATACATTATATAACAACACCTTTCAGCACATAACGGTCCAAAAACAACCCCACTAACCTAAAAATATTATAGTGCGTGTGAAGTGGTACAAAATTTTCTAGCTAGAAACTCAAGACAAATAATGACCAACTTACTTATGTACCAAAAATAGTATCGTTTCTGCTAACGTAATCGCAAACTTAATTGTAAGTAACTATAAATAATTTCAACTTTTCAAATTTGAAAAAATTTTTTTTTTCAAATCCCCACCTTCCTTACGAGGTACCTATCTATAATGTGTTTCAGAAGACATTATTCTAAATTTGAAATAGGTGGATTAAAGCAACTAGTAGTTTTACTTGGAAAGTCAAGTTACAACCTGTATTTTTTACGGGTAACAACAAGTTATGAATATTGACTGATTATAAAATAACACAAATACTTGCACATGACTTTATCAGGGTAGTAATAATAGATGCATTTCTAGAGAGATAGTAAAAAGACGCAGTCCGAAACCAGTTAGTTATAATCCAAACAAAATGGAATTCAGTGAGATTTTACTATGTAATACACTACAAAAAAGCCTCATTTTAAAATAAATGTCTTGTTATAATTTTAACCTCACATTAAATAAGTTAAAAAATCTTCTATCGTAACTAAAACATCCTGTCCTTTTTGGACAGTTAAGTGAATATTTTAAAGCGCCATAGCTCATAATGAAAATAATGTTGTAATCTTAAACCAGAAAACAAAAACTGTCCCAAGCTTAATGTCCATTACAAACTGATGTAACTCATAATTGAAATCATATTGCTAGCTGAAAATAGTTGGCAATAAAAAACAATTTTTATGATATCACGCCTTTAAGATGATATTTCATAAAAATAGCACTATGTTTAGTAGCCAAGTATTATAATAACTATCGCTTATTTTATAGTGAATTCCGCACAAGAGTCTCAACTGCTCCCAAACGTCTAGAGTCAGTGAGACTATGGCATCCCCAAGTAGGGTATGTTGTGAGGCTGAAGGTACTGGGGAGGGGAAGGAGATTGGGAAGAGGAAGGTTGGGAAGTACCTGGCTATTCAGATCTGGTCACCAAACACGGCTATAGCCATTTCAAGCAACGTTTCGATTCTGAATGGTGGTCTTTCACCAGGGCGATACTTAAAGTATCTACCACTCTGGAACGTGCAAAAAAAAAACCGGTTTCGGCTCTACTTGAACCTTCTTCAGGGTTGAATAAAGATCTTTATTCAACCCTGAAGAAAGTTCAGGTAGAGCCGAAACCGGTTGGTGTATGTATCCCAAAAAGTGGTCTTAAAACAAAGTTAAATTTATTTTTAATTGAATTTAATGTGTCATGATACACTTTTATTCAATAAAAGTTATTGGTGCACGCCGGATTTGAACCCGCGACCTTTGGATTTGTAGTCGAGCGTCTTACCACTCGACCATGGAAGCATCATGACTCAAAGTTTACAATTTCTTATTGACAAATACAAACAGACTTTCTGTTATTTTTATGTGAGATTAATAAAGAACATCACATAAAATAATTACTAAATAATTGTTGTTAGTAGGAAAAACGATGTGAATCTTAGTTTAATATTTTTTGTAAAATCTTGACTTTAAGTGGTCATTTTTTAACAGGCAAGGCCAAAGTAGTTTTTTTTATATCAATGCATGAATACGACTCACGTTATTATCACCGTAAATTCCCCAAAATGCTGACAGCCCAGAGACCCAAGGTGATTTTTCCGTCTTATCACGTGGAATATCAGTTGGATATTTCCTTTTCAGCGCTTGAAGGTGAACGAGTAATAATAAAGGAGAATAAAAAGAATATTCCTTAAGAGTGTAGAAAACATTTCTTTGAAGAACGGGGTCGTTTTTATTACTGTGCATTATTCATATAGAAAATTTGAAGGTTGTTTCATCTGAAAAATTAGCCATAAATAACTCACAAAAATGTTCGTACAAATAGTTGTTTTTTTTCACAGAAATTTCATTTTCTTTTTCTTATGGTCCTTCGAGCCGGACGGAGATTTTAATTTACTTCAATTCAATTTACTTATTTAATTAATTGTACAAAATCATCATATTTTAATTAATGCTAACAGTAGAATTAATATAAATTCAATTAATATGCAGTGTCTTGTTTCTAGTTAGTGATAATTGCCTCCCTAATTGAGGAAATTTCGTGCTTAAGGAGGGAAAGATTAAAGACGTTCTAGGATGACATGGCATGATAAATAAATAAAACCTTGAGTCGCGCATAAAGATCGGTATAACGAAAGACTACCTCTGTTGTATTTACTTTTCTAAATATTGCACAAGAAGACGCGTGCACTCCATAAACAAAGGCACATAAGCACTGCCTACCCTGCCGTACTCGTATAAAAATATGTTTTATATTCAATTTATAATAATATGAATAAGTAATATTCAATAAAATAAACATACAATTTCATGAACTATATAAATAATAAATCTACACGCTATTTGCACCACCGCGAGCGCCCTACCGACCTTCCAACCATAATGTGCCAAACGCGGTAACTACATATGCTCAAACGCCGACAAAATTACGTTGGATTATTTAATGTTCACTAGACTACACAAAATACGAATGCTGTGCGCGTTCAAGTGGCTCGTTTGTTTTTGTGTTTAAGGCAGTGCTTTTACAGAACAAAACCAAAATCAATCAGTGTCAATTGTTGGTATCTATCTCTGTTTCCAATGAATCCTTTTTTTCCTGCTGCTACCCTGATCAAAAACTATTTGCACACTACCAATAATATTTGGATAATTTGTATAGCGCCGTTTTTGTGAAACATCACCTCAAGGGCGCTATAACACTGTGCGCATGAGTTCCAAATATGCGCAGCCAGTGGGACTAAGGCATCCTAATCTGAAGAAAGTGGACAGGGAAAGTACATGGGAAAGAGGAAAGAAAAACTACCCGACTATTCAAAGCTCGTAACAAAACGAAGAAAATGCCATTTTAAGCAAAGTTTCGAATATAAAAGTTGGCCTCTCACAAGAAAAATATTTAGAGTGCTTACAATTCTGGGACTTTGCTTAGATATGAAATGAAATAATTAAATTAGATCATATTTGAAACAATGCATATTAATACGAGATAAATTACGTGGAATTCCCGCATGCCGAATACAAACCTGGGCTCCATGGAAGTGGAGTTAAAAAGTTTTTACTCTGTAATACGGAAAAAAACCTTTGAATACATGTGAACGATGGTGTTGTGCGGCAGGCCATCATCTTTGTCTACCTCTGCGGTGAAATGGCGGGGTGGTTGTGCTCAGTATACATAATTTTATGTTTAATCTTGTGTACTCAACCACGACAATAAGTAAAGCGTCTAAAAAAATCGGTTTAAATAACTTTTTATTTACCTTCGTGTACAGATAAAACATTACCATAAATTTGACGATATCATGAGATGGATGTAGTATTCCTGATTTTTTTCCCAAAAAAACACAAAAATGTTTTACCAAATAGGTCTGTAAGTTTTCGGTTGTTATTAAGGAGATTTTATATGAGGCAACAAAAAGTTTACGACGAAATAGTAGAGTTAACTGAGTATCAAATATTCACAAGGAGTCCTGGGCGAGATTTTCCCTCTAGATTGGGATCATCAAATTGACATAAAAGTTCGATAAATTACTGTATCTTTGATCGTATAAAAAGCTTGACGTAGCTGTATTTTATATTTCAGTCCCAGAAATGTTCCCGACGATATTCACGAAAGTCGAAAACTAACTTTCAAAGTAGATAATAAATAATGAAAAAAGAATCTTTTTGTTTATTAGAGGATTTATTTTGGCTTTGACGTAACTTTTTTATACAAATCAAACGAAAAACAAATTGACTCCACAGCGACTGTTTAATTTTAAACATCAAAATTATCCTTTGCTGTTAAGGGTTCATCATACTCGAAAAAAATATTTGAAATAATTTATTTTTTTACGCCCGTTACAGGCTTTTACATACATGTAACATACATTTTTTTTAAACAATAACCTCATAAGTGCAAAAAGTATGTAAAATAAAATTAAAAAAGAGTATTGAATAGCAGATACAAAAATAATTAATAATATTCAATAAATAACAGGTTCAAAATATTTTAAAAGAAAATAAAAAAAACAATACTAAGTAACAGGTCTAACTATTAGTTTAGCTCTAACAGATGATAACAACCGTACTAAACTAAACTTATAGTTTGATATTGACGTGTTAAATATATCAGCGACATCGGAGTATATGTTTTCCAAATGTTGTATTCGTCGGATAGGTGTGTTGAAATGTGAGGTTGAAGCAGAATTGCTACAATAGTACGGTAGGTACTGCCTTGTACCAGTCCTGCTTGGAACATGAAATGAAATCAAGTCTAATAATTCAGGGCTGTCAATCATTGAATTTATAATTTTGTATAAGCAAATCAAGTCGGTAATTGTTCTCCGTTCAGAAATCAATATATCAATCTCAATAAATTAAGATGAAAAAGAAGATAATCGTAATTGATACATTCCCTTGAAATGCCCATTCTGAAGTAAATAAATCTTAAGAATTTATTTTGAACTCTTTCTATTGTAAGGGAATGAATAACATCACTTGGTGCCCACACTGTTGAGTTGTATTCAATTTGACTCCTAACTAATGACATGTACAATTTTTTTATATAATAATAATAATGCAAAAATAATTCTCTCCCGCCATTAAATTTACAAGAATTGTAATATTTTATTTGGCAAAAATAGTTTTATACTAATACATTGCAAAAGCAAAAAAAAAAAACAAAAAAATCGCATTCAAAATTAAAATAAATAATTAATAAAACAAGATAAAGGTAAAAATAGTAGATGATAAAGTCAAAATCGAATAGCTTGTTTTTGCTTAAACTTGTTTTAGGTCATGAGAAAAATATGCACATTTCCTGCGAGTCAGTTGATTAACCTAGTAAGTCTTCCCAGGGGAATTACAATTGGTAAGTTAGTTTTGCACCTGGGAAGAAAAAGAAGCCCGTGTTGGCGGCCTCACGTGAAATTATTAGGGATATAGAATACATTTTCAGTTAGGATGTCAAGTATAAATAACACACCGTTCAAAAGTGTATTATTAACACCTCAAAAATGAATTATAAATGGCACAACTTTTTATTTGTTTACTCATTTAGGAAAATATCTTTTTTTTTTCTTCTTATTTTTTCATGTGAATGCCGCACGAGAATCGCAACTACTCTCAATCGTCTGGATCCAGTGAGACTATGGCATCCTTAATCAAGGTAAGTTTTAAGGCTGAAAGTATTATGGGGAGAAAAGGATGGGAAAGAGGAAGGGGAAAGTACCTAGCTATTCATATTTAATCACTAAACACGGCTTAAGCCATTTCAAGCAACGTTTCGATTTTGAATTGTGGTTTTTCACCAGGGCGATACTGAAAGAATCTCCCACTCTGTTAGCATTAAAACAGTATCAATAAAACTCATATTATAAAATTTAAAACTAACTTTATTAGTTAATTTATTTAATTTATAATTAAATCAAGGATTATTGCCGCTATCCAGGTATAATCTCGGAACCTTCTACAATCCAGCTGTCTGCTTTAACTAATGAGCCTTAAAGCTAGCACTAATATTCAGATCAACCGTGTTCCTTTAATGATTAAAGTTCAATATTTGCCAAGATTCAACTTAATTAAAATAAAATAAAAGGCCGTCTAAAAAGGTTTTTTTCACTCGAATCTGATATTTTTTTGTAGTTTGATAACGATGTTCTTACATCAATAAAAGGGGTAAGGCAAAGCCTTGTGGAATAGAAACCAATGGATGTCCTGTTAGGTTTTGACAAAACGAAAAACCCGGCGTGATTTTTCAAACCCTTTTATTTATTGGCTTCTAAACAGCGTCGTTGGTTAAGTCTATATATATATTATCTATATTTCTTGTGGATATCCCCAGTTGACCTCAAACTACTTAAAAAACTAAAACATTTTCTTATGTAAGTAACTTATCTTTGTATTTTGTAAAAAAAAATAACAGCATTTTAATTTTTGACTGTTACCCTTCCATTATGATTTTACTAGTTGTTACCGATGAAAAATCACGGATATAATTTATCTTGATGAAAAATATTCACCCGTTTAAAATATAAAATTATGTCCGATAAAAAAAACATTAAAAATAGGTACTTTATCAGTTAGGTAGAAGTTTTAAAATACAAATTTTACAAATGATAATTTCAATCAGCATCAATTCTAAATTCAAAAGGATCACACACGTATAGTCGGACATTCGTACAGTCGTACATTTGACGGACTCCATGGTCAAGTGGTAAGACGCTCGACTACGAATCCAGAGGTCGCGGTCTTTCAAACCCGGCGTGCGCCAATAACTTTTATTTAATTAATATGTGTCATAACACATTTAATTGATACAAAAAAATTGTAAAAAGTATTTTTGCAGCACGTTCCAGAATGGTAGATACTCTAAGTATCACCCTTGTGAAAGACCACCATTCAAAATCGAAAAGTTGCTTGAAATGGATTAAGCCATATTTTGTGACAAGATCTGAATAGCCAGGTACTTCCTAACCTTCCTCTTCCCCACCTCTTTCCCTTGCCCACTAGCTTCAGCCTCACAACATACCCAAATTGGGGATGCCATAGTCTCACTGGCTCTAGACGGTTGGGAGCAGTTGGGACTCTTGTACGGTATTCACTGTATAATTTTTTTTTTTAAATGTCTATAAAATACGCATATTTTTCAAAGAAACGGAAACTGACCACTACAATATTTTCCTTTCCCAGCGGTCCCATGAAAAGGCCTCGCTGGAAACTCTGTCCCTCATTTTCCTTCCATCGTTTAATGGACCCCTGATTATAGGTTCACGGAACTTTTCCATTGTGGAGCTCCGGAGATTTTTTCTCTTGTTTTGTTCTTTGATGTTCTAAGCCGGAATTATTAGAGTGACTGTTCCGTGTGGACATAAGGTATTTGTTGCCATGTGCCACTTGGGAACGGATTGTTGGCGTTTATGTTTTCGTATTTATTTATTTGTTCCAACGTAAAGTGCTCGGGACCTTCGTGGAAAAGTCAAGTGGACCATTAAAATAGAGATGGTTCTTATTTCTGCTCGCACTAGAAAATGAACCATATTCTTTTTGCGTAAAACCCATAAATAACAATAACGAGATCCTATTTTTTCCTAAATTGCGTTTATAACCGTTTAATAACGTTAATATTATAGAGTCAAGGTTCGTCAAAAACATTTTTTGTTATAACGTTTAAGCCGGTTAGTAGCTGAGTGGATAAACGAGTCAAATTCCCACTCGGGCGTCGTGGGTTCAATTCCTCTGCTAGCTTAGTCCTCCATTATTGCACAAGCAACATCTTGCGCTTATTATGATGACATTAGGTTTTTTTAATATTGTAAAGTTATTCGTCACCGGAGAATAATTGTCTTTCTTTATACAGAAAAAAAAAAATTAAATCATATTTTTGAAAAATCATTTTGTTTCAAGATACAATTACAAAACAAAATAAAAAAGCTTCTCTTCAATAAAACGAAAGAAGGATGCAAGGTTAATGTAAGCGCTACGAATATGATCAAGAAAGGGACGCTTAGATGGTTTGGGCATGAAGAGCGAATTAACGAAGAAAGGAGTGAGACATATATTATTTTCCCACTGTTCTATTATTTCAATAATCGTCTCTGTATATATATTAATAAGTATTAAACATATGAACACAAAATGATGTGATCTAACTTTAGATAAGAAAATACAAATAACAATCGTAAGAGATCATAAGAATATTACAAAATAGAATGGAAGCAAATAGAAATATTTATTTATAAATTACGAAAGTGTACAAAAGTGGAATGGACGAAGAAAGGAGTGGGAAAATAATATATGACGCAAAAGTGGATGGAAGAAGAAGTCCGATACGCCCGAGGAAGACATGGCACGATCAAGTGAATCAAATACTAGATTTGGGCTATGTGAAGAGACAGAATACCAGAAGAGTATGTATGAGACGATGTATGAATGAGAATGAAGCAATGAGTGTGTACCAGGACAGAGTCGTATGGTGGTCCGTCCTTTCTGCCCATCCCTGCGGAGAAATGGCGTGGTGGTTACTTAGTTTATTAAATAAAACCCAATTACGCCAATTGCTGAGTGGAACGCTGCACATTGTAAACTTATGTCACTTTATTTAATAACAACATGCCGACCGGTTTCAGTACAATGGAATGCGCCTATTTAAAATTGACACTTAGTGAAACTCGTAGATTTGATTTGAAAGTGATAAATTTAATGAAAACAAGGATCACATTTCATTTTTTTTGTATACGATTCACAACGCCATGCTGGTACCGTAACAACTAAATATTAATGAGTGTCCTTCAAATTTTAAAATAATGCTTTTCTTGTTGAGTCATGATATAATATTTAATATTATCATGGAAATCCAATCGTTTTGATTCTCAAAAAGTCGAAGTATTTCGATCAGAAACGTTCAAGACACAAGTTAACCTCTTCATCATTAAACGGTTACAGAAAAAACCTTAATTCCAAATAATATTACATTTACTTTTGGCATAATGATATGAATATGAGTAGATCTTCGAAAATGTTTAGGAGAGCCAAAAAAAAATTTAGTCATTTTTGATGTATGTAATCATGTCATATGTCACATGTCCTTTTAAAAAAAATAATAGCGCATCATTTTTGAATACTTGCATTATTTAAGGTGCTAAGTACCAACAAATTCAAAACTGACTTTTTTTTTAATAAAATTTTATTTTATAGAAATGCGAAATTAATTTAAGTTTTTTAAATAATGGAAACTGTCAAAATCGCTTCTAACTATTGAGTAAATTTTTTACAAAAGGTGTGCTAAATGAAATTTTATTTGACAAATTAGTATTTTGTTATTACAATTACAGTTTTCGTTTTCTGTACTTTGGCGCTTTTATTAATAATAGTTTTAATTTTATTTTCTGACTTATCTAATTTTCCCTTGCTAGATATGTATCTAAGGAACGATTCGGCATTATAATTGAAAAGTTCGTCCTTAGAAAAGCGAAGGAAAGACTTTGATTTAATTTTCATTTTCTAAATTATTAATTGAATAATTGCCTCACTTTCTTTGTTAGAACTCATCCAGTTCAACATCTCTTACCATAGACTCAGAAACAATGAATTGTTATTTCTCAATCATCACTCTACTAATTAAATGTATCATTTTCCACTGCCCAGAGTGTCGAGACTTGTTAACTCAAGCCATAGTCTTGAAATTTTTGGTACCAGTCTGAATGATTTTTGTCATTCTTTACGACTCTACCAAAACTTTGCCTTGTCCTTGGCTTTGATTTGAATGTTCTTTGGTATGTATATTTCGGTCATTGCTTCATGATAATATTATGTATGTGCTGTTCTTTCTCTGTTGTTTTTTCTCATTTTGTTTTATGTATTTTTTTTTGTAATTGGACAATAGTCCGTTAGTTTATAAATAAATTAATACTTCTTTTCGCATACAGAATTATTTACAGAAAATATAGTCATTTGACTTCGTAGTTCAATATTATGTTAACGGCTGCAAAAAAAAATATCTCTCTCACTACTGCCCAGTTTACTTTGCAGAATGAATTAGTCTAGAGTAGAGTGTAAACATGAAAACCGCCACAGGCGTTAAAGTTTTCATTCGAACCGTTAAATAAATCCCAAACAACCTTGTTACTGCTCAGTGGAACTCAGGAACAATTTGTCTGCTTAAAGACCGGCAACTAATTACACTTGGCAAAACCCTAACTTCAGAGGGCCTTTGTACCACTAATATCTAATTCATAGCTTGCCAATAGTTTGCCTTTCAATCCATTTGAATTTGACGCCTAAATTGGTTGGTTATAATTTGATCGGTTAACTTCATACGGAAAACATGAACCGTTAACCTTGTTTTAATCAATGTATGAATCAGCAAAAGAAACCTCTACTTGAGGCTGTGAGGAAAAAAGTAAAAAAAGCTTTTTAATATAGACACTGTGGTTAAATTCTAAGTTAAGTTGGAAATGACTCAAAGACATTCTAGTGAAATAAATAACATCGGTTGATCCGGCCATTTCTATCTCAGGAAAAATATAATTTTAAGCTTACAGTAGCCAACTCCAATGATATGTTTTTATAAGTTGCGCAACTTCTCTAAGTCGTCACACAATTTTAACAAATATGTTTTGTTTATTTCTTCTTGGTGATGTTTGATGATAGATTATGCGGGTATTAAGCAATCCAAATATTATTTAATTAAATAAAAAAATAACTTTGCACATGATCACAGATTCCTTTAATTTTTTTATGACAGAGCCGTTTTGTTTTGCCTAAATATCATCAGGGTACATAATCAAATTAAACAAAAATACATGGTCTGCGGTATATATATACATACAGAGAGAGAACACAATATAAGATAAAAATAAGATAACAGTGAAAAAACAAGAGAATAACATTTAAATTATAACAAAGAAACAGAGAGAAAAGAAACAGATAATATGAATTGAATGAGGCAAAACGTCAACTAAGAAGGTTATTAAGGAATAATTTGAAAATTTATAAGCTTACGGAAAAATTATTTAATTTGTTGCCATGACGGCCTCCATGGTCGAGTGGTAAGACGCTCGACTACGAATCCAAAGGTCGCGGGTTCAAACCCGGCGTGCGCCAATAACTTTTATTTAATTAATATGTGTCATAACACATTTAATTCATATAAAAATAATAACAAGTATATTTGCGGCACGTTTCAGAGTGGTAGATACTCTAAGTATCGCCCTGGTGAAAGACCACCATTCAGAATCGAAACGTTGCTTGAAATAGCTTAAGCCGTGTTTGGTGACCAGATCTGAATAGCCAGGTACTTCCCAACCTTCCTCTTCCCGATCTCCTTCCCCTCCCCACTACCTTCAGCCTCACAACATACCCAATTTGGGGATGCCATAGTCTCACTGGCTCTAGACGGTTGGGAGCAGTTGAGACTCTTGTGCGGTATTCATGTAAAAAAAAAAAAAAATGACTATTTTTGTGGGGAAGATAAGCATCGGTCCTTTGATTTTTACTTGATTTTTATCAAAAAGTTGTTTGGCGAATTCTGAAAAAAACGTGGTTATTTAAACATCTAAGATATTCTTTGATTCTTACATCGATATTACGGGTGTAAATTTTATTTATTTATATGTTATATGCTAGGTGTTGTTCTTACATAAAATTTCTCACAAACTAATGTTGACAAAAAATATGAGCAACCTTACCAACATACTTAAAAAATAATTAAAGCAATAATAACCGGCTCCTTAAATGCCTGACATCAAATCAGTAATACCAGTTGCTAAAAAAAATCTTGACTTTTAGATTTATGAAACTAATTCTGAACAGTTTTTTTCAGGTTGGCATTGCCACAACGGTTAAATTGTAATATATTTTCGCAAAAATTTCGTGATATCCATCAAAATTCAACGTCAAAATGCTTTTTCTGTTCGTAACTATATTATAACGTTGCTCATAAGATATTTAGGCTTGCCCATCTTTTTACCATAACGATAAGACGACAAGGGAATGAAAACCCAAAGAAAATCATACTTTCTCCAGACTTGATACGGGACAGACAGACTTATTAATAACGGCTTGTTACTCGATGTCGGGAGCTTCGTAAACCATGAAATTATATTCAGAAACAATGAACAACAAAGATTTTTCATAACTATTCTTTGTCAGGATTATTCTTCGGTTGGTTCTAGGCTACCGGATGAAAGCTGGAATCATTTCCAAAGTGATTATTTATGTTTGTTTGCGGCGTAAACAAGATTATAATAATTTCTTTTCGCTGCTAAACCTTCCGACCTATTACATCTTTTTCTCACGACCTTATTTTGTAATATTAAAGCGTAAAGCAACCTTCAAGTAACCTGAGCGTGACCTTGTGAAAAAGTATTAATTTTACGATAAATAAAGTATTAGTCTGAATAACTGGTAAGTATTATAAACATCCATTGTAAAAAAGCAGATTATAATAAAACTACCTAACATTTTTTTTACCGAAATGACGGAAAACTTTCAGTTTACAAAAATGCTTAAAACATCATCTTGACTTTATTCCAAGGAGAATTTCATTTTTCTCTTCAATTTCGAGATACTTTTCTTAAATTGAGTTACGTTTTTTTCCTTCTTACAGAAGGCTGTGAGGAAAAGCTTTGGCTCTATTTCATCGTGGATTAAGGCATTATAAATAATTATAAAAAAAATGATGAATCGTTCAAAATTGAGTTAATATTTCTCATCCACTATCAAAGAAAAAATGACAAATGTGATGATTTTTTTGTGGTGTGAACTTTCGACGATTAAATCGACTTTTTTAATGAACCAATTTTATTATCATTTCTAAATTACTACTATGTTAAAGCCGCGTCATTCAGCGTGAGTTTTAAGCTCGCAATAAACCGCAACATAACTCTCAAAGTTTAACCAGCGGTTAAGGTTAGACCAAGGTTTAACCAACAGAAATAAGCATCCATATAATGTCGAGCAACAAGCAACCCGAAACGCAGTACCAACATGTGCATACAAAACTGCATAAAAGCAGTAGCTAAATGCATTATGGTAGTACGAGACTACTAGAACGAAATTTGCAAGTCGTGCATTGCGCTAATTAGCTGTGTGTCGTAGGAACTAACAACGTACGTTTTATATGCAGTGCTTAAACTAAATACGAGAATATTACCACATTTTGTATATTACCTACGAACCCGAAGTTGTGCAAACTGAACGGGTTTTTGTGTTAAACAGTTGAATATTTCTAAAAGTTTACGTAATATTTTTTGTTTGTTTATGTACACTAACACCGAATACGCCAGTCACTTGGATAATTGCATCCACCATGGTTTAGAATACCGTGAAGCAAAAAATGGAACTGTATTTGCAGGTTTTCATTTTGATGCGGTTGTGCGATGTTTGATGCTTTTAGAAAAATATCTGAACAAGAAGTTTCCACTTTTTTATCGGAATCAATAAAATTTACGAAGGATTTTTACTATTTTAATTAGTACGTGGGAGTTGTCAGCTTTGGTGTCACGATATTTACTGGAATGTTTGACATACCTAACATTATAGATTGTGTACCTGTTATTTCAAGTAATAATAAAATGAGGTTTATTATAATTACCTAAAGTATATTAAAACTTCAACGTATCTACAGTAACTATAAATATTAATTTATTTTTTATTTAAGGAGAAAACACAGATACAGATAGAAATTCGTAAAAAAATAACAAACATTCACTGGAGAATTTACCTGCATCTCAACTATTTCTCACGGTTTAACCATAAGTAGCAGATAAATAAATCTTAACAGATAATTTTAAGACAAATTTAAAGGGAAATTAAGAAATACTTTGTCACATGAATTATTTAATTATATAATATTAGGTAGATCAAATGACTTTATTGGAGGATTAATTTCGAAGATAAATAATGCGTTACTTATTTGAATTGCCGATTTGATACGATGTATTAAGTGACTCGTATAGTATATATTGTTTGTATAGTAAATACTGTACGAGAGTTCTAACTGCTCCTAACCGTTTAGAGCCAGTGGGAATCAATTGGAGTATGTCGTAAGGCTAAAGGTAGTGGATAGTGGGGGAGATGGGGAAGAAGAAGGTTTGAAAGTTCTTGGCTATTCAGACTTAGTCAACAAACATAGCTAATGCCATTTTAAGGAACATTTTGATTTTTAATGTTGGTTTTTCACCAGGGCAATACTTAAAGATCATGAACGAGTGGCAAATATATTTTAAATTATTAAAATGTAAGCTAACACATAAGAGTTAGATTTAAAAAAAAATGCGCACGCCGGGATTTGAACCCATGAACTGTAGATTTCTAGTCGAGCACTTGACCACTCGACCATGGAGGCCGTTGAAAAAAAAGGTATGTTTTGAAATCCCAATATTTAATTGGTTTAATTTTTAAGTTTGAGTTACTTCTCAGTTTCGACTCGAACGTTTCACTGTAAGAAAATTGAAAGAATGTTTTTGAATTATATTAAATCGTTTTGTCAATTTGATTTCCACCTAATTTGTTATCTTCTTTATCTTTTAACGCAATAATATAGCAAACACTCAATATTAACGTCACTGGAAAGACAAACGGGCTTAAGCGACACTTTGGTCAAGAATGAGTTAAATATGCAAGTATGATCAATTTTGTTTTCTGTATAGAATGCTCTGACTCTCGTCTGATTCTGAAGGCTTTTGTGGCCCTTTAGGCATCCAAAATAAATTTACAATTTAGGAGAAGGCTTGACTCAAGCGACACAAGCTTGGGACTTTTTTAGCTTTTTGTCGCTTCAGGCTAGAGCATTGAGTTACTTGACGGTATAAAAGACTTTTGAATTTTATTAGTGGGGTAAACTTCCCAAAATGACGCTTCAGCCCTTTTGCCTTTCCGGCGATGTTACTATGTTTGTCTGTACATGAAGTGGAAAAGTTGCGGCAAACTTTTTTGTGTTTAAGAGTTACGCTAACGGTTTCTCAGTTATCAATATCACTCTCCCCTCTCGGATATCCATCAAGTTTAGCTCAGAAGTGCGGAAGCAATTTGCATCAGGTTATATTCGCGGGAATGTAGACTCCCCACCTAACACTTTGTCAATAGCTAACGCGCGTTACGCATATTAAATAACGCGTCGAAAGTCCCCCAAAGAAAAAGCATATCTCCAAAATAATGTTATTTCTGGGCCCCATAATCTTAAGTATATTCAATAAACTCTTGGAAATGCAGAATAAGATCATGTCACATTCATAAAAACGAAAAAAAAGTGTACTTGGTATTTTTTATAAATATTTTTATTTTGGCAGCTGAAAGTGACATTTTGTTATTTTAAAATAAGAACTAACTTTAAAGCTTTATATTTTTTGTAAATAATATCAATAATTTCAGAAACAGAAAAAAAATAGAAACAAATAATGCATACCATCACAAAGATGGATGCTTACAAATGCAAATTGAAGTCAGTGAGCACCAGACCAAGAACGTTAGACCAAATAATCACCCCTTAACTCGATACAACAGCGGAATTTCATTATTCTTACTCAGCCATTATGATTTTTAACGACTTTCTAAACACAAAATAGAAGTAAATACTCGTTACTAAACTACGAAATTTTTAAGAAAAATTCGCTTTACACCAAAATGATTTTGAATGTGTACATTGATATGATATACAGTTTAAATCATTAAGATTTAAGTTTAAGTAACACATGGTAGTACTCCCTCTCTAAGCACGAGAATTTTCTCAATTAGGGAGGTAATTATCACAAACTAGAAATTATAGTGATGACATTGTACATTCATTGTAATTACATATTACATACTGTTATTTTAAGCAATTAATACAATTAAAAAAAAAAAAAACAAGATAATAGACATTGAAAAAAAAAATATATATACGAGTAAATCGCAAGAAATTCGGAATTTTTTTCAAGGAAATTAATGTGAGATTGATTAAAATGACAATTTCTTTAAAGATTTTGGTAGCTCAATTATAAGAGACGTTACTTCGAATAAAGTAGAGGTTCTGAGTTTGATTCTCGGTCGTGACCTTTTTTTCTGGTCTTTTTTCTATTTCATATTTTACTGAAAATTGTTGATATTATTTCAATTTTAAATAGTTTGTGAAAACATCACAGCACCCAGATCTAGCAGCAAAAATATTTATATTCAACGAATTGTATGTTTGAGTTTAGTTTATGCTCTTGGGAATCAAACCCACGATCTCCCGCTACACGTTTTGGTGGCTGCAGTTACCTGAAACCTGCACAGAAATAGTTATTTTTTCACGCAATAAACTTATTTTAATTAAAAAGCAAAATTAAAATTTAATTTCGATTGGCGGTTGTGAAATTATCCGAGATATCTTTAATTAAATTCCTCTCCAAGAGAATTATCTCATCCACAATCAATTATTTTCGGGCTACCCACGCAATAACGAAAATCATTTTCGGTAAATAGATTTGTAAGAAAATATTTCTTAATTTTCCATGAAAGCAGATTTTTTACAAACACATAATTATTTTGTTATTCTCCAGTGAAAGTTACTTTATTTTTAAAAGCACAAATCTTTGCGATAACAAATTTTCAATTAAAACATAGCTATCTTTTCACAATGCCGGGTCATACGAGTAATACCCGCTTATTTAATGTAACTTCTGTGTTTTACAATGGCCATTTTAATTACTAAGAAAAAGGTTTAAGCTCGCCGAAAATGCTGAGTGATTCATTTATTTAGGTAATTGAGAGACAAATGTACGACAAAAAAGAGAAACATAGATGACCCAATGGTGAAGCTAGAATGTAGGAGTTAAGCACTAACAAAATAGAAGTAGTGTTGTAGTAGATTACTAAATATTGTAGACAAAATTCCACCTTGTTTCATTATTTTGGCCTCTTTGTCGTCATGTTTTAGTTGACAGATAAACTTGTGTGTGTATAAATAATTTTAGTAGTCATAATCACTTTATTTCGCATTATTTTTTTCTTAAATCTACCACAAACAAAATCGAAAAGCGAGATCTTTCAGACACTAGAACCCTTTAAGGTAGAAAAACTGTAATGTTTAACTCTTTTCAGAATCTCGCAACAAAAGGCTGAACTAATGGGCTGCTTACGTAATTCTAATTTAAGCCAGTATATGGCTATCTAAAATATCACTAATATAAGAACGCGCAAATAAATAAGACTACCAAAAAATAGCGAATCCAATAGGCAAAACATTTTATTTTATAAAGGGATGAAAATTATAATGCGCTGCCGGAAATCATTCAAATTATACCGATTGATAAATTTAAAAAAAGTTTGGTAGAACCATATACAATCCCTAAGTATGTAATATCAAGTAGTATATTAGTAACAATAATAAATTGTATTTAAAATTGTCAAAAAGCATATGAGTTTTAATTGGTTGTTTTGTAAACTTTAATGTTCTAAATAACTATAAAACAAAACATTCAAATGAGCTTGGTCGGTGAATTTGGCGGTCATTAGTAGATATTAAAATAATGAATGTTGTACACTGGTAGATTTTTTAAAAAATTATTGATATAATGAATTAAATAAACTCGAATTAAGTACTGAGCCTAGACTGATGTATCATTTTCACCTTTATTGTTTTACGAAATAAGTCTAAGTTTTTGTCATTTTTCGACCAGTGAGTAAAAAAACAATATGGATTTATGCATATCTCGAACGATTCCTTTAGACGGAGAAAACATAATACCAGCTTTTTTTTAAAGTTTATTCAATCAAACAATTAAAATGTAATTTCACCACGAATCAACAATTCCAAAAATATAAATAAGAGAAACCATAGTTCGTTGAAATTTTAGATCTGTCAGACTAACCTGCCGGTGGTTATGTCAGTTGTGAATGCTGTCTCTCTTTTGAGCAAAATCTCCTTTGATATTGGTCTACTTTATGTTATTTGGAAAAATTAATGATAAGCTGTTTGTTTTTAATAAGTAAACAAACTAAAAAAGGGTTAACCATTTGTGGAAAAAAATTGTTGATGTTATGCTTACCTTTAACAAATATTTTTTGTACTGTACAATTACAAAATAATGAATAATTTTAAATTGAAAGATATGTGGTTCAACGAATTATTGTATGTTTAACTTTAATTTCAATCAAATTATATGTTCAAAGGGAAGTTGATAATAATAGTATTCCTATTTCGTTTGGATTATTTCATAACCTTTTTTAATTAATTGCATTTTGTTGGTAAGTAATATAGAAATATCCATAAAGAAAATATAACAAAAGTCTTTAAAAGAAAACCTAATAACACTTAAACCGTGTTTGGTGAACACATTTGAATATCCAGGTAATTCCTAACCTTCCTCTTCCCCATCTCTTTTCCCTTTCCACTACATTCAGACTCACAGCATACCTCAATTGGGGGTATAGTCTCACTGGCTCCAGACGATTGGGAGCAGTTGGGACTCTTGTACGGTATTCACTATTAAAAAAAATACATACAAAATTGATTTCGAAATCATTTAGTTTCTACAATCTAACGATCAGGTAGGTTCTGGAATGTAAATCTATAAGCAATAATTTAATCAAATAATGTTTAATGTGTGGTTCAAACTAGTTCTATATATTCTACTGTAAGATAGAAAGCAAAAGCTTTTTACTTTTCTAGAAAAAATGAAGCTGATTTCAAATAGAAACTATAAAACAACACGACATAAATGACCATATCCTTCATTAACAGTATAACATTTTATAAACCCATTGCAGTTAAAAACTGTGATTAACCAACTTTTTCTGATAAACAGAGTTTAAAAGACACTTCTTTCATAATGTTATAATTAATCCTTTATCTTCTCCCCTCTTTGGATTCTTTTCTTTTATCATTTATCTTTTCGTATTATATTCACAGGCTTTCTTTACTTTGCTCCATAAAAGTATTATCTTTTTTACCATATTCAATCTACTTTAACTGTAAACACCGCGTTCAGGCGGCACAATATCTGGTGTACCTGCCTAGATACACATCGCGCTGTATCCTCGGGCTAGAATGGAAATCGTCGAGGGCTTTATTGTGTAGGGACTCCCTTTATAGGGCTCGTTATATCTCACAAGAGTACGAAGTACGCGCGAGTACAACGCTCTAAGTGCACCTTCGCAAATGTGCATTAATCTGGAAACTTCTTCGTTCGATCAGAAGCAAGGTGAGACAAATAGAGTGAACTCCAGCGTTTACCTGCACTGTTTTCTCACTTGATTGTGTATTTATTTATTACGTGCATACCGCACAAGAGTCTCAACTGCTCCCAACCGTGTGGAGCTAGTGAGACTATGACATCGCCAATCGGGGTATGTTGTGAGGCTGAAGGTAGTGGAAAGAGGTGGGAGATGGGGAAGAGGAAGGTTGGGAAGTACTTGGCTATTCGGATCTGGTCACCAAACACGGCTTAAGCTATTTCAATCTACGTTTCAATTCTGAATGGTGGTCTTTTACCAGGGGGATACTTAGAGTATCTTCCACTCTGGAACTAACTTTTGCCCATCTCCTTCCGTTTCCTAGTACCTTCAATATATACATTCACTTATAATGTACTATACAAACAACTCAAGCCTTCACAATCTTGTTGATCGGTTACATGACACTATTAAGAACTCAACCATGGGTGTTAGTATCAAAAGTTAATACTTCCTTTGGACAACGATTCCATATTTTTTTGCTCTTAAAGGCATATAATTGATTTTATCAGCAATCCAAAAAACAAACTACAAACCCACTAAAAAACAAACCAAAATAAAGTTAATAGAAAGTGGACGGCAATAATTGCCTGATAAATGATTTAATAATACCAAATTTTTAACTTTCTTCCACTATTTTTTTATTTAAGACCTTACCGTTTTCACCTTATGACGGGCATGTTCAGACTGGTACAATTTTAAGTAAATCTACAGAATATATACTATTAATGTTCGGAATGGACGCTTATTGAGTCTATCTTATAGTGAAGATCTGTAAGGGTTTTGTTTAATTGCTGACAGAGGCGGCTTTGCAATAACATTAAAAAATGCCTACGGGTAGTTTTATTACCTCCTGAGAGACGAGTTACAAGGTGATGCGTTAGATTCGTCTGTAGGTTTTTTAAATTTATATAATATCTATTGCTGTCAGCTTTATTTTTAAGAGTTGGCTTTTTAGAATTTACTCTTTGATTTTCCCGTCTCTGTTTGCTTAATGTATTTTATGGACGGTATATTTAAATTTGTGGTTTGGTAAAATATCTTATAATAGTAATAGTAGGTACACATCGGGGTATTCTCTTTTGTAGATTTCCCCATAAAAGTCAGCGACAAAAATTCAAAATTGTCTGATCGAAAATTTACTCTTAACTCCGAAACGACGTAAACCAATCGCTGTGGTGTATGGAGAAAGTGATACCCTTTACATCATTTTTATTCCTATCACGAGTCGGACTCTATTGCAATGCCGTGTCCACTGTGGTCCTTCGTGGTATCCCCAGACTAACTATGACATCGATGTTTTTTTTATTGCAATTGTTTTTGATCGTGTTATTGAGCAGTGCTATGTTTTATATGATACTTTTATTTAGAATGCAGACCACCATTACAGGCATATGCCTAGTTTAGGAGGTCGTATTGTTTATGTTTTTTCAAATTTGTATAATTTTATATATATACGAGGCATGTTCAAAAGAAAAGGTGAATTTTGAATTTTCGCGGGCTGTGTATATTCAATTATCGTTTTTTTTTTGTTGTTGTTATGTTGATAAACATATGTGAGTTTTTCATATGCTAGAATTATCAGCCATTTTGGATTAGTGGTTTGTTTTTGACAACTGGAAAGGTTAGTTACGTTTTTGTGTGTTTTTCGATTTTTTACTTTTGAAAAAAATGGATCAAAGAATATGTATTAAATTTTGCGTTAAAAATTGAACAAAGTGCTCCAACGCACTTAAAATGTTGACTGTGGCATTCGGCGAGTCTACTTTGTCTCAAAAAAGTGTTTATAAGTGGTACAAGCGCTTTACAGAAGGCCGAGAATATGTTAATGACGATGAGCGTCTTAGAGTTGTGGAAAAACAAATCATGGATTTTATTCTTTGATCCATTTTTTCAAAAAGTAAAAAATCGAAGAACACACAAAAACGTGACTAACCTTTCCAGTTTGTTAAAAATAAACCACTAATTCAAAATGGCTGAAAATGCTAACATATGATAAACATGTGTGTACCAACATAACAAAAAAAAATCGATAATCGAATGTACACAGCCCGCGAAAATTCAAAATTCACCTTTCTTTTGAACAGGTCATGTATATATGTGGAAAAACCAATTTAATTGCACATGTTCACTTTTTTAAGGAATACATATAGAGTTTTCAGTAAGAAGGTTTTAGTGGACATACCCAGAGCTTAGATGATCAATAAAATTAAGACAACAATAGAAAATTGAACGAAATTTTCATCAGCTCCTCGACATTTTTAAGCAATGCCAACAAAGAAAGTATATTAGGGTGATAAAAAGGCAGAATGATAAGAAATGGAATTGCTTTGTTTATAGAGCAGTTATTCGAGTAAAATGAATGTCCTAGAATAAGTGTTTTTAATAAAGTTAAGGTTCTTATTTATTGTTTTTTGTATTAGTATATGTACGATAAATTCTATTTATTTACTCTAGAGTTTCACGTGAGAAAAATATCCGAGTTATATCACTTACATCTCGGTTGTAAACTCTCTGTCTCTTAAATGACCCATTTATTAGAACGGACATACGTAGAGGTTACAATGAAGCTTACTTTTGGCCACGTATTATATAATGAATTAATGAGAAAAATAACAAACTAAAGCTTTCATTGTGATGGTGAATATTGACAAAATACACATGAGAGAGAGTACGCAAATAACGTCCAATATAGTTGTGAATGATGAATACTCGGAGCAAGTGGACGAGTTTGTGTATTTAGGAAGTGTGTTTACGAGAGACGAAAAGGCTGATAAGGATATTGAAAGAAAGGTGAATGCAGGAAACTCCATTAATTGGGAACTCTGTTGGCGCAAATAAGAAATTGTCCAAAAAAGCGAAGCTAGCAGTCCAAAATGGAGTGCTTATACCTACCCTGATGTATGGCAGTGAGGCATGGAACTGGAAAAGTAAGGATGAAAGTAGACTAAATGCTGTGGAAATGTGATCCCTGAGACATGTGTCCGGCAAAACCATGTATGACCGTATCAAAAATGTGGAAATCCGAAAAGAATGCAAGGCTGATGTGAGCGTAATGAATAGAATCAAGAAAGGGACACTTAGATGGTTTGGGCAGGTACAGCGAATGAACAAAGAAAGGAGTGTAAAAAGAATATATGATGCGAAAGTGAATGGAAGAAGAAGCCAAGGAGGCCCGAAGAAGACATGGCTCGCTTAAGTTGATCAAATACTTAAGTCGGGTCATGTGAAGAGACAGAAGAGTATGTAGGAGACGATGTATGAAGAATGATGAATGTGAATGAAGCAAGGGGTGTGTGCCAAGACAGAGTTATATGGCGGTCCGTTCTCTCTGCCTACCCCTGCGACCCCTGCGGTAAAACGGCGTGATGGTTAGTTAGTTAGTTAGACAAAATATTAACAATCTTCAAAGAAGTTTAATATTAAAAAAAAAAACAGAAAATAAAATGATTAGTTTTTCGTAGAAAGCAATCACTTTGTGGTTTGACAAATGTAAACAAATGAGAAAAATAACTTTGTATAAGATCGCGAATCTTTTTTTTTTATGATCGACCGGTTTCGTTTAGCCCAAGCATCATTAGGGTAATTTTTTTTTTCTGAATTCGCCAGTCATATTATTGATTAAGATCGTACCTTCAATAAAAGCACCGGTGCTCATATTTTTCACAAAAATGATCATGGTAACAGGTTAAATAATTTAGAAACACAAGAAATAAAGAAAGCAATTAAAATTAATATTCATATTCTTAACAAAGAAAGACTAAATTTCGTAGACTCAAAAATAATGAATCGCTGTTCCTCGATCATCACAATACTAATTATGGGTATAATTCTCCATTGTCCAGAATGTCGAGACTTGTTAACTCAAGCCATGGTCTTGAAATTTTTGGTGGCAGTCTAAATGATTTTTGTCATTCTTTACGACTCTACCAAAACTTTGACTAGACCATGGCTTGAATGTTCTTTTTTAAGGTTTATTTTGTCCTATTTTTGTCATCGCTTCATTTATTATCATGTATGTGCTATTCTTTCTCTGTTGCTCTTTTTTCAAATATTATATATGTTTCATATGAACTCATAAAATTTATTATTATGCTTTAATAAGCTTCTCAGTTGACGTGTTGTCTCTTTCAATTCATATTGTCTGTCTCTTTCTTTCTTTTCCTTTGTTATAATTTAAATGTTATTCTATCGTTTTCTCATTGTTCTGTTAATTTATTTTGTATTTTGTTCTCCCTCTGAACGTATTTATAACCGTACACTGTGTATTTTTTGTTTAGTTTAATTTTTTACCCTGATAATGCTTAGGCCAAGCGAAACCGGTCGTTTTTCGAAAATTTAAATAGTATCCATGGTCTTATACGACGTTTTTTTTCGTTTTTTTTTTAAATGATTATGTTGTGACCGAGACTAAAACTCTTCTCTATTCGGGAAAAACGTATCTGCCAACTCTGCAATACAAGTAATTTATGAAGAGTAGTTTTCAACATACGCACACTTAATTATTTTTGTTTAGTTAAATTATACATCAAATTATTTATATTTCTACAAACTAAACACCAAAATGACAAATAAACGGTGAATTGTTTTGTGTAAAAACATCTTCTTTGCGGTGCTTATAAACCCTACTTGGATAGTATACGTTTATCGGTATCAAAATATTGTTCAGAGTGTTATGTTTTTGACATGCTAATTTCGTGATCATCTTAGCGTGTTGCTTTAGTACACCTAGCAGCTTCCCTTCACCAGTTCCACATAGTTACACTCGTACGTTATATTATACTCTTAACCGAAAACAGGCGACTTTACTTAGAGTAAATTAACAGACCCATTTTCCTTCAAGATGTGCCAAATTAATTCACACATTACGCATAACACGCCAAACTGTACAAAATAACATCATTTTGGCTATAAACCTACCAGCATCTTAGCATATTAACACCTTCTAGGGGTAAACTTAACGTCGGATAAATGTGTTGTTCATTTTCCCATCGCACTCCGGCAAACGGACTGCCAAAATTCAAATAAAATCTTCTTCGGGTTTTTACCACGGGAGAGAAAGAGAAAATAAAAGTCGTCACATAATATTGCAGCACTTCAAACTGTGAAAAAATGTTCTCCGTCGGCGCTAACTTCATATCATCGAGTCGCATAACTTACGTCAACGGATTTTGACGTTACTTCCTATATTTGTGTTGATTAAGAAAACAGTGGTTATAAAAATAAATCACATACGGTGGTGATATGTGCTATGGGTAAATGTTCAAATAAGACCAAACAAAGATTATAAAACTCACTTTTCAGAGGTATTTCAACAGTTTTAAATATTTTTGATCGAATTTTAAAATGATATAAAGACATAAAATAAACAAAAAGCTTCCATCATTATTTAGAGAAGCCTTCTGTTATTAGTGTTTATGTGATATTTTGACTTTATAAATGATTTTAATGGTGTATTGAAATTGTTTTGTTTAATGTGTTCAAATATGTTTCTTTAAAATGTCCAAATTCCATATGAGCGGTAACTAATAGGCCATCCTACATCCTTTAATATACCCTTATTCTTTCTATCGAGTCAGTATAAAGTCAATAATCCTGACTACACTGTTTCGTAAAGGTACCACTCCATTTCCTCAAATATATTAACCCTATGACCACAGAGATCGTCGATTACATCAAACACATTCATTTCAGATATTTACGTCTAGAATGTATACGATTTGAGATGTGGCAATGCTTGAAGCGTGTACTTCCAAAGGTACACTAGAAAACGTGGTCCTTAACTCGAAATATCCGAGTTTTGACATATGGCAGTATAGTTGCGGGAGTACGCAATGTGTTCTTCGTTTTCTCATGAAAGATAAATACGGTGAATTGAGGGGTAGAAAAGCCTCGTGCCATCTCGCTTTACTTTGTGAGCATTAGAAAGAGATCAGCATACTGTGGTAGTTTCGCGTGAAACCTAGAAATTAACAAAGCACTTACACTATTCATAATTTGACATAGGCCTAGTTTTTCAGTTGCTTCTGAAGCTCGGCTTTAGAGATGAGTGCGACCTGTCAACAAGTCCTCCGTTTTTTAAGGTTGGTGTAAGGTTTAAAAAAATTTTTTTTTATGTAAATACCGCACAAGAGTCTCAACTGCTCCCAATCCTCTAGAGCCAGTGAGACTATGGCATCCCCAATAGGGTTATGTTGTGAGGCTAAAAGTAGTGGGAAGAGGAAGGAGATGAGGAAGGGGAAGGTTGGGAAGTACTTGGCTATTCAGATTTGGTCACCAAACACGGCTAAAGCCATTTCAAGCAACGTTTCCATTCTGAATGGTGGTCTTTCACTAGGGCCATACTTAGAGTATCTATCACTCTAGAACGTGCCGCAAATATACTATATGTTATTTAATATCAATTAAATTTGTTATGACATATATTAAGTAAATAAAATTTATTTGCGCACACCGGGATCGAACCCGCGACCTCTGGGTTCGTAGCAGAGCGTCATACCACCCGACCATGCAGGCCGTCAGGTAGAGGTGTTTCAAACATTCGTAACATTTGACAACGTCGAATTCGTTTTTTTACATTTAAATTTTCATTTTTTTACATTTAAATTTTCATTTTTTTACATTTAAATTGTACCCGTAACTCCGATTACTGGTCCGTTTCGCCTTTTTATTAAATTCTAATCAATTGACAAGCATAACATCACGATCTGCTTAAAGGCTGATCACAGTTCGATCGAACGCTAATACGGACTCAGAATCACCTTTTAACAGGTACCAATAAAACGTTGAAAAAAAAATACAAAATGGCGCTAACCGTTGAATTGTGACGGTGTCAAATGTGACGAAAGTTTGAAACACCTTAATAATTCAACCAATCCTGGATTATATCTAGGTGTCAATTAAACTAGGGCTTAATCCGCAAAGTTACCCAAGAAGTAGTTCATTTTCTAGACGCGGCATCTGTCACATTCGACATTAGTTTGCGCAAATTGCCTACTTTGATTCAGAGATTTGATCTTCGGTCTTTTTACTTGTAATATTCAGTATGGCAATCAAATACTTGAATCGGGTCATGTGAAGAGTCAGAATAACAGAAGAGTATGTATGAAACGATGTATGAATGTAAATGAAGCAAGGAGTGTGTGCCAAGGCGAAGTTGTATGGCGGTCCATCCTCTCTGCCTACCCCTGCGGAGAAACGGCGTGATGGTTAGTTAGTTAGTTATAATCAGTATGGACTTTAATTATTCATCGAACGATGAAAATGTTAATGACATTGATGTTTTGAATCATTTGGTTTTGTATAGTGTCACCCTGCGTCGTGAAGCACGTTTCTCTATTAAAATCATCGACAGAGCATATAAGACTGGTACACAGCTATGCTTACGATTTAAGTAGACGGAAATACGCAAAGCATGTTAAGCTCCACTCAAGTCTCATACTCACACTTAGCCAAGTATTACATTTCCGAGTAAACTGAAAAACCGGCTATAAGAAACCTGACTTGGTTTTTATTTCGATTACGGTCTAACAACGTACCGAAACAAACCTTCATCTTATATTATTATCTCTAAAAAATATATATAAAACAAACTTTTTACGACTTACAAATTAACGTTGATTATGGATTTCGAATATGAGAACTGTTTGTAAGCACGTGAGTTTCTACGTTCCTGATATCTATCTAAGACAGTTTCATATGAAAGATAGATTATTCCATCTTTCTGACTTTAAGACCAACCTGCTAATAGTTCTCCCTGTGGGTGTATTGATCCTAAACAAAATCTCATCTGAAATCGAGACGTTTTGCACCAGTGAGGAGAGATTCAAAAGTTATTGATTCTTGAAAAAGTCTCTCTTCATTGACGCGATCTTTGACAGTACTTGCAATTTTTGGTAGAATTTTGACAATCTTTATGCAACCTTATATGTATATTTCGAATATTATTGTGCGATTTTTTTAACTGAAAATAATAAACAAAAAAGCATTATTATTATTTATAACGTTTTTGTTTTTGAAAATTCATGTTAAACAGTAATTTACATCAAACGCGTGAACATTTGCCAAGTTAATATTACAGCATACAAAATATTATTTTAAATGAAGCAAATCTTACAAAAACTGCTCCAGCGCAATTTTTTGATGAACGATTGATATTTTATTTTATTCTTCACATAAATCTTATGTTGCCTTATGTTACGTTTAGGGATATTGTGTGAAAGGTTGTTTTTAGAGGATAGGGTGGTTTTAACAAATATATAATAAGTAAACTGACGTTGAAAAATCTATAATAGCTGAGAAATAAAAAAAAGTGATCGAGGAATTAATTAATTAATAAAGCGAATACATCATTAAAAAACAGTTTAACGATTACTAATATTGTAATATACAATGTGAAAAAAGTCTCGCTGCATACCCAAAAATGAAATTTTTACAAATGATGACTGGCTGAACAATTTATTAAGAAAATGGAAATAAGTCACTGATTTTGAAGCAAAACTTAAAGAAATATTGTAACCGTTCAAGTTTTAGGTTAGAAGTAAATTGATAAGAAAAAAAGTGTTACAAAGGATGTGTAGTTTTGAACTAAAATATTTTTTTTACTAAGAGTATGGCATTCGAAGTATAATTAAATGTGTTTTCGTAGAAAGCAATCACTTTGTGGTTTAACATATTTAATAAAAATTAAATCATTATTTTGTAAAATACCACAGATATTATTTTAATTTTTACGACCGGTTTTTTATGCAAACATTTTTTCAGGAAAATTTACAATCGATTCTTAGGATAAAAATGACAAATAAAGTCACTCGAGAATTTAGAAATTGGATTGAAGTGATTGTTCTGCATTTTATATTGGCAAAACAACCCCTAATGCCAATATTAGAAAGCATTAAGCTAATAGTCCAAAAGATTCTAAGATGTTTAAGTAACCACGGTTTTTAGAATTTGCCAATCATCTTATTGAAAAAGATCATTCTTTCAATAAAAACACTGGTGCTCATATTCTCCATAAAAATGGTCATAGCAACAGATTAAATAATTAAGAAGCACTAACAATGAAGGAAGCCATTTAAATTAATATTCATATTCTTACTAATCAGTTAAATTTTTCCAGTAGTCCAATATTAGGTATATTTTCCGCAAACTCTTATTTAAGATTTCTCATTATTCATGAATCACCTACTGACGTTTTACCCCTTTCTTTTCATATTATACGTCCCTTCCTCTCTGTTACTTTGTTATAATTTCAATTTTATTCTATTGTTTTCTCACTGTTCTCTTATTTTATTGTATATTGTGTTCTCCATCTCTCGTATATATAACAGCACACTTTGTATTTTAGTTTAATTTAATCTTATACCCTGATGATGCTTAGGCTAAGCGAAAGCAGTCAGTCATAAAAATTAAAATAAAATCTGTGGTCTTATACAAAGTTATTATTTTCATTTTATTGAATACTTTTGATCAAAGGTTTATTTTTTATATATTTCTGTAACACAATGGGACAAAACAAATACATGATACGCCGTTCGTCTAATAACGGATGTCTAGCTCTTAATATCACTTGTATCAGAATGAGACGAATATATTTGTGTTTGTTAGCTGATTGTAAGGGTACATTATTTAAATATTTTCCTGATGAGACCACGTGGATACGGTGGCAGACTGCAGTTTGTCGTGCTGCAATTTGTACGCTTATATTTACGATGCATTTGTAAGACTAACTTCAAAATGCAGTCCCGATGCAATTTCTGCTGAAAGCGGTTGAAGCCGGTCGCGCAACTAATAAAGGGTTTCAGTGGAAATAAGGCGATATAAAGATTGCTTAGTGATTGAATTAATTATTTCAGTACTGTTGTCCAGCAATATTTTACTACAACTATGCTTTGACTTGTTCAGTATTAAAGAATACATTTGTGTTAGAAGCAGATATTAAATGGTAAAGCCAAAATATATTTTATACATGTGTTTTGACCATTTGGTAATGTAGATATTAAATTGATAGCCAGATGTCGTATTAAACCTTCTCCTTACTGTGCCAAATTATCATTCCGGCCCCGGAGTTGTGTGATCATTACACAGGTAAAAAAATGCGATTTAAATCAGAAAACTACGGATATTCATAGCCAATCGTTTAAATGAATCACATTTGAAGCCAACAGTGAATAATAATAATTGAAATTTAAAAGCCGAAAGCATGAAAAAATCATCTGTTGAGGCTCACAAAATGAGCAAGAAGACCACCTCCGAGAGATGCCCGAGAGCTACTGGCCACTGGCGGTGAAAAGTACGCGCTGTGGGTGCAAAGATTCCAATTCGCGGGTTCCTATATAGCAAAGTCAAGTAAAAGTGAGATGTAAATAGCTTCGTATCTCCCCCGCACACTCTTTACGTATCTTTGCATCCCATTACGGTTTTTTAGAATGAATATACCTACGTCACACACTAGCAGCGTTTGATTTTATTAGTGAATTTATTCCTGATTTTCACAAAATATATCGTATGTGCCCGATAGGTGCTAATTAACATAAACACTATTTTTTCATTCAATGCGTTAATGTATTATGGAGGAATACCTAAAATCTGAGGCCAGAATTTATGATGATTATAGAGATATTAATGTTATTAGAAGCATTGTGTAGTCGTTACACATCATAGTTAAGGAAAGGTTAAGGAATTTACCTTTCACGGAAAAAAGTTGTCGAACTTTTCACAATTTTAATAGGAGTAAAACAAACGAGAGTTTTGAAAGTTGTTCGAATAGCTAAATCAGTAAATACTACTGCACTGTATGAATGTCATTTGATTTTGAAGATTTTCGTCATTTAAAATACATTTACCATTTGAGAGAAGGCTTGACTCAAGCGATACATTAGTTTGAGACTTTTTTGAGCTTTTTTGTCGTTTTTTCAGGTAACTTAGTGAAAGCCTTGAGTTAGCTGAGTTAATTTTATTTTTCGAAATCTGAAGAAATAATTTTTATTGTAAAACAATTAAACTTGAAAGTGCTCTGGTATAAAATTTCCAAAATGGCGCATCGGCCCTTTTACCTTTCCGGCGACGATAAACGTGTAATTTTTTTGCTGATTAAAACTAATGAAATCGAAGATTATTTTGTTTCTTTTTTTAACAAAGGTATGTAAAAAAAATAATAACAAGTCATGAATAATTAAAACTGAGGGTTCGCAAAGATATCACACTGAACAATTTGGAAAGTGCTGTTTTCGTGGAAAATCACCCAAAGGTGCTTTTTAATCAACCTTTTATTAACATTATTAATTTCAATAATTTCGCAATATAAAAAGGCGCTTCAGAAACACCCTATTCTGTTTGGAATATTAACATAAAGCTCACATTGCATGTGACATCACAGTTTCTCGTGAAATTTTCAGAACCGCCCTTTTCGCAGCGATTATTATGAAAGTTGACATCAATTTATTTCTGCATAAAATGTAATGCACGCCTCTTTCCTATGAACACACGTTAAGGGTGTAAATCCGGCTTAGGCGGACTTTTCATAATCTACCTGCTCTCTGTTTTCTACTTGAAACTACCTTCACCTAACTATCTCTCCCCTATTTGTGTTGCATGACGGAATATTTTAGAAAAGTTGACGGTAAAATAGTATGATGTTAGTTTTGAAAATAAGAACAAATGGATTCGTGAAAAAATTGTTCAAAGAAAATTTTATGTTTTCAGTAATTTATAAGCTGTTGGTTATTAGGAATGATAAAAGCAGCAGTTTATAGTTAACTTATCACTACTGCCTTGTTTCGGTGGAGTTTTAAGTCTTGGTTCAAATACATTAAACAAATGCGCCCTATATCAGTTTTAGAAGTTGAATGATTGTTTTTAATCATGGCAGCCAAATCGAACGAAATTGAAAAAGAATATTAATAATTTTCAATGAAGTACGGGATCAAATAAAATGCTGGTTTCAAATAAGATCTCGGTGGCTCAATTGGCAGAGGCGTTACTCCCGGATAAAGCAGAGGTTCCGAGCTTCAGTCTCGGTTGCAACCCTTATTCAATTATTATTCGGCTTTTTATTATTCATATTTAGGTTGAGGATTATTGATATTATTTCAATGATCATTTTTAGGTTTCACATATCACTATGAAAAAGGCGTTATAAGTTGAAAATAGTAAAGTTAACCTGAAAATTTCGTACGAAAAGATTTTTTTCCATTTTCAAGATGCCTGAATTTACCGTGTGACAGATTTATCTGCTTCATATCCATACATTTTCTGTTTTAATGTAAATAATATGTTGACATAATCACATGCTGCTTTAGCTAGATTTCTTTTTGTTGTTGTTACGCATACCATCTGTTTAAACTTTAGAAGGCTTAAATAAAATGTGATGAAGCCTGTCAATAGAAGTTATGGAAATATATAAAAATCACTAAATTTCGTCTACAATAATAATTTCTCTTTATCACCCTTTTAAAATACCTTTTTACGGCAATACAGGTTTAAATAAAAAAAGCTTTGGTAGAACTTCGTTTCTATATTTCATTTAGCTAAAGACTTGATGATGGTCTCTAACGCCTTGATAACTTGTAACTTCTCACGGTAAAAATACAAATACCACAGTATTCTACTTTTATCTCACCCGAACTCACTCCAAACTAGAAATATTACCTAACGGTGAGAGTTGTATACGTAATGAGCATGCAAAGTACACCTGTTTATATCTGTACGAACCCACTTAATAAAGTGTCATTTTTCCGTAAATATCTTAAAGATAAACTACGCTAGCTTACAAAGTTAAGTCGTTAACACAGGGTTAACGTGATAAGATTGAAAGCACCGCTCTCAAATGTAATCTAGCGCTCTCGAGATAATTTAAAGTGGCATTAGTCGAAGGATCAACCCTTATTCAAAATCACCCCTGGTCTACGGAGCCATGGTAACATTTTAGTCGACCGCTTCGGGAAACTTTGTATGGAGGTGGACTTTGGAATGGATGTTTTGCTACAGGGAAACATATTAGACCGCATTTAAGGACCGTCACATACAAGAATTGAGATCTTTGCTGACCGAAAGTATCGGGAGACTATAGCGAGGCAGAGATAATGGGCCGGCCATACAAACTTTGGTCGTAAGAATCGATGGGTCGAGAGCTCTTTTAGAAGCTATTGCGACCTCTTCAATGAAATGCTCTCCTGGGAATTATAAGCGACTCTAATTAGCGTAGCGCCTTTTTTAAATTGTGTTCAAATTGAAGTTGTCCATGTTGTGGAACTTATTACGAATTAATTCAGGCTGTATTTTACATAGTCACATTCATTTGAACCCTATTAACCCTGTATCAAGTGATAATTGCAACAGCAATGTGTGTTGTGTATTAATAAGTTTATTTTTCTGGTCAGTCACTTAAAATACCTCTTGGGACATCAAGATGGGGATAAGTTTGATAAGACGGTGACGTGAGGTATTGGCACAGAACTAACACAAGTAGTCTGAATGAAATAAAACTGATAATCGCCGAAGTATTAATATCTAGAAAGGGATGCTTGTATTTTTATGAAAAGTTAAATAAATAGTCGCGTAAAAGAGAGACATGCAATTGGATGGCAGAACGTTGACCATAATTCTTGAGGTATATATAGACAAATCGAACAAAAGATTCTTCTGGAAAAAGCAAGGAATGATTGTTCATTTAGATTTGCATGGCATTTCATCCTCTATGTTTACCTTGGTGAATATGGTGTTATGCAAGTTTTTTTTATAAATAATTCTTACAATAAAGTTTCATGCTAATCTTCCACGAACTTTATTTTGATAAAAGTTACAAATTGAAAGGTTTTTAATATTTGGAAAGGTGTTCATCTAGAGGGAGGTTTCAACATTAGGAGAGTTTTTAATTCATGAAGCGATTTTTATCTGCTTCTTTAAAGTATTTATATTTGACAAATACTGAAGGATTCAGCATTCAAATAGCAAAATTTTGTGAATCGATAAGTTGGCTGTAGAATCAAACTACGAACATTCCCGTCCCAGAATGTGAAAAGGGGAATTGTTTACCTACATAAAGATTATAGAAATAAGAAGGGATGAGAGCCTAGAAGGGTCTTATATAAATGGTTAGATGGAGAAAAGAAAAAAATGGACACAAGGGAATGAAAACAAAAGCTGACGACATGGCAATTTGAAGGGGCCGCTTCGAATAGGCAAAATACTTTTTCGGAGCGTGAATTCGGAACGTAGGTAGCTGTTTGTTTGTTTAAAACTTGATTATTTTCTACTTTGTGATATGTAAACTTTGATGTCGTGAGCTCTCTAAAACATACTTAAAGTAACAAAGCACGTTACATTGATTATATTTCAATTGAAATTTCAGTGAATCTTTTCTCTTGTATATATTTTACGACACACTTTGTTAAAATAACCAAGCGCAGAGTAGTAAAAGTGATACACATAAACATTTTTCATCAGACCAATATTAAATTATTATTTATTTTTCTCGTATTTTCAAACAGATTTCAATGAGTCTTTTTTTTATTTTTAAAACTCACTCTCTCAACTTTATATTCAATATGCTCCGAATAATAGTTTCACAATATTTTTGCTGCGATGTTTTGAAACCTGTTTTTTTTTGTAGATTTTTCTTAGTATAATAAATACTAAGAAAAACTAGTTCAAAACATCGTGACAAAAATACTATGAAAATAAATATATAAATTTGTATTTAATATTTATTCGACTATGTTTGCCGAAATATATATAGATTTTTGATACGATTCCTTCTAAAAAAATTGAGAACTACGTGATTGTCGATAAAAAATAAATTTATCCGGTACTTATTCTAAGCCTACTTAAAAATCCAAATATAATATCTGTTCACTTAAGCAATCTAATAAAATAATAATTAGGTAATTGGTCTAACAAAAAAATACCATCTTCCAATCAATTTACCTGAGTTAAGAGTTTGTTGAATTCAAATATAATACCTCCTTGAATATATTTGTGAGAGTTTCCTTAAAAATCCAAGACATACGTCTTCTTTTAGAAGCCGACTTTGGTCTATTTGCTCTCGGAAATTTAAATACACGCTTACATTGTTGGGAGTTTTCCCGGCAGATGGCAATGAGAAAATACGGTAGAAAACATTTTGCCTGCTTGCTCCATTAGAATAATTACGTACAGAAGTTCGGCTCCGTCACGACGTCTTAGCCCGACTAGGCCAGGCCCTTATGTAAGGGATGCCGAGGGGCGGGTTTCGCTTAAAACTCCCTCTCAGCCGAGGAGAGCGCCGGTCTTAGCGAGGATTTACTAACAGTAAACTATCCAGTTGTCTTCTTCTTAAGTGAAAAAGTTTCCGTGAACAAAAATGATAAGGGTAATTTACAGCACCTTTTCTGCACTCCTTGTCGTAAATTATGAATTCTGAAGAATTACGTAAACGTCAAGCTTTTTTTAAGTAAAATCTTTTCTTTTTTAAACCGTGTACAAAAACGTTTTTGTTTTGACGACGAGATAAAAAGTTTATGATGAAGTTAGGTATTTTGACGTTTTTTATCTTGCTCAGAAACAGGGCGTAGGATTAAGATCTTTAGAAATATTTTGTATCATCATGCTATTTTTGTTGTTCGAGATAATTAAATTTTTTCATAGAATTTACCTTATAACTAAACAGTCCTCCGGGTACGTTTCTTTTAATTAAATTAACGTACGTATTTTGTTTTCAGGTTTCGGCTTATTCAAAATGTGAACACAAAAAAGTTATACTGTGCGGAGCCAGTAGCACTATAGCATCCCCTACACAAGAAGAAAGTTTGTTATGGAAAAAATAAGTTTTGGGTTTTAGATAGAACGGGAAAATATATCAATGTAATTAGTGAGTATTTAAATTGGAAAATATGGCTTAATCCATTTGGTTCACATATTGATTTTCTATATTGGTGTATCTCATCGGGGCGATACCAAAATTTTTAATATCCTAGGCTATTTTGGTTTAACTCAGAGTCACTTTACCACGTAGGTTATCATTGTTCAAAAACATCTAGAATTGAAATCGGTATAACATTAAGTAATCTCATTCTCAATTACACAGTTTAAATAAATGGTAAAAACATTTTAAAAAATCCTAACATATATTTTAGTAGCAAAATATTTAAAATTCAGATCTTTATAAGTGTAACTGATAAAAAATAATTGTTATTGAATGTGTAAACCTTATATTATTTTAAAGCGAAATAAAAAAAAAACACGCTTCTAATTTAACTCAGAAAGCAACAAAATCTAGCGTAAAACCTTATTCGCTAGCTCTTTAAGAACGAACGTATTAAGAAAAAACCTATAAAGTGTTTATAGACTCCCAAGGCTCATTCAAGTAATTATAAATAAACTTTGGCAGATACAAGATACATTGTGCGGCAATGTACAAAACACATGTTTTTTTAGCAAAACATAAAACATATTTAATTACCGCTTTAGTAAAAGCTTTCTCGAAATAGTTTTTTTTTTATTTATTTATTTGTTTCGTTCATATACAAATTTCTTTCTTCCTAGGAAATAAAGTTTTTATATTAATATAAAAAAAATAATTTAAATAAATAACGACCATTTTGGTCGTGTGGTTAAGACACTTGACTACGAATCCAGAGGTTGCGGGTTCAAATCCAAGCGTGCGAAAACTAATCTCATTGAATTGATGTGTTGTTTCCCACATATAGAATATTTGCGGCATGTTCCAGATTGGTAGATATTTTAAGTATCACTCTGGTGTTAGACAACCATTCAGAATCGAAACGTTGCTTGAAATGTCTTTAGTTTTGCTATTTGGTGACCGGATTTAAATAGCCAGGTACTTCCTGACCTTCCTTTCCCCATCTTCTTCTCCTCTCCTCCACCTTCACCCTTACAACATACCCCGATTGGGGATATCATAGTCTCACTGGCCTTAGACGCTCGGGAGCAGTCCGGACTCCTGTCCAGTATTCACTTTAAAAAAAAATACAAAATAAGTTAACGTGGTCGTACAGCAAAAAAAAAAACGGAAAACAGATTAAGTTTTTTTTTGTATATTTAGTGCTCGGGGTTGACTGACAAAATCCTCGCAATTTTTTAATAATCTAATAAAAAAATATTTAACCCTCAAAACCTTTCTGAATATATTCAATATAAAACAGCTTCCGTGACGGGAACCAAAATGTAAACTAGTTTTGCTTACCTTTGATAAAAAATATACCGGAATCCGAGATGGGAATTTGAGCCGATCAATTGAAAACCTGTCAAAAGCGAACAAATTTGATTCCGAATGACAACTGGTTTGACAACGATAGACGTAATATCGAAATTTTACCTTTGGTAGTTGATATTGGTACCTACGTTCTGAAATAAGTACTACATTCTGCCAACATATATTTCTAAAAGTCTTGCCATCGGAAAATAACTTGTTTGTTTTCTGTATTCGTGAAAACAATTATCTTAGAGTAATAAATACTTAATTTTGATGTATGAACAAGTCAAACGGTGTGATTTAAAATACTAAGAACAACTGAAAAAAATTACACACTTGTCTTGAGCGGTACTTCCCAGAAGAAGACTCACGATTTTAGACCGAAATCATTAATGCATCCCCCGCGTTAGATAATTAAAAAACATGTTCTTCGTTTTGTTCCTGAAATAAAGTGGAAATATTTTTTTAAATAAAAAGTTATACTTCCCATTTGAAAAATACAGCCCACACACACAACCATTAATTTAAGTTTTTGCCGCCTAGCGGTCAATAATTCCTCAGTAGCTACTTAACTCGAGATGACGGAAAATAGGAGGCATTAAAATTTATGTAAAAGCCTTTGACGGTCGTAGAAAAATAAATATTTAAAAAAAATCGCCTTTGGTTGCTGCTTCATTCAGTGAATATCACACAAGATCCCCAACTGCTGCCAACCGTCTGGAGCCAGTGGAACTATGGCATCCCCGATAGGGGTATGTTGTGAGGGTGAAGGTAGTGAGACACACGCAGAGTTTTTGTCCTGACTAAGTAAACATAAGCCTTGTACAGTATTCAATACATTTTAAGTTTAACGATCGTCCTGAGATCAAATTCAAACTATGTCATTGTTTTTTTCATAAATTGAACTATAACAAAATAATATGCGAGGCCCGTTCAAAAGAAAAGTTGATTTTGAATTTTCGCGGGCTGTGTACATTCGATTATCGATTTTTTTTGTTTACACATATGTTAATCATATGTTAGCATTATCAGCCATTTTGGATTAGTAGTTTGTTTTTGACAACTGGAAAGGTTAGTCACGTTTTTGTGTGTTCTTCGATTTTTTACTTTTGAAAAAAAACGGAACAAAGAATATGCATTAAATTTTGCGTTAAAAATGGAATAAAGTGCTCCAACGCACTTAAAATGTTGACTGTGGCATTCGGCGAGTCTACTTTGTCTCAAAAAAGTGTTTTTAAGTGGTACAAACGCTTTACAGAAGGCCGAGAAGATGTTAATGACGATGAGCGTCCTGGAGTTGTGGAAAAACAAATCATGGATTTTATTCTTTGATCTATTTTTTTTAAAAGTAAAAAATCGAAGAGCACACAAACACGTGACTAACCTTTCCAGTTGTCAAAAACAAACCACTAATTCAAAATGGCTGAAAATGCTAACATATGATAAACATACGTGTACCAACATAACAACAAAAAAAAACAGTAATTGAATGTACACAGCCCGCGAAAATTCAAAATTCACCTTTTCGTTTGAACAGGCTATGTATATGCACATAATATAAATACACGCAAAATGAGTATGCAGAAAATTGGTTGAACATGTAACGCAATTTTCTGAATCCCCAACTTTTTTTTCTTGGCACTTAGTTCCTATTTTATTACATGTATTCGTATTATGTACAAATATAATATTTTGTTATAATTCAATATCTAAAAAAAAACAATTACGTAGTTTGAATCAGATCAAAATCACGTAAATTTTAATTAAAAACCTTCTTTCTGAATAACATAATTTAACAAAGAAGGAAGGCAGAACATTTTTGCGTAGTTTTATTCCCCTCTTTGGTCCCAACTGTCCAACTTTTCTCGGTGGAGACGCCTCAGTTCTAGATACTCCGTTTAACCGCCCGCAATATCTCGTCCTTTACAAATGGCGGACATTATATTCTAAGCCAGCGGTCTTCGAGTCGAATGTATGGGTTTTGTCGCAATGGTGGCGAACTGAAGAGGACGGTGTAAGAGTGTAGGCTATCTCGAGTCAATAAGGTAACTTACTTTTTAATTATGAAAACTTATCAACAAAAATACCGCTTTAGGTTAAACTTCACCCGACCGACAAAATTTATGATTCGAAAAATATAATTTGATAAAAAAAACTGAATTTTATCAAGCACAGAGAAACCATTTCAAGTTTTTAAAATGCAAGGCTTTATTTTAAGAGTATCTTATAACTTAAATATTATAAATACTATTAAAAAAAATGTATGTGTCAATTGTAAAGAGTCATATCGAGTACAATTCCACAGCTTGGTCTCCAAATTATGTTCATTCGCACACGATTAAAGGGATTCAAACATAAATATTTTAGAATCGGTAATTTTATAGAATGCCTAGACAATGATGTACGTGCTATTCAATACTATGTTTTATTTCCTGTACAATATTTCGGCACTGTTTATGAGTATTTATATTTTTGTAAAAGCCTTTAACATTTGTAAATTAATAAATGCTTAAAAAAATCTTCTTTAGTCGCTGCTTTATTGTTGAGTGAATATCGCACAAGAGCTCCAGCTGCTCTCAACCGTCTGGAGCCAGTGGGACTATGGCATCCCCAATTGGGGTATGTTGTGATGCTGACTGTAGTGGGGAAGGGAGTGGATGGGAAAAGGGTTGGAAAGTACCTGGCTATTCACACCTGGTCAACAAACTCGGCTAAAGCCATTTAAAGCAACGTTTCGATTCTGAATGGTGGTCTTTCACCAGGGCGATACTGAAAATATCTACCATGCTAGAACGTGCCGCAAATATATACTGTATATTATTTTTTGAAAAATAAATATGATATAAGTAAGATATATTAATTTGATACAATTTATTTTGCGCAAACCGGGATTTGAACTCGACCACGGAAGCCTTCGATAAGAAGTTAAGCATTTCAAATTTAAAAAAACAAACTCTATACTCGTGTTCTATTTTAGAAATCACCATTATTTATATATATACAATGTTTTTCTAAATGAATGAATGACATATCGTCGCCGAAAAAGTAAAGGGGCTGAACCGCCATTTTGGAAAATTAACGCCAGATGCCTCAAAAGTTTTTTTTTGTTTTGTAATAAAATTCAAAAGTCTTCAGTACCTGGTTAGATAAAAAAAGTTAACTCAATTCTCTCACTGAGTTACCAGAAGCGAAAAAAAGCTTTAAAAAAGTCCCAAACATGCGTCGCTTGAGTCAAGCCTTCTCCCAAATGGTAAATATATTTAAGATGACTGAAGGACCTCAAAAGTCTTCAGAATCAAAAGAGAATTAGAGCATTCGATACAAAAAAAAACTGAATAAAACTGTGCTTTTAACTCTTGTTCAAAAACATTCAATTTAAAGGTTTTTAGCTAAGTTTTTCAAGAAAAAGTGGAAATTTCATGTTTCAGAGCTCATGATAAAAATAACATAACAAGCGGAAAATACTTGCGTATGACTAGAAATTTCAAATAGATCCTGGTGTGTAAGTTTCAGCTAACCGTTTAAGAGTTTACAACGAACACACGCACAGTTTTCGTCATGACTTAGTGAATATAAGCCTTGTACAGAATTCAATAAATTTTTAGTTTAACGATCGTCCTGAGATATAGGTTTTTCTCCTTATACCGAGAATCCGATTTTAAAAGTAAAAGCACAATATCCTCTGCAGGTTTAACGTTTCTGCTTAGTCTGGGTATAAAAATACACAACAGTTTTAAACATTAACACATCTAACGATAGAACTGCGCAACGGGAATGGGCTGATAGCGAAACATCGAAGGTCTCAATGCCGCTTTTTATGCCTTCGAAAAGCGCTGATAAGTTCCATTCTCGTTGGTTTTGTTTTGCTAAAATAGCGAAACCTGTTTATTGTATTGCGAAGTAAAGTAAAATAAAGAAAATGTGGCAAGGGAATTTAAAGCTGTAATTAGGTAGTCTTGAATTAAGGGTGTGAGTTTGTATAACACAGTTGGAGCTTAAAACTGAAAATATGTACATTAAAAGAAATTTAAAAAACAATACTTTGTTTACCATAAGACCATAAATAATACTTTTTTTTTATGAACGACTGGTTTCGCCTGGCCTAAGCACCATCAGGGAACATTATTAAACTAAACAAAAAATACGAAGTTTGCGGTTATATACGAGTACACACTGACGGAGAAAAAAATATAAAATAAAAAAAAAACAAAACAATGATAAAACAATAAAACAACAGAGAGAAAGCGACAGATAATATGAATTGAAAGAGACAAAACTTCAACTGGGAAGGTGATTAATGAATGATGAAAAAAATTATAAATAAAAAATAAAATATAAGAATAGTGAGAAAACATTAGAATAATATTTAAATAATGAAAACAAAAAAAAAGAGACTGGTAATATAAAACGAAAGAGGCAAAACGTCAATTGAGAAACTGATAAAAGAATAACAAGAAATTTTATGAGTTTGCAGGAAATATACCTATTATTGGACTACTGGACAAATTTACCTGATTGTGACGAATACGACTATTAATTTAAATGGCTTTCTTTATTTTTAGTGCTTCTAAATCATTCAATTTGATGCCATAATCACTTTTGTGAAGAATATAAGCGCCGATGCTTTTATTTAAGGTATGATCTTTAGTAATAAGATGATTAGCGAATTCAGAAAAACCGTGATTATTTAAACATCCAAGATGTTCTTTGATACTAATATTGACAATACAGGTTGCTATAGCCGTTTATCATTAATAACCGGTCGGTCATTAGAATTAAAACTAACATTCGTGGTCTTATACTAATTTCTTTTTTTACTTGTTTAAATATGTCAAAGTACTAAGTGATTCTTCGAAAACATGTGTATTTTTTAGTTTCTTATAGAAAATACCGCACGAGTATCAACTGCTACCAACCGTCTAGAGGCAGTGAGACTATGGCATCCCCAATTGGGGTATGTTGTAAGGCTGAAGGTAGTGAGAAAGGAAAGGAGATGTAGAATATCAAGGTTGGGAAGATCCTGGCTATTCAGATCTGGTCACCAAACACGGCTAAAGCCATTTCAAGCAACGCACGTTTCGATTCTGAAAGGTGGTCTTTCACCAGGGCAATACTCAGAGTATCTTCCACTCTGGAACGTGCCGCAAATATGCTTTTTATTGTTTTATATGAATTTAATGTGTTATGACACATATTAATTTAATAAAAGTTATTGGCGCACGCCGACCTTTAGATTCGTAATCGAGCGTTTTACCACACGGCAATCAAGACCGTGTATTATATGTTTAAATATGTAAAACTGTTGATGAATTTACTATGATCAAACTATCATTAATAATAACGATGATAATACAATTTTTTAACACATTTGGAAAATATTTTCACGACTCATTTCAATATTTAAAAAAGGTTTCGATGGTGAAAAAAAATACTGCAGGTAAATACGTCAGAGAGAATTCCACAAAAAAATTACGATATAATGTAAGCCGGAACCATAAAAGAGCCATTAAGAGCAGATTATAGTTAGTAGGTATGCAATGAAAAATTACTCCACATTAAAAAAATATATAATTAAAAATGGCGTCCACACCTTGTTCCAAAAGGTCCCCTATTTTATTTTTCTATTTAATAATCTGCCCACGCTGGAGTATAAAATGCTCCACGGTCATTCGTGACATTAATATTTATGAAGCGAATGTTGTACGTGGGAATAAGGGTTTTATGTATTTTAAAAGGAAAAAAATTACAGCCCTTTCGTAAATACAGCGTATTATAGGGATTTTAAAATGGAAACCCTTGCTATATTAAACACTTATATTTAATTTTAAAAACAATAATCATTAAAATAAAAATGAAATAATAACTTTGTATTAGACCACAGATTTTATTCTAATTTAAAAATAATAGTCATGTTCTTAATAATCAGTTGAATTTTTTAAGTAGTCCAATAATAGGTATATTTCCCGTTGACTCGTAAAATTTCTTGTTATTCTTTTATCAGTTTCTCAATTGACGTTTTGCCTCTTTAATTTTATGTTATCTGTCTCTTTTTTTTTTGTTTTCATTATTTAAATATTATTCTACTGTTTTCTCACTGTTCTTATATTTTATTTTATATTTTGTTCTCCCTCTGTATGTATATATAAACGCACAATTTGTATTTTTGTTTAAGTTTGATTTTTTACCCTGATGGTGCTAAAGCTAAGGAAACCGGTCGATTAAAAAAAAATACCATCTGTGGTTTTATACATAGTTATTATTTCATTTTCATTAAATACGTCAAACCACAAAATGATTGCCTTCTACGAAAACATAAAAAAAAAATCATTATAATAATATTAAAGTTGCTATGAAACTGCACTAAGAAGGCTATGCAAATAAGAGCTTTGGCATCTTATGTTACTGGGTGACTGGTGAGTGTTATCAAGACAACTTTCAAACTTCCCGTGTGTATGAGACGGTATTAGTGTAAATAATTCTATCCAGAAATGCGTTGAAAACCATTTTGAAATTGTAAATTATGTTCATTCTCATCTCCTTTGAATTTGTGTTTTCATAGAAAACAGCCATTGCGTCATTCTTACAGGTATGAAATACCTTGAAAACGCATCCAATATTGATAAATCATTTCTAATAAATTTCCTTTTAAATTGTCGTTTTCGTAGAAAACGAATATCGCGTTGTTCTTGTTGGTATGAAATACCATGAAAACGAACCCAAAAACGCGGGTTTCCAATTTTGGAAATCACCATCGGGCCCCGGTTCCAAAGCCCGGGAGTCGACATTGCAAACTGGCGCCAGAGAAGCGCTCGGAATGCGATCGGAATTTCATTGAGGCGCCACTAAACAAACATGGCCATTTTTTTCATTTTCTAGATTCTTATTTATCATTAAGTGATGAATCATTTAAAGTTACTGATTCTAACTCTAACTCTTGTCCCTTATACCATTAGGGACGGCGCATTGCGCCTTACTTTGTTACCTCATGTGGGTGAAAAAATGCATTTACGGACTATTGAATTTAAGTTCAGGAGTTTACGTAGGGAAAAAATATGTTTGCAAAAACCCTACAAAAAATTGCATGATATTAATGGGTCAACTGAATGCCTTCCTCTCACTCAGCAGCACCACGGCATATATACATAAGTGTGTTTGTGTTGAGTAAGGATGGGGGGGTCGGCTATGGCCTTTGTTTAGGAATTCCACCGCATTCGCCGCGGTAATAGGGAAAACCATAGAAAACCCTATACAGGTGGAAACGGCCACATGCCCAGCATGAAGACATTGTGGTTTCAGTGACGTCATATCTGACGCCCTGCATTGTGTGGTGTTGGGTGTGTGTCTGTTTTGTGTACATAGATAATTATGGGAATATAGTAATATACATACATATAAATATTTATAGCAAAACATGGGTGGATAGGTAATGGGAGTTACCTATCGGAATCTTGGAATTATGATAGGTAATGGGAGTTACCTATCGGAAACTAGGATAGGAAAGTACCTATTACGAATACTCGTCCATGTCTGGAATATGCCAAACTGAATTTAAATCTAACAAAATGTGTTTCGGCATTCTGTGTTTGTATCGGAAGGTGAAATCGCAAAGTGAATCGTATTGACCGATTGATTTGATGAGTGGATTCTTGTTGTGTTTGAGTGAACTGTAAAAGCGCTCGGTCAGGCGGTGTGTGTGTTCGAACAAGGTAGGTATTTCTTTTTCAGAGTGTAATCGAACAAACATGGCCGTCAAAAAGACAGTAGACAGTGAAACGCGGCGGTACCGTGCCGCGCGCCTATTCTCTATGAGAAAACTGGGGAAATAGAAAATCGAATTTTCAAACGCATTTCTGGGTACCTATGTAATAGTATGAAAATGTACCTATTCTATTTGTATTTTTTTGTTTTCAAAGCTCTCAGAAGCTCACAGCCGGAGATACGAGCATTTTAAACTTCGGTTTTTAAAAGGAAATTCCCCGTTTTCTTCGTGATTCGCTATGTTAATCCTTGCGCCAAAGTAAATAAAAATTATTTGGAAATGCTGCGGCAACAGGAAACCCAGAATCACGACGGAAACTTGAGGAAAATCACTTCTATTTTTTGTATAAAAATATTATGTTTGTTTCCCGTCTCCTGGCCAGGTGTAATAAAATACATTAATTTTTTAACTTAGAATCATTGAAGCCCGGCCAGGGAACGCGGATATCTGTACAACACCTTTACAGGTGGAAAATTTAGTTACTAAAATTTAAATTTTTCATGTAAAATTGTACTTTGTTAAGAGAATGAAAATTCTTGTGGTGGCCCAGGTGATTATGTGCGCAAATAAACATGATTCACCTTTCTACCTTGAAAGGCCAGGCCACCAGAAAAGTTTTCATTTTCCAATTTCTTATTTTCTCTCAAAACTTGTGTAACAAAAAATCTTCTTATGGCCAGAAGCATTTGATGACGATAAAGTCATTAAACACCTTTCGAATACAAAAGGTAAGGCCACAAGAAATGTTTTCCCAGAGCGAAAACAACTGACCTCGTTTTCCGACCACAATCGGCAAATGAGGAGCGCGACTCTGCTTGAACCAGGCCTTTGAACCTTCCACCATGGTGTCACCTGTCGTCGTACACGACACCACCCGTCCCAGAGCGGGGACATCTACGGCATCCCCATCTGCCACTACCATCTGAGCGAACGAGCGAACCGGAGCACCCTCGCGCTCTCGCCTTACAACCGAGAGCCTGGATGAAGCGTAATAGGAGGCCGGCGTCCCTTTTACAGTCTTGTGCGGACATACCGTCCCGTACACCGTGAATTGAAAATATTTAAATTTAGAAAATAATCTGGATTGCTTAAAGTTTTAAATAAAAAAATGTGCGCATTTTAAATTCATGGCGCATAGTGTGTCAAAGTAGTGTTTATTTTAAAACTAATGAGTATTTTTTATTTAAAAATACACACGCCTTCTCAATTAGTGAAAATAAGGGTAACAAAAATATAGTTCATAAAATTGATCTTTAAATATTGAAAAAATCCTAGGACACTTCAACAAAATATGGGTTGCATATTATATTCTACATTTCATTTATTTTAATATGTATTTTGTCTACATGGTTGCTGGAAAGGCAAAAGAGCTAAAGCGACCCATTGGTTAGAAATAGTTAAACATACAGTTTTGATCAGTTTTTTTTTTGCATCGTATGCTCTGACTCTTGTTTGATTCTGAAGACTTTTGTGGCCCTTCAGCCATCTAAAATATATTTACCATTTGCGAGAAGGTTTGATCAGTTTACATGTGGAGTTCGTTGGATACAATTTTGTCATGGAAATAAAGAATATTTTTTTTAAAAGACATGACAAACTGCACACGACGAAATTCGTTATAAACTTGACACCACTGTGACAAATGCACATGTATCATATCAAACAGGATAACTACAAGGCTCTCGAATAAAAAAGCACCTATTACAGTTCTAAAGCCACTTACTTTTTGATGTGTACACAGGACATTGAAAATAATTAATATGTCAAAGCAAAATTTATGTAGATTTTGAAACAATTTTCTGTTTAACAGAGAAAAACCGTTCTTAATATCTGTTTACTCATTATTACAACTGATAAACTAAGCATACTAAAAGTGAATTAAAGGAAAACGTGAATTATTTTTTTACGGTAAGCATATTCTGGAGTCTAGACACTTTGATATTCAGAATCATCGCTTGTTGTTGAAGGCTGCAGAATTAATTTGGCAAAAAAATAATATTTGACATGTTGTTAATGATATATCATAAAACCACAACAGAAATAGGTTAATAGTTCATTTTAAATTAAATTGTATGCTGTACTTCGAATTTTATCAAGAGAAGTTAAGCATTTTTCACGTTGGGAAATTATTTTTAATTCTAAAATTGCGCAGCAACAAATTAGGTTGTATTTTTTTTTTCGACGGCCCCCGTTAAACGCAAAACCGTGGCCCGCTCCAGCTTTTGATCAAATTGTGACCTACCGTAAAGCATGTGTCATGTTTTCACCGGTAAAAACGAAACAAAAATCATAATGTCGCCTTTAGTTTTTGTATTTTTTATACTGAATACTGCACAAGAGTCCCGACTGATATTAACCGTCTGGAGACAGTAGGACTATGGCATTTCCAATTGGAATAAGTTGTGAGGCTGAAGGCAGCTGAGAAGGAAAGGAGATGGCGTAGACCGTCTTTTTGATGGTCAATAAAATGAGATGAATTTCGAACTCTTCATCCCTAGATTTATAAGCGAGAATTTAAATTTAACTATAAAAATAAATAAAACTACTGACTGAAGGAAGGACTTAAAACGCATGCCGTATTTTGTAATTTTAACTAACTGAAATTAACCAAATGAAAAAAAACTCAATGTGAAGTCAACCAAGTTAAAAGAAATTTAATTTATTTAACATTTCACTATAAATAACCAAACATTACAATGGCGTCAGAGATTTTTAGTTTTATATTTTTTTACATTAAAATTTACAAAGTATCTAATTATTTATATTTCATTTTCACTTTATTATATTTAACTTATATGCTATTTATTATTTTGATTTTTATGTATTTTAAATAGTTCTTACAGGCTATTTGGAATGTATTGATCAGCATAATTTTGATGGTTTCTGGCAGCGCATTGCAAGATTTCATCCCTTTATATAGTAAGCTATTTTGAGTGTTGACTTTTTTTTTCTGGTAGACTGATTTCTTAACATGTCACTGAACTAATAAAATCAACGTTGAAATTTATGAATATCAACGTTGATTTTGTTAGAAAAATATTTTGCTAAAAGTCGTTCTTCCTTTTATGTATAAACATCAAATATTATGCTATCACTAATTAAATAAAAACACACGTCGTTTTAAACCACTTTTATTTTTGTACATGTCTACTAGTTTCGATTCAACTACAAAAATAAGACATATACAAAAATAAAAGTGGTTTAAAAGAACGTGTGTTTTTATATAATTAATCATGCCAATCCACAAAGTGTTCGCTTATTCTGATAATTTATTATACTATCCATCATCGGTATAGTAGCGAGTTGAGACATTGGACCTGCTAGTTAAGCAACATCTCTTTTCGACTATTTTCTATCGCGAAAGGCAACAGGGCTTTGAAGCCCCATGTCCGCAAAAAAATACAACACGCTGCATCGCTAAGGGAGACCAAATAGCACGCTCTGTTGGGAGTAGATACATTGACCAAATACAAATAGTTTCAACTGAATCAACGGTAGGTATGTTTGAAAATGTAATTTGAAAAAAAAAACTCTCTTTAAACGACTTTTGCAGCCATTCAATGAAAATCTACGTAAGAGATATGTAAAAAGGATTCTTCAGTAAAAAACGTTTTAAGTTCACCGCGATTTCGCAAATCGTAACAGTTCTTTCTCCCCCCTAAGCTAACTTATATTGGAATGTACTCAAGAGTTATAATTTGCATTTACAGCTTCCGTTGCATGAGCTCAGATAATTACTCGTATGCAAATTTTAAGTCACTTATTATGTTCACTCATTTAAAAATGAAAATTAATAACACTCGTGCAACTATTTTTGTAAGATGCAACCTCAGTAATAATAATATCTTGACAATACTACGCCGTTTTTGTGGGAATAAATATTGTGAGGCTGAAAATAGTGGGAAAGGAGATTGGAAAGATGAAGGTCAGGAAGTACCTGGCTATTCAGATCTGGTCACCAAACACGGCTAAAGCCATTTCAAGCAACGTTTCGATTCTGAATGGTGGTATTTCACCAGGGCGATACTTAAGTATCTACCACTCTTATGGGTAGTTAAAAAAACTGAGATTTCCAGTGAATACTATTATTAAACAGTAAACTATTCAATTCTTGATAAAAAGCATACATAGAATATTAGTAAGCGTTCAAAACTGTTTTTTTCTGGTCTAAAAACTGCACCTTCTACTGACGTCTTAGTATTTTTTCATTGAATTTAAAGGATTAAAATTGTGTTCACTGAAAACCTCAGACGTTTTTCTAACTACCCATAAAAAAATTCAAATACATCATCTGTGGGATTGATTGTATTAGAATGCTAGAAAGTAACGTTTAGTGTCATTTTTTAGTGCTGACCTTTAAGAGATATATCTCTAAAAATGAATGAAATAATAATAATAATAGCTGAAGGTATATTGTTAATACCATATTTTCAATTACTCGCCACGTAGATACGTGATTGGAAAGCAAATACATGCCGAAATAATTAAACGATGAATCAATACCTCAGATATAATGGAATCAATCTCACGGCAATGGTTGTGGAATTCACATAAACCTACCTTTGAAGATCCTGCCGGCAAATTAGCACACCTTACTACTTCATACAGCCAGCCTGCCCCATAGAGCCTCCAGCTACAGCCTTCTTAAGCAAGGTATCTCTCGATTGATAAAGTGAAAACGTACCCCCAGCGGTCAGGCCTGATCCAATTAATACAGCCGGTACTCCATTACCTCGAACAAAGTGACGGGGAACATTTCGGCCGGAGACCCCGTTGTGAAGGTGCTTCTCTTGAACAGAGGCGGGCTGTGGTTTTTTATAAGCAATTGTTTAGAATATAGTGAGTTTTTTTTTAAATTCTAAGTCCTTGATTAAGTCTTCTTTTTTTTACTTTAACAAATGAAATAGCTAGGTGGCATAGATTGGGAATAAATCTATCACGCGACGATTATGATTTATACTATTTTTATGTAATTTTAGATTTTTTTATGGTGAACTCCGTACAAGAGTCCCAACTGCTACCAACCGTCTAGATCCAGAGAGACTATGGCATCCCCAAATGAGGCATGTTGTGAGGTTGAAAGTAGTAGGAAGGAGAAGGAGATGGGAAATAGGAAGGTTGGGAAGTACCTGGCTATTCAGATCTGGTCACCAAACACGACTAAAATCATTTCAACAATTTTTCAATTCTGAATGGTGGTCTTCCCCAGAGCGATACTAAGAGTATCTACTACTCTGGAACGTTCCGCAAATATAGTTCATATTATTTTATATGAATTAAATGTGTTATTATATATAGTAAATGATTTTGTTAATTTAGACCAATCCCCATTTGTGTTTTAATTCAGTTCTATTAATTTCAATGCATTCAATCATTTTACATTATCAGAATCTTTTCGAAGTGATAATTACTTAAAAACTAATGTATTTTATAATTAAAATTGAAAGCTTTCAAAACGTTTTGATGAATTACAGCGATTCACAACCAGCCCAGCATGTTTGCTTCACGGACAGATAACAAAACACTTCTTACTTTAAAAATACCATTCGTCAATAAATGGCACTTTCTACACCGATCAGGGATTCCATAGCCTCACTGGTTTTACACAGTTGGGAAGCAGTTGAGATTGGTGCGGTATTCGGTTTATAAAAATAAAATATATATATCATTTTTTATATTTTTTTTTAAACTTTAAAAACAAATGGCATCGCACGCTACTGCTTTTGGGGCAGTAATACGTCTTAGGTATCGGCGCCGGGTGTTAGGGCAGGGAGTGATGGATTGAACGTCAAGTCTCTATCAAAGGTTACTTGGACCACTCTATGAAAATGACATTGCAAATTAACAGTTTACAGGAACTTAAACGGCTACAAAATCATTATAATTCTATTACGACGAAACGGCGTAAGTCTGTAAATTAGCGGATGAAGCTGCGTGAAGGCCCGTTCATTTTATACGTGTATTCGGGAGTTGGAGGAACCGCAGAGTAATAAATGCTTCTAGGGAAGCAAGTAAGTGATGCTAAGGATATCTCTTTCAAGAACAACAAGGAGGGGTGGAGAGTGACATTAATTTTAGTTAGGTAATAATTTTTTTGTTAAAAGTGTTAAGATATTCGATAACAAATTGTTCGAGTTATATTTACTGTAGGGATCGTTTATATCAGAAATTGGGTGTCACTGCGGCTCCAATTACCGTTGACTGGCAAATAATCGGTTATGTATCTAGCTAGTGTTTGAACTTTGTTTTTGTTGAACAGTTACTGGTCCCAGAAAGGTTCCAAGAAGAAGATTTTTATGTTATCAAGAAAGGGTGCTTATGACTTATTAAGAGGAGGGGGGGGTGTTTGACGATATTTTGAGAACGAAAGGAACTGGAAACGGTTCCTCGTCAAATACTTTTATTTTATGCGGGAGGGTGTCCAGCAATATTCTGGCACTCCACTGAAAAGCACTGGAACCGAGTCCTCGTTTTCTCGCCAAAAAGAACCTCACCCTTCCGGCGAAAAGCATTAAAGGATATTCGCCATTTTTAATTTCCACAAATAGGAACCAGTTCAAAAAAAGAAATAATATCAATTTACAATGAGGTTCAGTGACCGGATTGGAACCGGTTCATTGTAACCGGGATAGGAATATCTACCAATTTCTTGTGCTTAATATCTCCACATCGACAAAGACCACTCGGAATATGAAAATATTTTACAATTTGTAATGAAAAACTTATATTTTTTAGTAATTTGTTCATTCAAATTATTGACTTAGAAATAATTACTAGTATTAAAAAAAATCGATAGCAAGGTTAATTGAAGCGGTAATATTAAAATAAAGCTGACACAAAATAATGTTTTCGGACCAATCCCATCTCAGCGATTGAATAACTGACACGTGGCTCTTTCTTGAAATAATTGGTGTCTTTAGAAATCATCCTTGATTTAATCAAATTTAATTCATTGCAAACTTGAAACTTTCCATTGAAAACATAAATTACGTCCACTTAATGGAGTTGCTTATTTTAATAATTCTGTCTTATATTATACTTACATTTCACTTCAAATTTATTTTTAGAAAATTGTAACTAAATGGTGTTTTGGACTGAGACTGTTCTGAATTACTAAAATCACATTCCATGTACCAACAAAGAATAAGAAGTTCTAGGGTACTCTTAAATAATACTTTATTGAAATATAAATATTAGATCATAGGGGTTTCGAATCTCGTTAGTCCATTCACGCAAATAAGTGAAGAGATAAATAATTGCTCTAAACATTGAAACAATACGACATTCAAATTATGTCTTTAGAACAGTAATAATTATTTTAATTATAGATTAAATGGATATAAATATTCATATTTTACGTGAATTCCGTATCATTTCTGTTAACTTTACTAATTATAAATAAATCATCCATAAATCACTTTGTCATGTAATTTTTCCAAAATTACTTTTAAAAGCATATTAGCCGTAAGCTAATACGTCATGTGGAATAGTGTTTGATTTTTCAAACATAAAAGTGTGTACTGAAAATGAGGTAGTAACTTTGTATGCGACCACAATTTTTTTTAAACTTTTATGACCGACCAGATTCGCTTAGCCCAATTAAACTAAACAAATATACAAAGTTTGCGGTTATATCTTGAAGTAACAATGTATGGAGAGAGAGAACTAATTATTTTTACCCAACCTAAACAAACTTGCGATAAATCGCTTTCTTCGGGTTTTTATGTCGTACACTATGAGAGAGAAAGAGACAACAAATATAATACACCGCTCGTATGTACTGTCTCAATGATCTTGGGCTCCTGGGTCACCGCGGGACTCCACCCACATTTTTTTATTATGCCACTAAACTTCACGCAACTAAACAGTTTTTATGGTTATATGCTATATTTGTATTGATAACAAAACTGTGAAAAAGTGATTATACGAATTAACAAAAACAATATGTCGATATGTGATTGAATGGATGTATAAATACCTTAGCCTTAGTATTAGCCAAACCCAGGTCCGCCGAGTCAGGTAAAAATCATAAAAAACTGACTACACTGCCTTGGATATATACCACTCTATATACTTTAAGGGTTATATATACGTACAGATGAAGAACACAATATAAAATAGAATAAAAAAACAAACAAAAATTATTTTAAAAATTATAACAAAGGAAGAGAGAGAAATAGATTAACCATATGAATTGAAAGAGACAAAACGTCAACTGAGATGGTGATTAAAGAATAATGATATTTTAATGTGTTTATAGGAAATATATTTAATATTTGACTACTGTACAAATTTAAATGATTATTAAAAATATTACTATTAATTTTAAAGGCTTTCTTTATTTTTAATGATTCTAAATCATTTAATCTGTTGCCATGGCCATATTTGTGAAGAATATGAGCACCGGTGCTTTTTTGAAGGTACCATTATTTTCATTTTCATTAAATATGTCAAACCACAAAGTGTGTATTTGTTTATTTTTCTCTTTTTCTTTCTTGTTTATTTATTTTTTCTTATATTATTATAAAGCTTCTTCATCTAGTGATATTTAATATCTATAAACTGTGTATGCTGTGGATATCATGAACTGGATCGTTAACACTGACACACATCCCAATACTTTTTTTTTCTTTTTTTTTTAAGAAAGACAAACATTATCGGATAACGAATAGCCTGACAACAAACTCCTACTGCCATCAAATTAAGCGAAATACGTTTTTTGTACAATGATGGAGGACTTTCGGAGCTAGCAAAGGAATCAAACTCACGATGCTCGGATGGAAATCTAACGCGTTTGTCCACTCACCTACTAACCGGTCGAATACTATTTGTATATATCTAATCATGTTAAATACAATGTAAATGTTTCAACATAACAAATGATACTGACTCAATTTTCTCATGTTTTTCGCGTATAACGATGGTAGTAGGAATAATTAAAACAATTAAGTATTTATGATCGGTTCCCATCCGGACATCGCGGGTTTTTTTTCTCTTGGCTAAGTCCTCCATCATTGGAAAAACTACATTTTTCGCTTATTATGATAGCAGTAGGAGTTTTTAAAAAGGTCATTCGTAACCCGGAAAAGTTTATCTTCCTTTTAAAAAAAACTTTTAGGTTTTTTTTTTTTTTTCGTACGAAGCAATCACATGGTGGTTGGACATAAATAAAGAATACTTTGTTTTAAAACCACAGAATTTAGGCCTAATCATAAGGCCTTCATCATAATAATAAATTTAAACTTTAGGTTATTTGGAACCGAGAAATGCTTGTCATTATTTAAATATGATATAAAAGTGACCAGATTCAGATAAATTTATAACATTTCAATTACTCAACTCATCAATTTAACATTCTGTATGACTAGTTCACCTAAATCCGTTTTAATAACACAACCTTATTTTAATTAACGAAGATAGTATTATGTACAAGTTTTTGCCGGCAAAGCCTTCGGCATATAAAATATAATCTGGCAGGCTTATACAATAAAGCTGGCCGAATAACAGGATAGCTTACCAATGCTACCAAACTATAAATCTGAACATGAGTACTGACCATATCTTCTTATAATATACAAACACACATAAAGGTAGGGTACGTTTTATATGTGTTCGGGCTTGTGATGGTGATATAAATTTTACGCACCGTGACATTTCGGAATTACATTCATTTCGGGCTGAGAACCCTTAAGCCGCGTCCGCACGAAGATGAATATTTAAGTACCCGATGAGAATTTTCGGGCTGCGTACAAAAAAGTGATAATAATCAGATTAATTTAATTATAATTAACAACTTACCGTAATACCGTTTTACTCGGTGGAATTCGGGCTTTGTGATTGTGCGGTATTGAAGTTTGGAATATAAGCGACCCAGGTTTTGTTAGTACTTTATAAATTGGTTTAATATGATTACGGTTGGTTATTTTATTTCGTTTGCTCGGAGAAGAAATAATATTTGTTTGGTTATAAAATGTGTGTGGGATTGAAATAGTTAGTTTTATAATCATGGTTGATTGTACTGCATAAAGATTTATAAACCTAATCATGTGACAGAAATACATTTTTTTTTAATATAAAATGAAATTTATCAAAAATGTCTGTAGAAGGTAGAGTGCATTTCGGCCTCTGATTTGGTCATGTGCCGGCGACTGTAACGCTGTAAAAAGAAAACCGAAAAATCGAATCGAATGTTTGATTTATTTCATCTGGACTTTTACCACTGGTGGACCATTAATCAAGCTTTTTATAAATTTCCAAGCTTTTATATAACAAAGACTTAAACAGTATGTTCAAAGCAGCTTTTCGGCATTTGAATTCTTGATAACATGCGCTTTAACAAAAAGAAAAATGCGCTAAAAAATTAGGATAAAGAATGATTTACTCAGGTCAAAATACCACAATTTGTAACCTCACAAGATTCAAATGCAATACGTAAAAGTCATTAACATTAGTAATTGTTTTGTAATATTTTAGATAATCCGCAAATAAGAGTATCATAACTCCATCGAAGACAGTAGTGATGTCGTTAATAAATCAAGAAAATAATACTGGTCCCAAATGTAACCCCTGTGGAACGCCACTGAAGATTTCATACTGATGTGAAAAGTGTAAATTGAGTTCGACTGATATTTTTTATTTAATGTACGCAGCTTTTTAAAAGAGTTAGTTTTTATTGGTTTCCTTCGGTTTCAAGCCAGAACTCTAACTATATGTATAGGAACCCCCCATTATCAAATGTTGTTATAAATAATACTCGTATATGCATCAAAATAAAAGGGAATTTTTTCTTGATATAACTGTGTTAATGGACTAGTACTAGTACTGTGTATTTCACTAAACAAACCAAAATTTTGCCTGTGGCAATAGTTTGCTCTATTTATACCTGTGCTAAGCATTTCAGATACATGGTTACTTAAATAGCAACCTTAATGTCTCAACCTATATCCAACAGGATTTGGTTTTCCAAGAGTGATGTTACTTTGTTTTAAGCACTGCAAAAAATACATTTAGAAGAGTGATCAATACTGATTTGAAAGAAAACTGTCAATTATTATAGTACCTTTCGACTCCTAGGTCCTAGACAGGGGAATAAAATAGATTATTTGTTGAAAAAGTATTTAATTTTTTTTGTTCAATTGCACCCGAAGTAGGAATAAATTGAGCCTTATTCTGGCACATAGATAAGCCAACAACACATTTCAATTAGTTTATCTCTTAATTACTTCTATAGATATGCATAATAATGCTTATTTATTACTCAAATTTGAAAAGATAAGAGTAAAACGGATCAAATATAATTAATTTATTGATAGTGACATGAAACAATACATATTTCTTTTGTTTCTAATACTGGTATTTCAGAAAAAAATGTAAACCTTCTCATACAAATACGTAGAAAACACATCAGTCACGGTATGTGTGATGGATGGTTAGCAGTGGCGTGCATTGAATTCCGTTCGATTATCTTATCCGGAATTTAAAAGAGACACTTTTCCATAAGAAAAATCTGTTCGGAGATTTTTTTTACTGGGAAACAAAGAACTTCTTCAGTTTATGGTCATGTTTTTTTTAAACGTGAGTCCCAATCGTCCAGTGCCAGTGGGAATATAAAATCCTAAATTCCATTGTGTTGTGAGGCTGAAGAGAGAAGGAAAGAAAAGGAGATGGGGAAAAGAAAGGATGAGACGTATCTAGCTATTAATATCTGGTCACGTATCTAGCTATTAATATCAGTAATAATAAAACGCCCACTTTTCCTTCCGCCAGTTCTTTTCTAAATTTGATCGAAATATTAGGTTCAAGATTTCAGCGTGCCTGAAATGAAAAATGGAGCATACTCATTTATCATACTGTGTCGACGATTCGTTGGCACACCGAAATCCATTGGCTCGCTGCCCGGAGTAACGCAAAAATATTTCATACTTCTCTCCCAATTTCAATCGCACACTCCTGCTGCATACTAAATTCAGGCGACGGGTATACAAATAACAAGAATTTAATATGACGTGGGGGATTCATGTTACCTCGCCTTCTTCGCAGGTTAAAAGGCAAAGGAATACTATGATATTTGTATGGATTCAACAAATGAATGTTTACTGCGTCGGTGCAAGTACAATGCAAGAGAATATTTCACAAGAACTGGTGGTTCTTTGGTGAATTTATTTCAACTTTATCACCGAACTTTGAAGTGTGCGGACTGAAATTTTGATTTGTTTCCCTATTTGTTTACCAGCAATTATACTGTTAATTGCTTTGAATTCGTTTCAGTATCAATAAATGAAAACCTGTTGCAGTAGAAATTACCAAGTTAATGGTGTGTTGAACTCATCACCTAATTTTCTATCGTCTTCATGAAAAGCTACTTTATTTTGTTTTGGAGACCAGTTTCGTGCAAGGGTTAGGGAGTATATTTTAAATTAACATAACAAAATGAAAACTAAGCAAAAGACAATTGGGTTGTGAACTGTTCATCACCTACCTTAGGGCCATGTATGAAATATTTCGGAATAAAACCATCGTAAAAACGTCGTAAAAAAAAAAAAAACAGAGGTATGTGTATACAAGATGTTACAAGACGCAACATATATATTATAAGAAAGGCGTATGTTTTGCCGTGATCTATGATTATTAACAAAGGATTTCAGATAGGTTTCATCAAGAATTGCTTTGCTTTAAATTCTTGTCAGTTAAAATCTTGTTTAAAGTGTAAAATATATGTGTTTCAGCGTACAATACAAGATATATGTTTTCAAGACTTTTTAGACTCTCATTATACACTACTGTACACGTGTACACCCTCAGAGCAATAATATACAGGAGGGAGCGCTTCTATACTATATGTAGTCAGTATTGATGATTTTTGCCTGACTCTAGACCTGAACGTGGCTAAGACTATGGCTAGGGTATTTTTACAATCCATTCATAGCACATGTCGAAATAATGTTTATGTTTATTTGTATAACTACTTTTTCACAGTATTTTTATAAACAAAGATATAGCATATAACCTAAAAAAACAGTCTAATCGCATATAAAAACGTGTGGGCGGAGTTTCCGTAGATGCGGGAGACGGAGAACATTATTGCATACCTAAAAGCGGCGTGAAATTTTTTGATTTTTTTGTTGTCTTTTTCTCTCTTATGGTGTACGACGTAAAAACCCTGAGAAAGTGATTTATCTCAAGTTTGTATAGGTTGGGTAAAAATAATTAGCTTTCTCTCAATATATTGTTACTCCAAGTGAATACCTATGTAGACTTGGAAAATATGATTAACTACGACTTAGAATTTGGAGACGCCCTAATAAGAAGACGTATCGCCAACTACAGAGTAAGAATAGGCACAGAGTAAAAACACTCTTGTGATGGCAGCACCGGACTTCTTGCAGGGCCTCGTTTTTAAACAATGGAGTCGATTCATGATGTCTTGAAACGAAGCTTATTTTTAATTTTATTGTGATTATTTTTATTATTCAATACTATTTACAATCATGTTACTTTATTTATTATTATTTTTTTCTATGTATTATTTGGAACTTATGGGATTGTACTACCCTTTTTGAGATCTTGAATAAATATTAAAAAATATGAGTCGGAATAACAGAACAGTATGTATCAGACGACGTATGAATGAGAATGAGGCAAATAGTGTGTGCTGAAACAGAGTTGTATTGTGACCCGTTCTCTCTGCATACTCCTGTGGCCTGATAGATTGTTAAGACCTTAGCACAAAAAGCGTAAAATTATTGTACAATCTAACGTTTAACCACTTTATTATTAAATAAAATAGATTAGGTAACGATGTTATTTTAAAAATGCGTCATTGTGTTCACTGCCCACGTCGACATGGAAACCAATAAGGGTTTATTTTTGTGATTAGTTTTGGTTTTATATATCCCTCTTGCGAGAGATTCTACTCTCATATCGTGCATGAAATAAAATGCTCTAATTTAATTAGTGTTTATAAATTATTTTTTAAGTACTAACATAATAAAAACGGAAATAAATTGAATCTAGAGATTTCCGATATATTTTAAATCTTGTTGAGTAATTTTTGTACCTTGTGGATTAGTTTATAGGTTATCAACAGAATTTTCCGATGGTGGCAAGGTTAAAAAGTTTCTATTCGGTAGTTGTTTACATACCTCACGAAAGCAAGCCGTATTAATATGAAATTACTAGAAAATTGGCGTTTTGATAATGTAAAATGTGCGTTATGAATTTCTGTTTTTAGAAGCTATCTATTTTCATCCGCTCGTGTTTTTATTTTGTATAAATAACCGCAAAAACCATATTCAAATCAACAAACATTTTCAAGTGATATTTTTCAGAATAATATTGAACCATAAAAAATAAATAAGAACTTCTGTTATCATATAAATACGTAAGTATGTACGTATTTAAGTGTGTAAACGTGTAAGTGTGTAAGTGTGTAAATGTGTAAGCGTGTAAGTGTATAAGTGGGTAAGTGTTTAAGCGTGTACGCGTGTAATTGTGTAAGTGTGCAAGTGTGTAAATGTGTAAGTGTGTATATTTGTGTATCATCTTTTCAGCGCATTAAATATAATTGTAGTCATATCATTTGACAGTAATTTGTAGTATTTGTGTATATTTGTTTTAAAATTTCCTTTTAAACGCATTAAATATAATTTTAGTAGTCATATCATTTTGAAACAGTATGTTATACGTTCCTGATGAAGGTTAAGTTCGAAACCGGTCGAATTGTTATGTATAAATAAAGTGGCTTTAAACAAAATTATTTTTTATTTAAATTATAATGTCCAGCTACAAAGTGTTTGCTTCCTTCGATAATGAAATCTAACAGTCTAAATACCAATTTTGTCTTCCAGTAAATTTCTCTCTTGATCTAATTCTTAGAAAATATCTCTAAAGCAATATGCCATTTTGTTATTAATAAATTGAAATTTTATGGAAAAAAAGATTCGAGTAAAAATTGATTCGTTGACTTAAAAATTGCAAGCAAAAAGGAGGATAATTTATGACGCCGGTGCTCATTGTTCTTGACTTTGGCTTCCTCAACATAAAGATATATTTATTTTATCTTTATAATTGCCGTATGTTATATACACTACTTCGCATAACTCAAAAACAATGATTTGCTGTTTCTCAATCATCACTCTACTAATAATGGGTTTCATTCTCCAATTTCCTAAGACTTGTTAACTCAAGCCATGGCCTTGAAATTTTGGGTACCAGTCTTAATGATTTTCGTAATTCCTTACGACTCTACCAAAACCTTGACTTTACTTGAATATTCTTTCCAATGTATATTCTTGTCCTTTTTTGGTCATTGCTTCATTAAAATATTATGTGTGTGCTGTTATTTCTCTGTTGCTCTTTTTCCCATTTTGTGTTTTGTATTTTTTTTTTCTAATTGGACCTATATAAATAAACAAGTAATATTATTTGTTCTTTTGTAAAAAAATAAACGTTTTTAACCGTCCAATATAAAAAAAATCCAAATTAACAGGACAAACCTCTCCCCACTGTAATGAATTCAAGCGTTTAAAAATGAAATTTATTTCATTCGCCACGTGAAATCCCATGACTCTGTATTAGAATGTTCGTGGAAAAGTCTAATATTCATGAATATTCATTGAAATTTCTTTGTCCTGAACGTCATTTTCCCTTTGGCCCTATGAGGCCACTATCATCGACATTAATCAGCACTCAGTCGTTTTTTAAACTATGCGGTGTTCCTTCATGGCCCAAAATGCCAACTTAAAATTTTTTATTATTTTTAACATTATGCTTCTACTGCCTTACGACAACGACATATTTTAATGTCAGTTTTTAATGTTTTTTCCGTGAAAAAGTTGATCCCCGTAAAAGTCCGCTGGAATATGAAGCATTCCCACCTAAAATGAAACACTTTTTTTAGTTTTTTTTAATAAGCTAATGACATTTTTTTGGTTAGTGATAGCAAGCTTTTATGTAGGACTTAGGATTCTGAATATCTAATTAAAAATGAGTTATTTTTATGAACGATGTCTACGTAATTGCCTTGATACACAATTGAATTATTATATCATTTTTCGCTTTATTAAAAGTTCAAAGTGTATTTATTTCTACACATGGTGATAGCTGTTGAATTATTATCTGCAAAATCAACACAGACTTCAGATGATTTGAAACGGATTCCTGAGTTGAAATATGTATATATATATATATATATATATATATATATATATATATATATATATATATATATATATATATTATATATATTATATAGATGTATATATATACGTGTATATTCAATCTAAAATTATATAGTCGCTGGAAAAGCAAAAGGGTTGAAGGGACACAGTGTACAAAAATGAGTTTAATTATCAGTTTTGATCAGTTTTTTTTCTGCATCGAATGATGTGACTATCGTTTTCTTCTGAAGACTTGTGGCTTTCAGCAATTTTAAATATATTCACCATTTGGGAAAAGGCTGGACTCAAACGACACAAGTTTGGGACTTTTTTTAGCTTTTTGTCGCTTCAGGTAACATAATGTGAGCATTGAGTTACCTGAGTCAACTTTTTTTTGAAAAATCCAACCAGGTGCTAAAGACTTATGAATTGTATTGTAAAACAAATTAAAAAAAACTTTAAAGTGCTCTGGTTTAAGCTTCCCAAAATGGCGCTTCAGCACTTTTGCCTTTCCGGCGTCGATATATCTATATCCATACTCTATTCACTTCTTTATAAAAGTCTCTTCAGGAGTCTATCACATTACTTATAATATTAAAAAAAGAATTGTTGTTATTACGTTTACCCGACCGAAATGTTTACATAATAATATTAAATTAAAATTATATTTTTGTTTAAAAAATAAAAAGGTTAACAATTTTTATCAAAAAACAAAAAGATCAGCGGCCTAGAATCATTTTTCTGTTATTTATGCTATTGCAGTCATCTTTTTAAATAATGACTGTCAATTTTTTAATTTTTTTTTTTAATCTAAGATTTGAACAATGAGATATGTAATATAATATTTACTAAACATGTATTTTTTAATGATTTTCATTTTCAATCAGCACTTTTGAGAAACTCCATTGATGATTTTCAAATACAGATATCACATTCAGTTCCAACAATTTAACTCACAATCATTCACTGCCGAATAGACCCTATTAACATAGAACGTATTTGAATTGAATGAACTATTATACTTTGCTATTTTAAAAATGGTGATGAAGATATTCTCCGCTCCTCTAAAATATTTCACCCCTTCTCGTAAAATTAATGGGGTAATAAAATTAATTTAACATCCTTTTTTACATTTTTTATTACCAATTTGATGAAAATTATACACGAAGCCTCCCTGACATACCTGCTTTTTATAACTTTTTTTCCCATTTGGTATTCATATAGAATTTTGTTAATTATAATTTAAACATTTCTCCCATCGAAATAACACAACAATATTTTTTTTACATAATCTAGGCTAATGTTCGTTTTGAACGGAATATAAAAATACATTTTATTTTATTTAATATTTCAATATCTTGCTACATTGAAAGCCTGATGAGTTATAAAATCTCACCCTGGGACAAGGGTAATTAACAATACATGAGTTACTACAGTATATATATATGCTGAAACATTTCCCGGAACACAAAAAAATGATATATAAAAAATGCCGATTATCTTAGTTGCTTACAAAGTTGTATTAAATTCTTTTCAGGACAATGTGTCAATCTTGCAGTGTTTATATCATCATGACAAATGGGCATAACTCCCCTTCTATATAAAGGTAAATAACTATTGACAAACAATAGCTTAACGCTCTAATCAACTTAATTAAATTAACAACTCTTAATCAACCACAATAAGATGTCGAAGTATGGCAATTTCTTTGTTTTATTACGTAGAAACAATATATAGCCTTATTTTACCAAATAGGTACGAATCAAGTTTTGAATGACAAGGGGAGATTTATTTTTTTCATGTTATTGTATTTTATTTCTTGGAAAATTTCATCAACTTCCTTATTTGATTCATAAAAACAATAAAAGGAAAACACAAATACCAAAAATTGACTTATGTAAGCAAAATATATTTCTAAGAACAAATAAAAGCATTATGATTAAATGTTATTGAGTTCTCTTTTAAAATGGCACTTAGACAGTCCTAGTAAGAAGGTGAAAGAGGAGAGTAAAGAATGTATGGATAACGACTCAGAAGGCCATAGAATTTTGCATGAGTGAACCGGGGAGCCTGAATAGGGGGAAGCTTGATTTAGGGCTCTATTATTCTAATAGATGGACACTCTAAGAGGAAGGCTTGATATCTCCAAAATTCCGAAGGGAGGTGCACGCCTTTGTCGCCCCCGAATATTACTTACTTTTTACGTAGTTTATTATAACTTTGGACACTTTTCAACACTCTTCTAGTGACCAGGCATTAATATTGAAATTTTATGTTACGAACTTGAAAGATGAAAGAAGATTTCAGAAATTTAAAGCTGTTCAACGGTTATTCTTAAAAAAATATATGTTAAAAAGTTTGTGGTTTGGCATTACCTAAACTACAGTTCCAAAAATAATTTTCGAGTCTCTCAATCAAAACTTTTGTAATTAATTTACAGAGCTTTATGATGAAAATTCATAGGTAAAAATGTAAGTATTTCGAAATCATATTGTCTTTTACACATTAATACAAAATGAGTATTTCGAGTTTTTATCGAAACAAATATTTCATCTTTTATGTATTTTAAAAATGGCTGCTCAAATTTATTAGGAGGTATTGTTATTTCGACACATTGAAAATAGTTTATATTACGTTCTTGCAAAAAAAAAAATAAAATAATCTTATTTTAACAATCGAATATCCGTAATTACAGGCACTAAATATAACATGAATAATGATAGCAGGAAACTCGTGGTATCGTAATTTCATGAGTAAGGCATTCAAAATAAATGTGTTTAATGGTTTAAATACTATTTGCTATAACTGTTTATTATTACATGTAGAAAGAAAAATGTCGATTCAATGTTTTTTATAACATTTACCAAGTTACAAAAAAAATTTTTAGATGCTTTGATCCACACATTTCAAATATAGAATAATGTCTGCCGAAATGCATTATAGGTTGGTTCTTTATTAGGTAAGTAGAGAAATCAAAACATTATTTTTAAATTCGATAATTCTTTTAACATATCCATCGGTTCCAAATTGAAAATTACCCACTCGTAAGTATGAACGCACTCACAAAGGAAATTATTCATGGACGATTTTTATGAATTTGGTTGATAAGGAATATTACTAAATAGAAGGTTTAAAAAAAAAGAACGTTGGTTTATTGTCAAAAACACAACAATTCTTATCGAGTCACACCATGATAATTGTAGAGTTAATTTTTAATCGCACATTTTGTCGATTTTTACAATGATTTTCTTAACGTTATTTTTCAGTGCTTTTTTCATAGACTGTTTTAAATTGTGTGAATCTGGGAAATGGGCCATTTTTACTGACAGTTATTTCCTAAATGGCTTGAATTTATTTTGGAGAAACGCCACAGGCGATGATTGCTTATGTCCTTTTAATGCTATGGAAAATGACCTAAGCACTGTGAGATTAGGGGAAAATAAGAAAGCCTTGAAGATTGACAGAGTCGGGTGCATCTGGGCCGAAGTGAATGTGAAAGAAGGGGCTGTTTTGACGGTGGTTTACCATTTCAAGTCAATGTCAAGCGTTGGCCTCAAAATATCTCTTGGGTCGAAAGTATTTGAACAAGAATATCTTCAACGTAAACAAGATCTAACGACAACAACGATTACGTATCTCAATATTAACGGGCGGCTGCCGGTAATTTTAATTTATTTAATTAAACTTTTTGCCTTTGTCAAATTTTATATATTGTATTTGGTTTGTCTCAGATAGAAAATTTTGAAACCCTCCTTTTCCTGTTAAATCATTCACGTTAGAAAATCATAGATGAAAAAAATGGTGTTTCTGCTACCGAGATTTAAACTCAGGTTTTTATCACTAACCGAGCGCCTGCTCGAACCACTTGGCTACCGTAAAAAAAATCAGACCTGCAGTGTTTTCTCAAGGTGAAATCTGATGTTTTAGTATGCAGTCACTAATAAAACTGTATAAAGTCACCGTTATGTCGATTCAGGAAGTGTTTTTCCGTTTCTAAATTTTACATTTGAAATAACTTCTAAAAATTAGAAAAATGGATTACCACTGGAGGTCTGGTAAATAGTAAAATATTCAAAACACGAAGCACCTTCCCACTTTTTTCGATTACAATTTTAACTGGTGTCATGATACTTGCATGCGGTTTTTTTTAAATGTAGTCTAGGCTTAATAGATGTGAATGACTCCCGTAGCTAAATCTTTAAATTAAAAATTAACTAAAAATATTGACATTATTTGCCCTAGTGATCAGCATAATAAACATAATAACTGTGAGGTGATAATGCGATGCAGATTACTAAATATGTATTCTACGAACACCCTCTTTATGCGTTCTCCTCTGGAATTGATCTGGTCCACAGGGAAACTCCTGGAATCCTTGACTAGTTTAGGAACCATTGTTTTCCAATTTGAAATTTCGTGCGAAAATTGAACTCAATGTAAACTTTGTACTTTATAGTTCAAATTTGAAGTGACATCTTTATCTAAAGACACCTTTTTGGTTTTACATCTCCTCAAACTAAAAAATATTGACCACGACGGTCATGACCTGGATGAGGAATTTGAAAATGATAACGAAACAGAACACAAAACTGACCGAAAGAGAAGAAAGAAAAGACAACGTTCAGATGATGAATATGATTATGGTAAAAAATATTCACTTTGTAAGAAAACGCACCATACTCGTACAGGCTTCCATACTAGTTAGCTTTTTCTTGTAAAGGTATCATATAATTATTATAACATAACTTATTAGATTCATTCAAAGATGTATAAGATCTATAAATGCTACTTTGATCCTAACACAAATGCATTTATGAATATTTTAATGTGTAATATATATTTACTATATACCTTATATTGCGTACATCCTTGGAGTAAAAATATATATGGAGCGAGAGCCAAATATGCTTAACTAACCAATACAAATTTGCGATAAATAACTTTCTCCGGGTTTTAACGTCGTATACCAAGATAAAGAAAGAGACAATAAAAGTCTTCACATGATATTGCAACACTTCTAAGTATGTAAGAATGTTCTCCGTCCGTGTTAATTTCACACCATCGAGTCTTTTAACTTACGTCAACGGATTTTGAGGTTATTTCCAATATTTGTGTTGATGAAAAAACTAGCTGTGGTTATACAAATAAATCAAACATTATGGTGATATGTGCTATGGGTGTATGTTCAAATAAGACCAAACAAAGATTACAAAACATTACTTTTTAGAGGTATTTCAACAGTTTTCAATATTTTCGACCAAACTTTAGAACTTTCACATTTTTAATGATATATATATATTTTTTTAAAGTAAGACAAACATTTCCGGGTTACGAATAACCTGACAATATTTGAAAAACTCCTACTGCCATCATAAAAAGCGGAAGATGTTGCTTGTGCAATGATGGAGGACTTAGCGCCCTTGAGGTGATATCTCTGTCACGAAAACGGCGCTATATAAATCAGCCAATTATTATTATTATTAGCCAGCAGAGGAATTGAACGCACGACGCCCGGGTGGGAATCCGACGCGTTCTCCACTCAGCTACCGACCGGTCAAATATAAAGACATAAAATCAACAAAAAGCTTCCATCATTACTTAGGCAAACCTTCTGTTATCAGTGCTTGTGTGGTATTTTGACTTTATAAATCAGTTTTGATGGTGTATTGATATTGTAATAACTGAACAAATTAAAAACTAATGTGAATCCGTAAACCGTTTTCAAACACGGCATATGCAAGCAATGCACGTATGATACACACGACCTTCGCACGTATCAAATTAAAATTGATTGCAAATATTCGGCACACCAAACATTCTCAAAGCACACTTCTAACGGTTTATCCCTTCAGTGATGTGAGCTGTATCCTTTTGTTAAATTAATAAATGTTCTATTTGACCGGTCGGTAGCTGAGTGGACAAACGCGTCGGATTCCCACCCGGGCGTTGCGGGTTCAATTCCTCTGCTGGTTAAGTTTTCTATCATTTTTTTTTTTTATTTACGTATTTATGATGGCAGTTTTTTTTTATTTTTTTTTTTTAAAAATAATGCAATTAATTATTTTTAACATTGGAATGTTTGTGAATTATATAAAAATTAAAATGAAATTCAAAAAAAACTTTTTCTATTATTGCCAAATACTTTTTCAAATAATGCATTTTTAACAGAATTTTGGTTTCTTTTTAAAATGATAAAAAAAACTTTTTTTTGCATTTCAAACTTTTTACCATTGGTACAGATTATGGTAGGAACATGATAATTTTTTTTTTCTTTTTTAGATGAATTCCAAGATGGCGACTTTATTTCTTTTCGGAATGCTACCAACAATAATACTAGTAATATAACTACGACCCCACCAACCCCACCGAAAGCCTCTCCTATTTACTACGATGAAAGCCCTTGTCGTACACTCTCTGCCACGTGTTTTCTAATGGTCATGATTTTTATGTTGCTTACTTTTATAATCATTTTTGGGTTGTGCATTGTCAATTTGTAGTTTTTATAGGTTTTTTAAAAGATTTTTTTACCGTATTATTTATACGTTTATTTATATTTTCCTTTTTTGGTTAGACATATTTAATGAAAATGAATTGATAACTTTATAAACTTTTGTTATAATAAAAATATATTCAATTTTTTTCTCATTGTTCTTTTTTTAAAGGAGAAAACACAAATACGGGAAGTAAGTAATTCATAAATATATATATATATATATGTATTCACATTTACTGGAGAGTTCGCTTGTATCCCAACTATTACTTACGGATTAACACATTAGATGGTAAAAAATCTAAACAGATAATTTTTATACAAATTTAAAAATAAAAAAATAATTACTGAAAAAAAGTGCAGTGTCTAAACAGAGTTTATTATTTATCATGGGGCAAATAAGAAATTGTCCAAAGAAGCGAAGCTAGCAGTCCACAATGAAGCTTATACCAACCCTGATGTATGGCAGTGAGGCATGGAACTGGCAGAGGAAGGATGAAAGATCAGAATGCTGTGGAAATGGAGATGCGGTAAAACCATGAATGTGGATTTATGCAAGGCGGATATGAGCGTAATGGATTAGCAGATGGTTTTGGCATGTAGAGCGAATGAACGAAGAAAGGTGAAAAGAATATATGATGCGAAAGTGAATGGAAGAAGAAGTCGAGGACGCCCGAGAAAGACATGGCATTTAAAAGGAAAAAAAGAAGAATGTATGAGACGATGTATGCAAATGAAGAAAAGAAGTGTGTGCTTATAAGACAGAGTTGTATGGCGGTCCGTCTCTTCTGCCTACCCCTGCGGGGAAACGGCGTGATTGTTAGTCAGCTTAGTTAGTTAGTTCTCTGTATGTTTGATATATAACCGCACACTTTGTATTTTTTGTTTAGTTTAGTTTTGTACCATAATGATGCTTAGACCAAGCGAAACCTGGCGATCGTAAAAATAAAAATAAAATCTTTGGTCATGTACATATTTGTTTAATGTCTCTTTATACATCAAAAGTACATAGATATATAATATAATGTACTTACAAAAACTTTTTTTATTAGTTCCAATTGACTTTGAGACAATTAGTACCTGAGTATCAAAATATTTAAAAGAAAACAATATAAAATATTTACTGTATAACAGGTATATAATAAAATGTACATGCTATAGTTACCTCTCTCAAATGAATTTCAGATAATAAGTCTTTCTCGTGAGTTACAATTTACCGAAAAGCTAACAACACAATTATTACAACTGGTGGTAACTCGTGCTGATAGTCAAACTTTCGAGGCTTTTATAGGTTTTTGAAGTCCATAAATGCCTGAACCTTGAAAATAATGCTTCGCGCATCACTTTTCATAGGCTTTGTATCGCTTCATATCAAACGGGAATCTTCAAACTTAAGATAGATACCTTTTTGAAAATATTTTGATAGCCGAATAACAAACAACATGGCGCCTTCAGTTCCCTTTTAGCCTCCTACAGAGTTCTAAGTATCAAAAACTACGTCAAACTGTATCTATGTTTAGGAAAAAGAAATATAATGAATACCGCATGAGAGTCCAAACTGCTCCTATTCGTTTGGAGCCAGTAGGGTTATGGCATTTTCAGAGTGGTAGATACTCTAAGTATTGCCCTGGTGAAAGACCATTATTCAAACTTGAAACGTTGCTTGAAATGGCTTTGGCCGTCTTTGGTGACTAGATCTGAATAACCAGGTACATCCTAACCTTCCTCTTCCCCATCACTTTCTCCTCCCCCACTACCATAAACCTCACGACATACTCCCAATTAGGGATGCTATAGTCTCACTGGGTCTAGATGGTAGGGAGCAAATGGGAATCTTGTGCGGTATTCAATATAAAATTTGTTTAAAAAAATAAAATGGGGCATGTTGTGAGGTTTGAAGGTAGTGGGGAGGGAAAAGATGAAAGAGGAAGGCCGGAAGTACCTGGCTATTCAGATCTGGATACTTAGAATATCTACCACTCTGGTTCCAACAAATGTTGTTACTATTTGAACACGGTTTTTACTAACCAATATTCGAATCGAATACAATCAATCATTCTTATTCTATTGTCCCAACTTTTTCATCGAGTTTTTTTTTATTGAAGGAGCTTGCTTAGAGTTGACACTTAACATTTTCAACCTAATTCACAAAATAAACATGAACGTGCTCTTGACAAACTAACTAACGTTCTTGAAGAAATAGCACTTTAAAGATTGATACGGGATTTAGCAAGAGTGACTGGGGTAGCTTCTCACGTCTTTCGAAAATTCAACAAGAAAGAGATAAGACTACAGCCTTGGAAGAAATTAATTTCTTTGAATCCATTTTCACTGCGAGACATTATCATACTGTTGTATTGGATACGATTCTAGTTTTGTTGGAACAATCTTTAGAGAGCTATTTTAATGTTGAAAAAGTACTCGTTTGTACGTCAATTCGATTCAGAGATTCTATAAATTTAACTGTAATTTTCCTCAAGGCCTAAGTCATCTTTGAAGATGCTGTGTGGAGGGTCTTTTTGGTGAAACAAAAGAGTGAATCTGAGTCTTAAAGAGGCCCATGTTGAAGGAAAGAGGAAACACAGAGGTCGGCAAATCTTTCCCCAGCTGAGCTGTTGAACATAAGTACGAGTCGTAAAAGCGACCCGTTCTAATATATTAAATTTTAACCGTGTACAAATGATCTGCACGCGTTTGGAAAATTGTCCGACTATGCACCGATGCCAAGGGATCAATGACGCAAGTTCATCAGAGAATCTTCCGTTGAAATACCGCTAGAAAGAGGACAGCATTCCTACCTGACGTTTGTGATCCAAAGATTGTAATCCGTTTGTGAAGATAGGAAAATTTATTAAACGGACCGCCCATTTCTGCCTAGAGTCAAAAGTTTTGTTTGCTCCAGACCAGACGTGGCTGCTAAATTCAACAGTGAGGCGCACTTGTGATTTGTACAAGGTCAGCAGTTGTGTATTATCGAAGTAAAAATAATAATAATAATAACTACTTTCAGCCTAAATGATTTTTGTCATTCTTTACGACTCTACCCAAAACTTTTACTAGACCACGGCTTGAATGTTCTCTCTTATGTTTATTTTGTCCTATTTTTTTATCGCTTCATTTATCATCATGTACGTGCTATTCCTTCTCTGTTGCTCTTTTTTCCATTTCGTTTTTTATGTATTTTTGTAATTGGACTTAAGTCCGTTAATTTATAAATAAATAAAGTATCTGCCCTGTACAGTACGCCCAACTACTGAGAGGCTCACTTTACTCTGGCTTCGATGGAGCCCCCGTGATATGTATCATGTCTGCCTGCATACGTCGATGACGTAAAATGGTTTTATTTTTAATACCAGCAAAACAATATCTTTTTCAAGTTACCAGCCGCGCTTCAATAATAATAATCGTGTTTTTATACTATTGCGTTTAAAATAATACGGCGCCAAAGGCTTGCCCCAGGACTTGAAATAATTAGCCACCCCAAAAGTGCTGACGTTTTATTGTCTGACTTATTTAACACTTAGTTCCAAGGAGAGAATTAGCCGGGAAAGCGGATATTATTCCCGGGCGTTATGCAAATCCGAGTTGTATTTATTCCCGCCGTCTAAATGGCCATTACTCCGGAACTTTTCAGTTAATTTTAAGCGTCCCCTAAACAAATATTCGACTGTTACCCCTGAGGCTTACAGATGATGGAAGTTTTTGCTCACACACATTAGGAACGAGTATTGCGAGCCTGAAGTCCGCGGAGCTCCCCCTCGGTCTGTTTGCGAGGGTTCCTCAAGAGGCTCGGCCGAACATTATTTAATGGGTGGTGCGAGGCTTGACTGCCAATTTATAATGTGGTTTACTTATATTATGTTGCCTTTCAAAATAATTCATATTGTGGTAGGCAGAAAGGTTAATCTAGCACTATTAATTGAGGACGGAGGTATTTACTAGAAAAAAGTTGTCGAAAGAAGAGTAGTTCGTGGTCCACACAGTGCTGATAGAGATCCTGGTGAATACTGGTGAAGCATGGAACAAACGGAAGAAGGATGAAAGCAGACAAAATGCTTTAGAGATGGGATCCTTGAGGCGTACGTGAGTAAAACCATATCACAAAAAACAATGTGGAAAAGATGTAAAGATGTCATTAAACTATGTTATAAATGTTAACTGAAGAAGTGGAGAAAAGGTGGTCGTATAGACGATCTCCTATGATATTTTTAATAGTGAATACCGCACAAGAGTCCCAACTATTCTAACTGTCTAGAACTAGTGAGAATATATCATCCTTAATTGGAGTATGTTGCGATTCTGAATATTGGTCTTCAATCAAGGCGATAGAGTGTCTGAAACATACCGCAAATATACTTTGTTGTATTTTATATTAATGAAATGTGTTATGACACAATCCGCGACCTTTGGATTTGTAGTTAAGCGTCTTACCACTCGACCATGGAGGCCGTCGAATGAGGTGGAAAACAATGAAAAATACAACAGGTGTCTCCATATCGGAGATCCTATAAACACAGAGAACCGAACCGACTGCAGGGTGATAGTCTGTAGAGAATGTGGCTCAATGCGGGATCACCAGGAAAATACGTGAGAACCAGGATTCAAACAACGTTGTTTTATCCTAATTGTTGAGTTCTTCAAAAATTAACACAAATTAAATGGTTATTTTAAAGTAACTCATGGTGAAAGCAATGCTACTAATTAAAAACAATATTGCCATTACATAGATATTCCGTACATTAAGCTCTAATAGCTTTTTTTCGAAGGAAGCAAAAACTTGGGGGTGTGACATTGTATATTAAATTTAAAAAATTAACTTTGTAAAACAAGACTTTATTTAAGTTAACCGCCAATCAGATTTCGCTTTTCTCAAGCTTCGTCAGGGCTTTTACATCAAATGTTGATGTAAAAGCCTAAAAAAAATTATTTGTATCGTAGTAAAAAAAAATGTTCGGGAGACGTCTTTTAAAAAAAAAGATACTTTTTCTGATAAAGCTTCACTATTTTTCATTTCAATTGTTGGTTAAGGAATAAGTAGAATGATATGATAAAACGTTAACAGTTACAGGATTTATTTTCAGATTTTTCTTAATTCGTTTGGTCGTAATCATTATTCATTTTTATGTACCCATTAAGCCAAAGAATTTTGAACGAAAGGTGATAATAATTTTTAAAAACGTTACAGTTTCTTTCCGTCATTTAAATTATGAAGGTAACATTATCTCATTGGAAGAATGAGGATATTTTTCAACAGATCCTGCAAACTAAGAGATAGATTTGAATAACGTTAATCGCCTTTGAAACTTTATAAATTAAATATTGTATTTTCATAGATTACTGAATTGATCAAATTCAGAGCAGTAGATACCTTCATTATCTTCTTGGTGAAAAACCATCGTTCTGATCCTAAAAAATGCTGGAAACGGTTTTAACCTCGTTAAGTGACAAGATGTGAACAACAAGGTACTTCCCAACTCTCCTTTTCTCCATCTCATTCTCCTCTCTACTTTCTTTAGCCTCACAAAGTCCTTCAAATTAAGGATGCCATAGTTTAACACTTTACTGCCACAGCTTAGAATGTTGTTCAGTTATTATGAAAAAAGGAAAAGTCTGTGATGAATTTGAAATATAAATAAATAATATTCCATGAAATGATAAAACAACTTTGTAAAAGACTACATATTTTATTTTATTTTTCATGACTGACAAGTTTCGCTAAGCTTTAGCATAATCAGGGTACAAAATTAAACTAAACAGAAAATTCAATGTGTGCGATCATATATAGATACAGAGGGATAATACGATATAAAATTAAAATAAGAGGATACTGAAAAAAACAAAAGAATAACATTTACATATTCAAAAGGAACAAAGAGAAAGAGACAGATTATATGAATTGAAAGAGGTAGTATTTTATATTTAAAATGTCATACCGCAAAGTAGTTGTTTTTATACGAAAATATAAATAATATTTTACCTAGGTACAATATAAATCAATATGAAAATAATGTCATCATCAGAAGCACAGAAATTCCGAAGGTAATTTTTCTCTTTCGCGTCACGTACTATCGTGATTCTGAAAATGAATAGAAATGAAGTGCAGATGACACAAAGAAATACGCTCCCCGAAACGATGTACTCTTGGAGACATTTTTCACAGTGCGTGGGAGATGGCATCTCTCTCCCTCGATCCACATTCTTCCTGCCCCGTCTTACGGTTCGTAATGAGAGATACGCCTTGACTGCAAAACGACATTCGTAGGTACTCATTATTTTGTCCTCTTATGTCGAGTAATCGTTCGAATTTTGCATTTTTATTGCGTTTAGTGTTAGTTATGGGCTTTTTCGAAGACTTTTTTTTACATTTTTTTAGGTAAGGGACCATTTTAATATGTGAATAAGTATTGCTGGCGCTCGTTCCCCTTAAATATTGTAAGGCGAATCTCAAAAGAAACATTTCGCAACTTCCGTTACCGAGCGGTTAAGATCTTCGGTTATAAATCCAGAAGTCACAAATAAGAAATCCAGCGTGCACAAATGAACAAGTTGTTATTTAAAATTGCGGTAGAGTGTAAGATACTCCCAGTATCGGATGAAAGACCACCACTCCAGTCACCAGATTTAAGCTGTCAGGTATTTTTCAATCTTTTCCTTCCTCATCTCCATCTACTGGCACTCTCTTCAACCTCACAACGTACCCTACATAAGGATGCTATAGTCTCACTGGCTACGGGCAGTTGGGACTCTGTTAGGGTATTATAATTTTAAAAACCTAACGTACTTTATCATAATTCAACAACATTTAACATACTGTGAAAACGGAAAACAATTAAATAAGTAAAAAAACATAAATATTGTTCAAATTGCAATAAATGATTGCAACTATTATTAAAAATAGAATTTTGGATGTGGTGTGATTTGAGAATGTAACATTTTAAAATTCAAAAAAACATGGTTTAATTTTCAGCACATTTAATCAATTTATGCCACCATTTTCAAATTGTTGGTGTTGTAATAATTATCATAGTTGCTTTGCAAGCAAATGATCAGATTTTAATTCTTGCGGATGGCAATTTTTCCATTTTTAAATATTCTTTTTGGAAAAGAAGGGTGCAAACATTTAACTTCACAAATCCTACAATTACAATGATAGCAATTGTAATTACATGTGATTTTTACGGGTCTGAGCTAGAAGGTACATATATAAACAGTTCAACGTACGTCTAACTACTTCAAATCTAAACAATGTACAAAAAAATAATAAAAACTGATAGCCTCTCAAACAGACCTTCATCTAAAAATATCAACACTTCGTTTAAAAACCATTTACGGCGCTGCTCACTTCTGATGAGAGGAAAGCGTGACATTTAATTTTTAATGATTTGATAATCTCTTTGAAATAGAGAAATGGATAAATAATTTTCAGTTCCCACCTTTTCAATTTATTATTCAACAATCAAAACCAAATTTTCCTAGGTGGAGTAGATTTTCTGTCGCTTTGAAATAAGTATTAATGCGACAGTTGTTGGAATGAACAAAAGATTTAATATTATCATTTGCGTATTTTTATCGTTTTATTTGTTTTTAAGCTTTGCTTTCAGATCAGCTTTTGGTTTATTTTATACAATAAAAGAAATGACGTAAACGAATAACCTTAGTTCTTAGAACTTTTTTCAATGTTTTTTGTTAGTAAATTCACCCACTTGACACATGTAACCCGCTTTTGAACCGTATTTTTTTGAATACATAAAATTAATCTTTAAAAAAAATCAAAGCAAATCTTATTAAATTGAGTCGATTTCGAGATGGTTTTCAGGGAAACGTAAAAAAAACTAATTAGCTATCAAGAAACCTTGAATCGAGAGGGAATGAAGAATAAATATCATTCTTTAATAGAATGTATAGAATAAGAAAACAAACCACTTTCCTCAAAAGCTATTCAATTTTAAACCCGGAATAATAAAATCCCTCGATAAAAAAATGTTTAAAAAAAAAAACAATATAACAAAAGCATGAAAAAAACTCGTATAATAGGTCAACCTTATTTTGATAATAAAATCCGTAAAATAAGTATTATGACCAATTTAAATTCACAAAGAAACAATATATGAGTTTGATGGGAGTTATTTCGTTCTATCTTTGTACATCAAACATTTAAGCTTAGTAGATATTTCACCTGCTACGTGATTTTTTTTTACGTATTAGTTAGTAATTATTAAAAAAAAAAAAAAAACAGCCGACGGGTACCCATGCCTGCAGGTCATTAAAAAAATAATTCAAGTACCTACTTCGGTTCAATTGTATGGTACCCACTATATCCGTTGGAAGCCTAACACTTTCAATTGGACGTCAAATAAAAAAATGTTCCAGTTAAAATCAAAAGAATTTTAAAGGTAAGATTCACTCAGAAGTATCATTACATCACTTTTTTTTTTTAAATTAAACTTTGACTAATCGTAAATTATAATCGTTAGCTTTAATTTTGATTTCACAAACCCGTTTTTTTTAACCACGCCTACTTTAGCTAAATTAAGCTTTATTATTCCAGACCAAAGGCTACAGTGGATTACTGGTGGTCATTGCCACTTCGGAGACTTCAGACATAAGAGTGGTTCCTCTCCCCACTTTTACATAATACGTAATTGGTGTGAATAATAAACATAGAATGTATTGTAGCCAGCATTCATCTTAATAATTTGACTATTTTAATCTCTAGAATTGTTATAAAATTTTAAAAAAGCTGCCGGTTTGAGGAGATAGTTCGGCAACGTATTTATAGGAAATCAACCAACGAACGCTGATATCTTAACGATGTGCTATTATTCTTGCGGTGCATTCATATTTACGAATATTTTCCAGTATATGCATACATACTCGTATATGTATGATATATTGTACCCAAAACATATGCTGTTGTTTTTATTTGATATGCTAGAATCATAAAAAATTTCAAATACTTGTACAAACGTAAAGAAGCTCTAATTAGCAGGTGCTATGCTTGACATATTTTTTTATGAATTTTTTTCTGAAACATTATATTTTAATATAGGTTAACATTTTAATACAAAAGGAATACCTCGAATTTTCAGCGTTTCAACTCCTGCCAATAATTTGTTTTCTTTTCGATTTTAAGTGATACAGTGAAAAAGTCCCATCATTTTTTATTCGTGGTAAAGTTAAGCTGACGTCACTGCGAAGCGTTTATTAAAAGCTTTGTGTTTTACAAATGTAGTTATTTGAATAACAAAACGTGTTTCCTCCATTGATCCTTATAGAAAAGAGTAGCAAATAAAGGGGAATACAACGAGCCATTTGAATATCATGCCTCATGGCAAATTTCAAATTGAATGGTTTTTAAATTGCCGAAAGCCAGGCGAGTGAGAGGCGTTTATTAAATTGCAACGAGAGGAAGCGAGAGACACAGGAGCCCCAAAAATGAAAATTAAGCTTCGTTATGCTCAAATGAACGAATGAAAAGAGCTTCGCTTGTATGTGCGAAGGTTAGACGAAGGTTTCCATTCTACGTTTGGTTTTTCTTTTTTTACGTTTTGTTTTATTATTTTTTTCCTCCGTCCGTTTTAACAAAGATTTATACGGCCAGAAATAAGGCGGCACGTTTGTGCGCCGGGGTGATTTATGAAGGCAACTTTTGACGGATTTCTTATACAATATTTTTTGTTTTGTTATATACCTATTTTGCATGATGTGCCATCTCTTATTCCGCGCACGCCCGCAGAGGGATGTGGAGAGATTTGCCTCGTACTTCCCGTGCCTATTTAATCTAATAAGCTCGGAGAAATTTGCTAAAGCTTAAATCATTTCTCATTCTTGAGCTCAACCTAATACGCAGTCAAATATCATACTGCTGCTGCTACTACTACTGCTATTGCTACCCACTTCTTCTACATAAAAAGGAACACTCTGCTTTTGAGCGGTACTTTTTTTCAATCTTATATGCTGGTTATACAAGACAATCACTTATAAGTAATTTAATGAAAATTAAATAATAACTTTGTATAAGACCAGAGATTTTATTTATTGATTTTATGAGTGACCGGTATCGCTTAGCCTAAGCATCATCAGGGGACAAAATTAAATTAAACAAAAAGTACGCAGTGTGCGGTTATATATACATACAGAGGGAGAACACAATATAAAATAAAAAAAGAGAACACTGAGAAAACTATAGAGTATTTGTTATAATTTAAATGTTATTCTATTAAATACAACAAAAGTACTGGTTATAATATTCTCCATAAAAATGGTAGTGGCAACTGATTTAATAATTTAAAAGCTCTCGAAATAAAGAAAGACATTAAAATTGATGGTCATATTAAAAATAATCAGTTAAATTTATCCAGTAGTCCAATATTAGTTTTGATTATTTCCCGTAAACTCATAATATTTCTCATTATTCTGTAATCACCTTCTCAGTTGACGTTTTGCCTGTTTTATTTTATATTACCTGTTTTTTTCTCTTTGTTTCTTTGTTATAATTTAAATATTATTTTATTGTTTTCTTTCTGATCTCTTATTTTAGCTTATATTGTGTTCTTCCTCTGTATGTGTATATAACCGCACACTTTGTACTTTTTGTTGAGTTTAATTTTGTACCCTGATGATGCTTAGGCTAAGCAAAACCGGTCGGTCATAAAAAAAAAAAAAAAAAAAAATTTGTGGTCTTTTACAAAGTTATTATTTCATTTTCTTTGAATAAGTCATTTAGTAATGCTCACAACTGATTGCATAATGTGACATTAAAACCAGACATACATATAGTTTAAAGAAAGACAAACATTCCCGGGTTGCGAATAACCTGACGATATTTGAAAAACTCCTACCGCCATCATAATAAGCGGAAGATGTTGCTTGTGCAATAATGGAGGCTAAGCTAGCAGATTAATTAAACCCCAGATGCCCAAGTGGGAATATGACGAGTTTGTCCCCCTCTGCTACTAATCGGTCATATGAATTGTTTTTCACAGTAGCGCAGTGGTTTATACAAATTAATTCAGTCGGGGGTTCGATTATCGCACAATTTAATTTGATCGAAAAATACAACGACTAATTTCTTGTGATTATTGTTGATATTGGTGATAAAGTGCGACAAATCTTCATAAAGTGGCCTACAACCGTCGTAATAATTTTTTTTTAATAAATATGCATACTCTATTTCTAATTACCAAGATCAATAAACTCAACAAGGAGAATAAGCTATCTATATCTAAAAAAATTAAAAAAAATTGTTGACGTATATAAAATGACTTTTTGCAGAATACGAGTTTTGTATTAATATGCCATGAATTGATTGAATAGTTTAAATGTATCATAATTATGCCAAACCACAATTAAACAGATTGCACGAACACTGAAATAATTCCTTATCCAATAATTAAAGTTCCATTTTTTTTCGGGCTAACAACACATGTTACGGCTGACAGAGTAAATTCAAAGCTCTACTTCGACAGTGGATTGGTACATAGATTTTTCGGAAAGACAGATTATTTTAAAAGTTAAAATTTTTTTCGTATTCTTGACACTGAACAGAAAATACCTAAAAGTGTGAACTATATTTTTTAACATTAACATGTTTGTTGTTTGTGACACATTGTTTCTTTACTTGTAAAATCGTCTTATTCACATTTACAGTAGTTTCTAATACTTTTATAAATTAGGCTGTAAAGTACCTACCAAAATATTAGCTGCAGTGAAACTTCAATACCGTTTGGTTTTTGTATTTTAATTTTATTTACCTGCCTTCTTACTGTATGCAATATCTATCAATTATCGCTAATCTTCAATACTGTACATTTGTTTTTTTATAACCTATGCAAACACACAGGTGAGACACGTCGCGTAGCGAGTGTATTCTGTTCCTTAGAACAGGCAATCTGCCTAATTAGGAACTAATATCGACCGAAGAAAACAAAGTAGCACTTGTACTCAGTTAAAAATATATCACTTAATATAACAAATGTACTTACTATTATTTTATAAATTTAAAAATTTTAACCATGTTATAAATAAATATTAATTTGAAAAAAAAGTATTGTCCCTAATTTGCGTAAGTCGCTTCGATTTCTAAACTCCAGAAAGATAAATGAAATTAATTATTTATTCAAGAAACAAATTCGGCGTTTTAAAATGTTTGACAGATTTCACCCAAAGTTGAAATTAACGTAACTTTGGTCACACAAACACGCCCGCAATGCTCTGCTCTCGGTTTATCATTTCTGTGATTTTTGATAAATTAGTTAAGTTATAAGTTAGTTTTCTAGTGTACGATTTTCGTAAGACGATCACACACAATATTGATAGTTGATAAACAAGCGCATTGTTTTAGAAACTAAATGAATTGTACCTAGAAGCAGAGAAGATAAAAAACGTTCTTTGATAAGTGGTACCTAGTTAAAAACAAAGTGGAAGCAGTAAAAAAGTCGTGATTAATTTCACGTCTTACCACCGCTCTGAGGAGAAAAAGCCCTTTAAAATCACTTAAACCTACGAATTAGTTCTTTATGGCGCTAAATTAATTAAGCTTAATTATATTTTTATATTGTTGCGTGCTAAGAGTACACGATTCTTTTGTAAAAAATAATAATTTTGAGTATTTTCCCAGCCTCGGCGGTTTATTATCCTGAAATTACTACGTTTCCGTAACTCACTACTCTAACTTTTCTTTAACATCTCTCTTTCTCTTAAGGCTTGTAACGTTTAATCCGTGCATTAGCTCAAATAATTCATTTTCCTTAAAAAAAATGAACCACTTTCAATAAATGATTAAAATCTAAAGAACGTAATTTTCAAAAGCTCGCATCACAAACAACATTTTGATCTAGCTTACATAAGATTGAAAATGCTTTTTTTATTTTTATATGAATACCGAACAAGAGTCTCAACTGCTCTCAACCGTCTAGAGCCAGTGAGACTATGGCATCCCCAAATAGGGTATGTTGTGAGGCTGAAGGTACTGGGGAGGGGAAGGATATTGGGAAGAGGAAGGTTGGGAAGTACCTGGTTATTCAGATCTGGTCACCAAACACGGCTAAAGCCATTTTAAGCAACGTTTCAATTCTGAATGGTGGTCTTTCACCAGGGCGATACTTAGAGTATCTACCACTCTGGAAATCTTAGTTAGAAAAAGAAAAAAAATAATCACACACTTACTGCGTGATTTTTATTTAAAACGAGAACATATTTTAAATAATATTAAAATGGTAATTTAACGATACATAAAAATTGTCGAATAATTTATAATCACGGAGTTTTTTCCGGGGGGGGGCAGGTAGAGAACCACCACACAACTATATACTTGCTATACGTTCCTTGTTTTATTCATATTCATACACTTCTTCATTAATACTCTTATTCTGACTCTTGTTATGACCCGATTCAAGTATTTGATTAACTTGATCGGGCCATGTCTTCTTTACGCGTCTCAGACTTCTACCATTAACTTTAGTTTTACATATTCTCCTGAAAATGCAAGACAAAGAAAAATATTTATTTAAATAACCCGATAAGTAATTCTGGTACTGAGAGGTCATGCAAACAAATATATAAATGAATACATATGTCATAAAATACGGAGTCAGGTTTGGTTAAATAAATAGAGAACAAAGGAATTACTGAAAAAAAAGTCATCGAATCGTAAGGCCAAGTCAAGCAATCAAATATTGTTTTGAATCAAAAGTATTTCCGCAGGGAAATCTGACTAACTTGATTGATCCCATGGAATCATTTTTTTTTTCTGAATTCCCGTTTAAATTTATGCTTAAACATTTTTTTTTCTAACAATTAAAATATATGAAATAAATTATTTTCATTCATAGTGTAATTCTTTCATCAAAAAAGGTAATATTATCAGAAATTATTATCAATCACAGTGCACACCTTTTATTAAAAAATCAATATTATTAGAAACTATTATTATTAACTTACAGCGTAAACCTTTCATCATAAAGTTAATATTATCAGTAATTGAATAAAAATAATTAATAAAGTTAATATTATGATGGCAGTAAAAGTTTTTCAAATATTGTTAGGTCGTTTGTAACCCGGGAATATTAATTGGTCTTTCTTTAAAACAAATATATATATATATATATATAAAGATTTAAAAACTTCTACTGCCATCATAATAAGCGGAAAATGCTTGTGAAATGATGGAGGACTTAGCCAGCAGAGTAATTGAACCCACAACGCCCGACGCCCGGCTTACTCAGCTACCAAACGGTCTTTCATCACATAGTTAATTTTATCAGAAATTATTTTCATTCACAGTTTGAGCCTTACATAAAAAAAGTTAATACTATCTGAAATTATTCACAATCACATTGTAAATCTTCCATCACAAAGTTAATATTATCAGAAATCATAGATGAAGCAAGTATGCCAGCAAGTCTATGACGAAATTGTGACATTGAATTAGTGAGATGAAAAACATCGAAAACCTTAAAGTCACACGCCATCGAAAAAATGTATTAGAACCTCGCTTTGGAAATGCTCGGGACAATCGTTTTTCGGACGGATAGTTTGCGGGTGGCTCTGTTCCGGGGAAAAATACTATTATCTAGGAACGCATAGCGCCGGCCATACTTTATCACAACGATCATGGTATTTTATTTGACAAACGCCCCGCGTAAAGGCTTCGCGGTTCCACGCCTCCACAATTAATAAATTGCCGCAAATAAAATTAATCCCGGCCAGCGGAGGCACTTCTTGCCCCCACCCCTACTCCACAAATAAAACATTTTCAAACAAGTGAAAATCGTACCCGAGAGATGGAGATAAATCCAGTAAACTTGTAATACCTTCCATAAACCGTGAATTATAACTTAACTTTTGCCGGGGAGGTTTTTTTTTCATGAGTCGATAGTTTGCAATTTCTGCAATCGGTCGGTTTCGACCAACTTTCGCGATTCCTACGTCTATAAATAAGGGAAATATAATAACGGGAGCTTTTTACGACTTTTCTGGAACAACCGTTACAAAATCAACAGTGGAAAAGTGCACTTGAAATGTAAGTGGGTGTTTCCTGAACTTTTGCGTTTATATGAGTACAAACGTTTGAAAAGAATGTCATGTTTACTTGTGGGAAATATTAGCACAACAGGAAGGTGGAAAAATCACCCAGGAAGGTCAAATATGACAAAGGGTTCGAAAGGTGGAAAAGAATTATGATTCATTTATTATGTGAATTTATTCTTGTAATGAAACAACATATTGCGTAATTCATAGTACAAAAGAAATGGTGCGAACAATTGATACCTTAAAATTAATGTAAAATTTTGGTTTTCATTGTTTGATTTTGTCAAAACTATTATCGTCTATTTTCAAGTATTAAAGAACACAATGTAATTGAACAACAAGTTTCAGTACATCAAAAAGCATTCAAAAATATTTTAAATTGTTAGGTGTACAACCTTGTTTCCGCCGCTTTCCTATAGATGGCTTTAGCGGTAAGAAGTGGTCGAAATAAATAAATCATAATAACTAACTAACTAACTAACCTTCACGCCGTTTCGCCGCAGGGGTACACAGAGAGGAAAGACCGCCATACAACTCTGTCTTGGCACATACTCCTTGCTTCATTCACATTCATACATACTCTTCTGTTATTCTGACTATTCACATGACCCGATTCAATTATTTGATTTACTTGATCGTGCCTAGTCTTTCTCCGGCGTCCTCGACTTCTTCTTCCAATCATAGTAGTCATGCAATAAACTTAAGCATCTGTCAACATAACCCCATTGATACATTAGTCGATTTTTCTCTGCATCATAAAGTTATTTTCGATTGAAAATGTCATACATCATTCGTTAGGAATTTTCCTACCATTTTATTTTTAATATTATGAAAAAAGCAGTGCTGCTGCTTATTTTTTTTTTCAGTATATCGGACATTTTAATGCTTTACAGATCATGATTAAAATGATAATGATAGCTTAAAAATTGAAAGATCAGCTTATATGGGACTAAAATTTTCAAACGAAAAATCCGTTCTAAGAGATTTTCATAACGTAACAGGTAACAAGGTAACAACGTTTCAGGCCATTCAGATGCTTCATGCAAACAGATTTTTTTTGATATTCTTAGGAAATAATTACATTTTTAAACGAAATTTTCTAACCACTCCCGCGTGATTATGGTAGTGAAAAACTGATTACATTGATAACTCATTATAAGAAGTGCGCTGAGTGAATTTGTAGAAAGGTTCACCGGCGCTACCGGGCCAGCAGAAGCGATAAGGGGCCGGTAACATAATAGAAGCGACGGAGCTAACGATTCACTTTGCGTTATTTCTCTTTACGCCAATCGAAACTGAGGATATAGAAAGTGGGCCGATAATTGCCGATACGTCATCAATAGGGTGGAGTGCCGCCCACGTTCTCCGCCTACTCTTGCCCCCACTCTCAATCTTCCCTCCCAGATGGGGCCTTAAAGGCTAGAAAAGGATCCAGACTGACTTGTAAAGAAGGAATGTAGGGGGATTTCCTGAAACTGTTACTGTGTTACTGTACCCTATTCACCGAGAAGAAATCACTGAGTGGAAACAAAGTACAACACACAAGTGTCTTGCGAAATGCAAGGATATTTTCGCATGCAATAATAAATTATGTTTGAAAAATAAAAAAATATTTTTGTTTTAAGCCACTTTATTTATACACATATAACAATTCGACCGGTTTCGGTTAAACTTAACCTTCATCAGGAACGTATAAATATAAACTATAAATATATGTTTATATATGAACGTATAAATATATGTTTATATTTATACGTTCCTGATGAAGGTTAAGTTTAACCGAAACCGGTCGAATTGTTATATGTGTATAAATAAAGTGGCTTAAAACAAAAATATTTTTTATTTTTAAATTATAATGTCAAGCTACAAAGTGATTGCTTCCTTCGATAAATAAATTGTGTATTGTTCAGTTAAACGAACACATCTTATACAATTACCAAAGAAAGCTTATAATCATTTTGTTGCTTAGCATTATACTGGAATAAAAATATGTTTTATTTTGAGCCCTTTTATTAAAATTTATACCTTTCGTCAACTAGTTTATGTTATATCCCAACCTTCTTCAAAACAGTATAATTCTTGATATTTTCTTCACTTCTACATCCTTTTTTTAATTGCTTTCTCTGTTCGATTGTTATGTTGTTCGCTAAATGTTTCAACCTTTTTTTTCTCCAGAATGCATCATAAATAAATAGTCCGAATTAGGAAAACAAAAAACATCATTTGAAAACCCTAATAAGGAATGGAGATTCAAATGATTTTTAATCAACTCTAGACATTTAGAAATAAATTTTTAAACTATTTGTATTCATACATCATATTTCAATAGTTTATTTTGCCAAATACACTTCTTTGTTATTCAAAGTTTTTTAGTACACAGAGACTTTCATAGAAAATAATCTCACTGTGGTTGAACATTATACTCGAATATTAAAAGAAAAACATAACATTGTTTTTCACTAAAACCATTTTTATTTAGGTGGTCTGAAAGTATATTGTTGTTTAACTTCATAAATTGACACATTATTCTTCTTTGTCTTTTTTATATTTTCGTAGAAAGCAATCACTTTGTGGTATGACATATTTAACACGTGAATTGCAGACACCGCGCGTCGAGCGTTGACAGACATGTGACTAGTATGTGCACAACGCGCCACGCGCGTTGTGCCGCCTCTTTGCTTTGAACCGATCTAAAACAGACGCAGCCATGTGGTTTTGATTAGTTCCACAGGGCACAGTAAAACCCGTCACTGTTCGTCAGTTTGAATTGATCCGTCATACACATGGCATTAATATTTAAGAATTTTTGTTAGCAATTGACGTGTTAATGAAAATGAAATAATTACTTTGTATGTGACTACAGATTTTATTACAAATTTTATGACCAGTTTTGTTTAGCTTAAGAATCAACAAGGTATAAAATTAAATTGAGTTAATTAAGTGTAATTTTGTACCCTGATGATTCTTAGGCTAAGCAAAACCGGTCGGTTATAAAAATTGAAATAAAATCTGTAGTCTTGTACAAAAAAATAAATAATTTCATTTTCATTCTCATATTCTAAAATTTTCTTTGAAGCAATGTGTTTGTAGATATGGCTTTTTGCACCTAAGTTTCGGTCCGCTTTCATTTGGAACGGGCCAGAACACAACCTTACTAATTTGCGCCGTTACGAGCTGCCGGTTGCTTACCCCCAGGGCCAATAAAGCCTCCAATGTTCGTCTTCCGCACACTAACGGCAGCCTTCAATCACGGATCTCTCTTTCAGAGCCTCCGGCCGAAGCTCGCCGCCTGAAACTCCGCTCGCACTGGCAACTGGGCCGAGTTCTGGCTCGTGAGTTTTTATGTTGTCTAGCATCGTTAAAAGCTACAAGTGCTACGGTAATTTGAAGTAATTAATGACTCAAATTGCTCCCTGTTTTTTCTTTTTTTTATCGCGAGCCTACCGAATTTCTTTTATTGGTGTTTTAGGCACGTGCTTGTCGTTCGCGAGAATTTTACATCAATTCAAATTATTATTTCAGTATTATTCAAAAAGGAGAGCAATGGTTTTTAATGATAGATGTACACTATAGAAGACCTCTAGCAGTAAGCACAAGCACATTATTGTAAGCACATTAGTTCTGGACCCAGAAGTTATGGACTTAAGTTGTAGGCGTTCTAATAAAATTAAACACTTGAATATATATTTTTTGTAGAAAACGATTACTTTGTGGCTTGACATATTTTATGAAATAAAATAAATAATTTTGTATTAGACCTCAGATTTTTTTTTTTATGACGGACCGGTTTCGCTTAACCTAAGCATCAGCTTTAATTGTGTACCCTGATGACGCTTAGGCTAAGTGAAACCGGTCGGTCATAAAAATTAAACTAATATCCGTGGTCTTATACAAAATAATTTTTTAATTTCTTTAAAATATTTTTAGTAAATTTTGAACACACGAACAAAATAAAACTTGAATTTCTTTGCAATAATTTTCACGAGAAATATAATTATTTTATCGTCATATAAAAAATCAAAGAACGACCCTTTTACAATGTCCTCATTTTCAAATATCTTAATATTTGGTCAGTCAATAGGGAATTCACCCAGCCTACATTCTCTCCATTTTCGTAAAAAACCTCACTGAAAAATATTCCGGATAGTTTATTTGATTACGTGAAAAGCGGCCGTTCTAGAAACATCTACACGTATGATCTCGTAAAATGAAAGCCTTCCGAATTTCGGTTTATTTTGTAGGATATTCTTTTATCTCATTATTACTATATTTTATGAAAACATCATATCCAACTTTCAGAGACTTTCTGTCGCTGAATATAATTGGCATCGTGACAAGCTTTTATAGGTTTCCGAATTGTCATCGACTTGTCTTAGGAAGGCCTCATTAGGGTTCAACCGACGAGCCTCAAAACCACGTTCTTGTAAAAGATTTAGGGGTCGTAAAAAAGAAACGCTCGGCCAAAGTTTTTTTGATATCTTCAACTTTCGATACGAGAGTAAACTATCAATAATAATTATAGAAAGTTTTAGTTGAAGAGCTCTGTCTTCTCAAAAGTGTTGCTGGCCAAACTTTCCTCAGAGGGCGCCTCCGTAATTTATGAACTTAATTTTATTTGTTAGAATGAACGGTCGATAACTCGGTAGAATGAGAGATGAATAGTCGATAACTTAGTGAGTAGATGTTAATTGCAGGATGCCATAGCTCGCGTATGTTTATTCATATAACGGTTAACCGCATAAGATTCCTAACTCTCCGCAGTCAGTGGGACGTAGTTTCTCAGTTTGGAGAATTTGTTGATCTAAAAAAACGAAAAAGAGGGAAAAGAGGAGAAAAGGGATAATTACAAAATGCTCGGCTGTTAAAATCTAATCACAACACATATCTTTAGCCGTTTCTAGGAACGCTTTTATTCTAAATAATTGTCTCTCGCTAGGGGAAACTAAGAAGATTTTAAACTCTAGAACGATGTGCAAACATAATTTTTATTATTTTTTAACACGCGACAGGCTAGGCAGAAGAGCATCGAAATTCTTGGTTTCGTATTTCGAAATGTATACTCACTGTACAATACACGAGCATTGATGATATAATACATTACGCTAGTTTTAAGATTATCGGAGTCAAATTGAATTATTAGAGTCCCTTACGAATTTCATTATATCTGGTGCATTGAACGAGTACTAATCAACGAGTAATTTTTAATAGATTTACTTTTGCGTCTCTACGGACGGTACCCTTGGCTATACTCATCTACATATATTTTAGGTATGACCAACTATCACTATTAAGAGACATAATAAATAATAATAATAATAAATGGATTACTTTTATAGCGCCGTTTTTGTGGGAAAATCACCTCAAGGGCGCTTTACAAATTAATTTATCTAACCTATAATTTATCACTTAAGCTTACAACTAAAAACTTACAGTTAAGATTTATTACTAATGGCTTACAATTAATATTTTCAATTAATATTTTCAACTAGTGACTTACAATAAGGACTTATGGCTTGTAACTTACTACTGAGTATAACTTATAACTAGTAACTTACATCTAAGATTTCATTATTATTACTTCATCACCTCTTCATTATTGCTCCACATTTGCATTACTGTTCAACTATTCTTTTCTTGTGTAACGACAAATACTAGAACAAGTTTCAAATTCTCAACAAAAACAAAGAGGAATGAGAATTATACATGGCAAAATAGATTTTAAAAAGTAGTAAAAATGTCAGGCGAAAAACTAAATTGGCTGACAGGAAACAGATGCTAACATTAAAAACATTCGTATTTACACATACAGTAAAAATACAAATAAAACATACATTTATATTGTTACTAACATGGTTTTACTTCTAAACAACGGTCACGTATTTAACAGTGAAGTTCTGGCTGAAATCATTTTCATGTACCAGAATCTCACAATCGAGAACGTCATCACAATATCCTGTACTTTCGAGTTACCATATATTTATATTTATTTTTTTGTCCTATAACGCATTAACAAGGATTTCAGCACTGCATACATAATGTGGTAGAGGTTCAATTATGATGAATTGGAGTTCAAAAAGATTCTTTAATTTCATAAATATATGTGCAAATTTAAAAAAAAAACGTATAAAAAGTAATTAAATGAAAAAGTAACTTTACATAAGACAACAGATTTTATTATATTTTTATGACCGACGGTTTCGCTTAGCCTAAGCATTTTCAGGGTACAAAATTAAACTTAACAAAAAATACAACGTGTGTGGTTATGTACTCGTATATACATACAGAGGGAGAACACAATATAAAATAAAATAAGAGAACATCGAGAAAACAATAGAATAATAGCAGCACACTATGTATTTTTTGTTGAGTTTTACTTAGTACCCTGATGATATTTAGGCTAAGCGAAAACGGTTGGTCATAAAAAAATAAATAATATCCATGGTCTTATACAAAGTTATTTTTCATTCCTTTAAGTATGTCAAGCCACAAAGTGATAAAAAATAAAAAGTATTTTTCTTATGCACACATGTAACGCACAGTACCTGTATAAGAAAATATTTACTGCAAAATAACATAATGCTATAGTTCAAGGAACACTGAAACATATGCCCATTTAAAGGCTGCATAGACTAGGTAATAAATATGGTTCAATAGATGTTTACCGTAACAACACTGTTTCCAAATTAAAATTTGGCTCATTTGAATGTTTTCAATAGAACTATAACGTTATGGTTTTTTTATTTACACATTTTATAGTTAAAATTGATATGTGAACAAAAAAAATACTTCGCATTTCGCTGTAATTTACTATTAACACAGTACCTGTTTACTAATTTTATGGTTATTCTATTGTTATAATCATTTGTTGTTGTTGTTGTTGTTATTATGCCATATACTGTATTATTTCTTCAAATCTTCAATAATAATATAAATAATTGTAACTACATTACGCTGCAATAACATACTAACACTTTACTTGATAATTTCTTTGAAGTTTATCGTGTTTTATATTATACACGTATTACACTATTTTGTAAAATATACTATGATTATATAACTAATTGTAAAACCTACGCTATATTTATATACTTGCGTTGTGCATACTAACTTTTTTTTAAACTCTTACTTTAATGTTATATTCTACCCATTTATTGTACCCCTTTATTTTACCAAAATGTATTTTATGTAAAAGCCTTTACATAAAAAAAAATATTCTGTTAATGGCCATTGTAACACTACAAAGAATAGCGAAGATAAATCGCAGAAAGATGGCTAAACTCTAAAGATTAGGCAAAAAAATACTCATTATTTTGGGTGACACAAAAACAGAACGTTTAAACCAAATTTTAACTCATTTATCGCTTGGATTTTTAGTGAAAGCAGTCTGTATGCCTTTAGATCGATTATAAATGATATATTTAATGTTCGTATATTATACTTTTTGATGATATAAAATTATATAATATTATTATTTTTTCAAGTGTATTTCATTGTTTTTAAGTATTATTATCGTGAAATCTAAATAACTCGTAATCTGTTTTAAGGAAAATTCTTCACATTGCTAGGAACGCGATGCCACGAAAAGCAATAAAGCAAAAATACGTACTTGGCATTAATATATTCCACAATTTCAAGTTGATTCAGACTTCAGCGAATTGAGTAATGAACCAAAGAGAATATATTATGATCAGCGGTTGATATCTCGTGGCCTTCGTGAGGCAGAAGAAGGATGAGTGGGGTCGGGAAGGCTCTACCTTCGTCTCTCAGAGCGCAGCTTTCCTCCCTTCCGTTTCCCTACAGTAAGATGCCACCGGAAGAGGATTTCGGTTTCGTTCCTTACAATTTAAACAACCCCAAATTTGTACATAATTTTTCTTACCCTAGTAATTCGGTTTCAATGCCACATATTTCAACAAAGTTTCCATTCGAATGTTGTTGATTTTTCGTGACTAATTTTTATGATTTATAACTTGCCATGTTTTATGTTTTAATGGTGGATTGTATAAAAAAATTTAAGATGTTTAAATTTAAAGGATAAATCTGTGATGCTAACTGAAACGTGTAAGGAGACATACCTATGCAACTGAAGAAAATTACACCTTATTAAAAGTGAAGGTTTCTTTTACAGTATGTAATTTTTTGAAGTTTGCCGGACCACTTTTATAACGTAATATATTTCAACTCAGTTCTATACTTGGGGAAATGGATAGGAATTTCATCCAGTACCCGCTTTTTTGCGGTTTTGAATTTAGTGATAAAAATAGTATTTGGGATACAGGTGATGTACTTTAAACACAACAGTACATCAAATTTGTCATTTAAAATAAATTAAAATGATTAATAAATATGGATAAGCTTCAAATTCCACATAAAACACATGAGGGTACCCGGGTACCCTTTCAGTCATCAGAAGGTGTAAGTTTCCTCTAACGTGTGCCCGAAGTAAGGTCAAATACCATTCTCCACATATCCAACGGTAATTTTTAATTGTTCGTTTTCACTATTATGGAGAAGTCAGAAAGTTTAAGCCGGTTAGACTTACTGGAACATTTAAAAAATCTATGTTGACAACCGGAAGGGGTACTCGGGTACCCTTTTAGTCACACAATGGTTAAGTCAGAGTTTTTGAGACATTTTGGAGAGTGAAAAAATCAATAATCAGAGGAAAATAATATCCCAGCAAAGTGCGAATTTAGTGAAACTGAGAACGTACAAAACGTTTTTTTACATTTTTTTTTATTTTACTTCCGATCGAGGACAAATAACAAATGATCTCTAACTTTTACGAAGGTTATTTAATAAAACATGTTTGATACCGGTAAGCCTTGCTCAGAATTTTCGTAGTGATAGTTAAAAAAAAAAACAAATTAGAAAAAATACGAAAGAAAACCCTTGTTTCGTATCGATTAAGTTTCATTGGAAACCATTAATAAAATAAAAACTTTTATAAAATTTCACAATCGTACTGGGGAAAATATTAAAGACTAATTAAGTGAGGCACTCGGAAAAAAAGTAAACACTTTGCGTGACCCAATTAAAATTTTCCCTTTGTTTGAATTGAGCTATCCTTAAAAAAAACAAACCATTATGTGTGCGGGGTAGTAAAAAATGTTACGATTTCATTATTGTTTTAGAAAAGATCACCCGCATTTCGGAAATTATTTAAGTCAGACCCGTTTTAAACGGATAATGGAACTTTGCTTTATTATTTGTTAAGTTACTAAAAGAATAATTTAAAAATCTTTTCGAATTAACATATTTTTGTTAATTTCTTTTTTTTCCCTTTCACAGTATGGAAAAAGGTTTTTATACGAATTATTAAGGTGCCTAATGAATAGAAATTAGATTTGTAAAATTACCTTCTTTAAAAAACATTTTCTGGCTTGCGATGATATCCGATATTGCTGACATACCTGAAACCAAAGGAAAAACATATGTTAGTTAGTTGAAATTGTTGGCAGATGGTACAAATTTTATTTAAGTGAAGCGTAATGCTAAAATAAAAATTCATTTTTAGAATGAAGTGATCGGCTAATTGGTCGAGTGGTCTAAAGGGTCGGGTTCCCACCTTGGTATTGCGGGTTTAATTATTTTTCTGCTAGCTAGGTCCTGCATAAATACCTACACATGCAACCATTTCTGATTACTAAGATGTAGCATTGTGACCGCTCCGTAAGAACTACTTCAAAGAACTACTTCTTTTAGCGGCAGTTTTCACTTCTTTCATTGTTCATTGAACAAATATTTCAATTGAAGTTGGCAGTTAAGCTTATATGTTCATTTTAGCGTTGTGACCGCTCCATGTAAAGTGCTTTATTTTGCGGCAGTTCACACTTCATTTACTTCATTGAATAAATACTTCAACTGAAGTTAGATAACAAAGAACTACCTTATTTTGTGGCAGTTCAGTTGCAAAGTTAAACTTCAAAGCCTACTTTAAGTACGTCACTGCAAGTACTTAAATTGAACTTGGATTTCAATTGAAGCTGGATTTCAATTGAACTTGGATTTCAAAGTGAATTTAAAGTAGGAACCAGTACGCAGCTGGTCACTGGAACGGTCGATATCCTTTGTCCGTTCTTTCCGTGTTTTTTTTTACTTTTGTCGATTTGCTAGTACTTTTCGAAAAAACACCAGGAACCAGTTTCAAAAAGAACTGGATAAAAAACCGGTTCCTCGCTGGTCACCGGTAACTGGAACCGCAACACACCTAATTTTGACTTCTATATCGACTACACCTCTAATTTCAAAGCTCTCTTTGTTATGTTCGACTTCAATTGAAGTGTTCGGTCGTGAAGCATTCACAAAACATTGAAGTTAGTAAGATGGTAGTAGAAGGAATTAAAATTTCTAAGTTTATTCGTAACCTGGGGATTTGTCTTTCTTAAAAAAAAATAATAAGAAAAGGGTAAAGAACTTGCACAACGACATCCACAGAATAAATGATCTTACATTAACGAGCGTCGATAGAAGCAAAATAAATTTAATTGATTCTTAGAGGTGGCTTTTTGGATAGCTGTGACTATTTTCAAATATGAAATAAATATTATCCACCCATTTTGAACTATTACATTTTTATACAATTTAGAAAAGGTTGTCATGTAAGTATTAACTTTTCAAAATTATATGATTTCACAATATTTATGATTTTCATTATGTTTTAGTAATTGAATTTTGGACTTCGATGTTTTATTTAAAAAAAATACATAATTAAATTATGTTCCATACCTTCAATCTCTCGATGAATAACGCGAAGTGGAGAGTAAGAAAGGATAATTAAAATATATTTTTTATCCATTTAAGCATGTCCTGAACTTAATAAAAATCATTTCCGAAATCTTTATATCTAAGTCACATTTGGAATTTAAGTACTTTGTACCACATGCCCTTGTTTCATCTACGTTGACCTATAAAGGATAAAGACTTAGTCTAGGAGTCTAGGTGAACGTTCATAGCGGATACGCAAATTGATACAAGTAGTTTTACAAAAAGTTTTTTCTCCTTTGATTTTCAATGTCACTCCACAAACTGGTGGTTTTCTTTAAATAATTATGAAAGTATGTATTCAAAGGTTATTTGAAAACCATTATTAATATTTTGTTTGCACTAGCACGTAAGGGTGGGTTGTTTCCACAGTATCACTAAAGGCAGTATTATCAAATGAACATGACAGATGTGACAGGGAACATAAATACCAAGTGAGACGTCATGTCTCACTGTCGCTTGGTCAATGTTACTGCCTTGTATATACATTTAATTAATCATATAATATAAAAATTAAATTAACTGTTCTGCGTCAGTAATCAGTTGCTTTTTTTAGTGCTAAGCCTCTTTTTAAGATTCTGTACAGAGGTGAAACAAAAAGTCTCAAAAACTACCTGGGAAGATATATTAAATTTTGTTTTTGATTTTGCATAAGTTTTAAGAATCTCTTTATATTTAAATATTACTCAGAAGAAAAGAGTCGTACAAAAGTTACCTCTTTGCAAAAACTAGAAAATAAAGTTAAATATAATTAATTCTTGTGACTACATTTATAGATTTGATTTTTTACGATTGACGTTTTTTTTGTTGATTTTTTTTAAATTTATTTATTTAAGAAGTAATTCATAAAAAAATAATGTACATTCCTCGGAAAATTCACCTGTATCTCAACTATTTCTCATGGATTAACATATTAAAAAGCTATTAAAAATGATATTTTAAATATGAATTTAAAGGGAAAAAAATAATTAAAGATTACGGAAAAAATAAAAAGTGCAATGTCTAAGCAGAGTTGCAGCAGATAGATGATTGGGTGACAGAAAAAATGCAGTGTTCAAACAGATTAGCAGCAGATAAATACAAAATACAGACGTTGATGGAAGATGGTGAATTCTGCGATACCATTCAACGCTGTTACATTGAATGGACTCCGAAAGAAGGGTAGGTATAATTAAGCACCCCCAAAAATAAACCAGATAAAACTAGGAAAATATTCAACTGATATTTAGCATGGTTGTTATAAAATGTATATTTTTTAAAAGTGAAGTAATCATTTAAAATGCAGCGATGTTTATTTATTCGCGAGGGTTTCAAACTCCCTTCTCGTCAGCGGAAGAATCAACCGCGTCGTAGATAGAAGGTGGTAGGTACGCTCCGCAGCCATAGCAGTAGCGCGGTCGGAAAAAACCTCGTGAAGCTACGTGACAAAATAACAAATATGGCCGCTTTCGGCGCCCGAGTGATTTACCTCAGCGCCGCGGCGCGGCGGAAGCCCGGCGGACGCCCGCACTAAAACCAAGCTCGAACCTACTCTCGAGCGCCAAATAACAAAACGAACGACTTAACTACGATGTATTGTTTTTCACACCCAATGTATGTTTCAACGTGGATTGCAGTGCACGCTTGTTATAAAAATGTTCAAAACGAATTCCGACGTACCCAAAGCATACACAACATAATATGACCTCGTAAATAACAGTGAAAAAACTTAATTTAACTAATCACAAGTGAATATAGCAAAGGCTAAACATTTAGCAATTTTAATGAGTGGCCGAAAAATCTCTCGATCATCGCCACTTTATGTTTTGATCCGGCTAACTTACTAACTAACTAACTCACTATCACGCCGATTCTCCGCAGAGGTAGGCAGAAAGAACGGACCACCGTAAAACTCTATCTTGGCACACACTCCTTGCTTCATTCACATTCATACATCGTCTCATACATACTCTTCTATTATTCTGACTCTTCACATGGTACTCAAGTATTTGATTCACTTGACCGTGTTATGTCTTACTCAAACGTCCCCAATTCTTCTTTCATTCACTTTCGCATCATATATTATTTTCAAACTTCTTTCTCCGTTCATTCACCTTGCATGCCCATACCACCTGAGCGTCCCTTTTTTGATCCTTTGCATTTAACCGGCGTTACTATGAATAAATCGGTGAATGAATATAATTGACAAGTGTGTATTAATAAAATACTATTGCATTAAAAGGCATTTGATATAGTTAATAAATCTTTGTTAATCAAAGTTGTTTGAAAAAAAACGATGTTCAGACATTTTCAGACAATAAAGATTGAAAATAACCAAAACAGGCAACAAATGTACCATCAACATTGTGTCGTAATTACACTTTGCTCATCAACCAAGTATTTTTTTAATTAAAACTTACATGCTAGACAGCTGCGCTTGGTCAAACTTTCATCAGAAAATAATGAATGTACACTATGAAGCAAAGTCACTCTGGCAAAATTAACGAGAAAATAAATAAACCACTCTCCTCGCAGTGGTTTCGAGACAATAAGTCGTAAGCAGCGGTGAAGAGAAATTGAAAAATGGCGCTCTAAAAAATCTCCAGTTTCTTTGATCGTCCGGGAAATAAATAATCGATTTTCCGAGAAAGGCTTGAATTAGACGTTTCCGCTCCTCTTAGCGGCGTATTGTTCAGTTTCGTTTAGAGAAAAACAGGTTCCTACTCCAACGCCTCTGCGCGTTCGCCGTCTCCCGGCTTTCTCGACGATTTCGCGAACGCCTTGATTTATTGTCTCGTAGCAAAGGGATGAAAAAAATTGAGAAAAAGTGCGACGGGAAGAAACAACAGACGGGGCTGAATGAAGACAGATTCCGTTGTGAGTTTGGATGTGAGGGTTTAATTAAGCGTCTCTTCCAACCCCTTTTTTTTAATTATGAGTTATTTTATTATGAATGTTTCGAGTACAACAGGTTGCGCTATAATAATAAGCTTGAAACAGCGCTGTCTGATATTTTCACTGCCACGATAAGCAATGTTACTATTTTAGTAACATTGCTTAACAGGCATGATGCCCAAAACATAGAAACATGGGTGGTTATTTAATTATAAAATTTGACAACAGTAGGTTTTTAGGTAAAAGTTTTTAAAAAATGCAACAGTGAATAAATAACAAACAAAAGCAAATGAATAATATTGCACAAGGTAGAACATAAATAAATGGATTATGGCACCTGTACTGAAGAGATGCCTATTAGCCGTTTGGTACTTGGTACTTCATATAACCAGTTTATAATTACAGGGCATTATTGCAATATCCGTTTGATTTGATTGAAGGATTTTATAAAAAAATGATTTATAAGGTCATTAAAAATGTCTACTTCATTGTTTGTGCAATGAATTATGTTGTAATTTCTTAATGTCCGCGGCGAAGAAGAGAAATATCCCGTTTTTGTGTAGTAGGCTTTAAATTGGTTTTTTTGGGTTGGTTTTGGGAGCGAACACAAAACGAACCTAGAAGAAGTATTGCGCATTGAAGGGATAAAACAACGAGGTTGGGTACATTTGTATTTTATTAGGTTAATTTAAGAGTAAATGGTTATTTCAGTTGTTTAAAGTTGGTCTTTCACTATAGAAATACGAAAAGAAGTGCCTACTTTAAATTGTTATTTTTAATAGCTTGAAATGTGGTTAAACTGAGATATTCATTAGAAAAGCGTAGGAAAGAATCTAATTTAATTTGCATTTTTTAAATTATTATTTGTATAATTGACTCACCTTCTTTGTTGCAACTCATCCAGTTCAACATTCCTCGCCGTAAACTCATAAACAATGAATTTCTGTTCCTCAATCCCCACTCTAATAATTATGGGTATCATTCTCCTCTGTCCAGAATGTCGAGGCTTTTTAACTCAAGCCGTGGTCTTGAAATTTTTGGTACCAGTCTAGATGATTTTTTTTTCATTCTAGTCGTAAGACTCTACCAAAACTATAACTTGAACTTGGCTTTGATTTGAATGTTTTTTCTTGTGTCTATTTTGTCCTATTTTTTATTATTATTTAATTTAAAATTATGCATGTGCTGTTATTTCTCCACAATATTTTTGACAATAGCCCGTTAGTTTATAAATAAATAAATATTCGTCGTGAAGCATTTGTGAGGTGATTTTTCACAAAAACAATATTAAAAAATCTGTTAATGGCAGTATTACTCCATTCAGCCGTAAAAATTGCACGGGACGCATTTATTGTAGCAAATTAATGTGAAAAACATATTAAAAAAAAAAAAACAAATACGATGCTAAAATAATTATTACCTTGTATTGAAAATAAGTCACTTGATTATTTTATCAAGCAAAGACGTCCCACTTTTGTGAAGACTCCCTTTGGACGTGTTTTCCTGATGCAAACGCCTTACTTCCCCCGGGAACATTAATTTAACGTTCGTTTTATTCAAATTTCTAAGAAAGATATTGATTTATTACGCTGCTATCTTTGCCGATAGCCGTGGAAAGTTCTTCGAGCGCGAATTAAGCTAGAAATCCTCCGTGTTGACGACTCTCTCTCGCTTCCTCATCCCTCCAGCTCCCTGTCTGGAATTTCCTCAAAAATGTAACAGTCATCGTTCTCCGAGTTCGAGTTTTGTCAGAAGTCCGACATTATAATCTAAGTCTCATCTTTCTTAAAGAAAACTTCGCTCATGAACCCGATGAATGTTCGCGAATAGCCCAGATTGCGCGCAAATATAATATCTCTTGGCGTATAAACAATGGAACGGAGAATTTTCCGTTTTAGCTTTTCAGTACAAAAAACTTCACAGCGGTGTAGTAATATAACACAAACGATCCAGCACAAAGCAGATTTAATTGCCGGAACGGAGTTGTGTTTTACTCATTATGTGCCCTTACATATTGTTTCTGTTTTGTTCCGTGCAATAACTTACACTTAAGTTGTTAAAGCGAGGAAAATTTATTATTCAAATTGGCAAAGCCTTGAATGCTTCTCGTCTTTTAGTATGCAAATTTTAAGATTCCAATGTGTGCTATACGATAGTAATCATCAAGCTCGGAAGTTACATAAATTTCGGTGGAAACCGATAACTTACAATCGCCCAAGAGGAGAATTCCGGAGACTCAACCGAACAAAGGAGATGTTGTTTTGTAATATTTGGACATATCACAAATCACATGAATAACCTTAACGACGAAAAGGCACAAAGGAAAAACCCTAACTATTTTTATAAAATGTAATAATATCCATATATCCAACAGAACTACTCGATCCAAAATTATTTTTAAGTGTAACAATAATATCAGGACTGAGTCATTTAGATACTCGCTTGCACCTAGATTGCATACAGTGGGTAATTCCCTCGCACGAATGGTGGAAATATTCAACTGCACTGAATTTAGTTACAAGAAAGCCATGTATACCTCTTCCGAAAATACTAATGTTAAATTATTCCATTGATATCTCTTGTAACCTATTTATGTTTTGGTGTGTATATCATTTACTCCGTGTTATTTCTGTCTCACTATTATTTTTTACTGTCTATTGCAAAGTTATTTTAAAGCCCATGAGGGGATATATAATTAAATAAAAATATTCAAAATGACGTAAGCCACTACATAATTGTTTTAGTTGCTTGATTTACCTTCACAGTAAGCAAAATGAGCTGATGGTTTACGACAGTCAAAAGTTTCTCCAGAGTTTAAATGTAGACAGACAAAAAGGTATAGTTTCAATTTTTATTACAGTTCAATAAATATTTATTCAAGCTAAAAAAACTTCAATTGACCTTTAAAATGTAGACTGACAAATATGTGGAAGTTTCTTTCCCTACGGTTTAAGAGGTTTTACTGCTACAACCGAACAAACTGCTTTAAAGATAATATTGTTTTCATAACTATGTTGAACCGGCAAGTAAAGGTGTTTTTTGTTATCTCTTGTCATATTTGATGAAAAAAGTTTGCCGCCACAGCGCCTGCCGATTTTTCGATCAATATTAGTGTTCTTAGATGGTTAAAAAAATGATCAACATTTTACTGAGGTCTTATTTGTTTTTTTAATCTGCCGAACATCAAAAAGCGTTATTAAATGACCAAACCAAATAAACCATTTGTGACTTGAGATTACTATTTAAACCAAAAAGATATTTAGTTTTAAACCACTTTATTACTGTAAAAATAGGTCTACTAGTTTTGGTTGGACTTAGCATACTTCAAGACAAGAAAGCATTTAGAAATATTTTTGAATTTTAAATGGTGCATGTGACTATCGAAAATTGTTTGCAGTGTTAATTTTTTGAATACCGATACGAAATACTAGAAATCAGGATATTTTTAGTGGAGTAATAAAAAAAAACTAATGAACTAACTACCATGTGTACTCGTCATTGCCTAGATTGCTAATGTCTGGAAATAATTGTGCGACGTCGATAGAAATTTTTAATTCATTACCTAATAAATATAAAAGATTGTTGTTGGGAAGTTTTGCTTTTCGATATTGAAACTTATTTTATCTTTAAAATGATTTTTTTTAAAGTAATATTTTCAACTGTTTTTTGTATATTATGCTATTTCGTGAGTATCTTTATCTGTATTGCATTATTATTATACAATATGGTAAAAGGTATTAATGTACCGCTGAAATAAATAAATATATATGTTTAGTTATAAAGTGGTTTAAAAACCAATAAATTTTAATTTTAATTATTAAATAAAATACACAAAACAATAAAACCTGTTAGCAAAGGTACAATAGATACTTGACTTGACATAATTGAGTTTCCCGTCTGTAGGACCAAAGAGGAATTGTACAATACGCTGTAATTGACATTTTCTTTGGAAAATTCGATGAATGCATTCTGATTTACTATTGAAATATTCTCATTTGCACGGGTGATTTGAATTTATCACGATTTAAAAGCAAAAATATATTGGATTTTTTGTCTTTCGCTAGGGATTAGAGCGTTCGCCGGAATTGGAGATTCATTTATGTAGCTACCAGTATTATTCAGTATGAAATATATTGAACTTTTGTTGTTGTTGGTTGTTATTTTTGATTGTAAAAGTGCTTACAAAATGGAGAAAGATCACTGAAAATGTGTTTGGATCCGGGAAATGATAGGTCAATCGAAAGAGAGTGACAAAGCCTTCCAAATATGTATATATGAAATCATTTCAAGTTATAATATTGTCGTTGAAAAGGCAAAAGGGCTGAAGCACTACTTTGGGAAGTTTACATCAGAGCACTCAAAGATTTTTGTTTTACAATAAAATTCACAAGGCTTCAGTACCTGCTTGAATTTTGAAAAAAAAAATTAACTCAATGCTTTCACTGAAACTTGTGTTACTCGAGTCAACTCTTCTAATTTTAGATGGCTTAAGGGCCACAAAATTCTTCAAAATCAAACAAGAGTCAATGGATTCTATGCAAAAAAAAATGACCAAAACTGCATATTTAACTCATTTTTAACCAAAGTGTCGCTAAATCCCTTTTGCCTTTCCAGCGACGATATATATATAATCTTGGTGGTAAGGAATTATTTTTCTTTGGTTGCTTCTGTTTTCCAATCCCTACTGAAATATTTTGTGTCTGGAACAGAATCATCTTAATGACTGTATTTGCATATTGTGTGCTATCTGTTCTAGAGTTAATGTCAATGACTTTACACCAAATTACCCAAATAAGAGCTTAGATTCCAATCATCTTTTTTTATTGGTTACAAGTATAACATTATTAACTACTAGAAGTTTTATTTTAAAATACAGTGTATTGTAGACTTTTCGTTGAAGTTATGGTCGAAAAGCATAAAAAATTCCGACCGCAGTTTCCTAGTGGATTTCAATCCGATGACTATATACTTTACTATTTTTTCTTGTGTCTCTTTCTCTTTCTCTTTCTCTTTCTCTTTCTCTTTCTCTTTCTCTTTCTCTTTCTCTTTCTCTTTCTCTTTCTCTTTCTCTTTCTCTTTCTCTTTCTCTTTCTCTTTTTCTCTTTCTCTTTCTCTTTCTCTTTCTCTTTCTCTTTCTCTTTCTTTCTGTTTTAATGTTAATGTAATTCTATTGTTTACTCATTATTCTGTTATTTTATTTCATATTTTGTTCTATTTTGCGCCCTTTGTATTTTATTGTTAAGTTTAATTTGTACCTTGATGAAGTTTAGGTTAAGCAAAACCGGTCGGTCATAAAAATTAAAATAATATCCGTGGTCATATTCAAAGTTATTTTTTCACTTGTGGAATCCTAGAACCAGACTATCATTCGCATATTTCCACCAGTAATTGATTGGTGTCCCACCCTTCATTCCTTAAACGTTCTTCAATCCCCTCACCTATGAAATCAGGTTCATGTTATCACCAATCATCGGCTGCTGTCACAACCATCGTCCCTCACATATTTTACTAATCCATCCACCCTAATTCACACTTACTCGTATTTGCTGCCCTGGGGATTTTTTTTCAGTGATTACCTATTTGGCCGACCGATTTCTTTGCCTTTCGGATATGGCCCCTGGGGCGGAGGCTGACTCATCCATTCCCCATCTCTTGAGCCCACAAATTCCTAAAACTCTTATATGGACCAGATGGGCCACCCTATCAGTTTTTATTTTCGTGAATCTAGATCAGCGGTCGGGGAACTTTTTTTAACCACTACCCCAAAATATTTTTGCGTAAGTCGATATTACCCCTCCCCCCATTTTGGAAAGAAGACAACCAATGTTTATTTAAATTAACATTATTTATTGAATTAATTTACATGGAAAATAAAAATAAAAGTTACATGAAAATGGTAAGTGTGTAATAGACAAACAAAATAAAATTCTCAAATTGGATCAAATACAAATTCAGATTTTCAGGTTTCTGTTCTTCGTTTTTACGTACCAACTATCTAGATTCTAGATAGTAGGTACGTACCCAATTTTTATAGCATGTTTCTGAAACCGATAAAATGTTTGGAATAATGTCTTCTCATAATGATGATCTGTTAACGGTTTGACTTAAATATCAAAAGATGGTTAAAATGCTTCTTAAAACACTGCAGGAATATATAAAGGTACGCAAGTTTTAATCTTTCGTTTTACGTTTCAAATTTAAGAACAGCACTTGAAAAATAGTGTTTTTTTATAATGAATACCACACAAGAGTCCCAACTGCTCCCAACTGTCTAGAGTCAGTGAGACTACGGCATCCCTAATCGGGGTATGTTGTAAGATTGGAGGTAGCAAAGAGGGGAATAAAATGGGGAAGCGAAAGGTTAGAAAGTATCTAGCTATTCAGATCTGGTCACCAAACACGGCTAAAGCCATTTCGAGCAATATCCTAATTCTGTACGGTGATCTTTGACCAGGGCGATACTATGAGTATCTACCACTCGTAAACGTGCAGCAAATATACTATGTATTATTTTATATTAATGTAATGTTTTATACATAACACACTTTATAAATTTAAATGTATTTATGCACACTTCTTTTAAAGGGGTTTGAATTCGCGACTTTTGGATTCGTAGTCGAGCGTCTTACCATTCGACCATGCAGGCCGTCAAATTATTAAGTTTTTGTCAGTTTTCTATTTGCTTTAGAAAAAAAAAGCTCGAAACTTATTAAATTTCGAACGTATTCTGTTGGTGGTCGTAAGACAATTTAACAAGAGTGAAAAAAATGCATTTTTTTCAAGTTGACTTAATCAATATTTGTGGACGACATTCGATTTTTTTTATTTCCTTGGCTTCGCGGGTCCGACGCGGATAACATTTTGATTAATGGTCTGAGGATGGTTCAGCAAGAAGGTCAAGAAACAGTTCGAAAAATATGTATTTTATATTTACTATGCACCAAATGTATTAGTATACTTGACGTTGAATAGGTTTTATATTTACCTTATCTCAATTAGAGTGGTAGATACTTTAAGCATCGCCCTGGTGAATGGCCACCATTCAAAATTAAAAAGTTGCTTGAAATGGCTTAAGCTGTGTTTGGTGACCAGATTTTAATAGCCAGGTACTTCCAACCTTCCTCTTCCCAAGTTCTTCCCCTCCCCACTACCTTCAACCTCACAACGTATCTCATTAAGGGATGCCATATTCCCACTTGCGCTAGACGGTTGGGAGCAGTTGGGACACTTGTGTGGTATAAACTATTAAAAAAAAATTGTAACGTAAATTACTGTTTATTCTCACAAAATACCCCAATCGACCGTAGTTATGCAGAAAGCGTCCAACCCTACAAAGACGAAACTGAGAAAATACGTTTGAAAATATAACGATAAAAAAACATAAATGTGCGCTATCGGCATTTGTTAAGTGAACTTTTTTTTTCTATAAGAACATTACTATGAATAGGTCATTTATAATCTATTATGCGCTATTAAAATAAATGTATTCCTTTTATTATCCTACATTTTTTAACGTTATTAAACGTCAATTTAAGCCAGATATATGCAATACGCGTTAGTAAAAAAAATATTTACTAAATATCTATTGCGTTTGGAGCTTGGATGTTTTCAGCAGATATTAATCTCGTATTTATCTATAGAAAAACATATAAAACTCGATTTTGGCAAATTGGTTAGACGCTTTCTGCATAACTACGTCCAATTGGGGCTACTATAGTCTCACTGGCTCTAGGCGATCGGGAGCAGTTAGGACTCTTGTGCGGTATTTTTTTTTTTTAAATCTAGTCACATCCCGTGGATATATATTTATATTTATTTTTTGTAAGAAAGACAAACATTCTTAGGTTACGAATAACCTGACAATATTCGAAAAACTCCTACTACCATCATAATAAGCGGAAGATGTTGCTTGTGTTATGATGGAGGACTTAGCTAGCAGAGGAATTGAACCCCGAACGGGAATCTGGCGCATTTGTCCACTCAGCTACAAACCGGTCAAATTAGTATATTTGTCTATATCGAATGATATTTTGGTTAATAGTTACAATGATGGCTTAAAAAAGTTTTTAGTAAATAGATCATCAAGAAGTTAGAAAAATATTGTAATCAATTTAACTTATTGGACCAAACAATAAATCGCGATATTTAATTTGAATGGTTCCAAACAAAGCCATATTAAAAGAAAATATATTTTATTAATGCTAGTTTTGGGCAAAGTAGAAAACACGATCAGGAAGTTTTCAGTGTGCTTGAATGTGCATTCCAAAAAAATATATATGAGCATCCAACGCTCGTGATAGTCGGGATAGGGTTAGTGGAGAAGGCATTGATCATTCCTCGTAGAACGTAGTAGAAACGTCAAGGGGCGACGTGGCGTAACGTGAGTGGGCGCCATTGATCATGGCTCTTGTGGAATGCATAATAAGTAGATGCATTAATCTTTCATCACAATAATCCCAGTATTTTCCAAATATTAGCCATGGTAAACAAATTGGGCATTTATTAAACTTCAAATGATTTATTTTGTCTTTTAAATCTAAGTTAGTTATTGCTTGTTAAAATACTGTGCATTTAGAATTTTGGTCATGATCCTGAAGGCCAACTTGCCGAAAACTTCTATCCTGTGTATAATCCTGAATTACCAACTTTCTAAATGGATTTTTAGAATGGAGTTTCAGAAAGCCAAAATCCCGAACGAAGTATGAAATAAGAGCGAAAATATTGCTCATTTACCATCAAAGTAGGAAAAACATTGATTCAATTTGCATTTTTTAAATTATCAACTGTGGTATTGACTCATTTTCTTTGATGCAACTCATTCTGTTCAACATTCTTTGCCATAGACTCAGAAACAATGAATTGTTGTTCCTTTATCATCACTCTACTTATTATGGGTATCATTCTCCACTGTTCAGAATGTCAAGACTTATTAACTCAAGCCACGGTCTTGAAATTTTTGGTACCAGTCTAAATGGTTTTTGTCATTCTTTACAACTGTACAAATACTTTTATTTGACCTTGGTTTTGACTTGAATGTTGTCTTATTTTTGTCATTGCTTCATTATAACATAATGTATGTGCTGTTCTTTCTCTGTTGCTCTTTTTCCCATTTTATGTCTTGCATTTTTTCGTAATTGGACAATAGTCCGTTAATTTATGAATAAATAAAGAAACTGCAAGAAAATTATTATATCTTACTCAGCCATTATGTTCTGTTCTCGTTTTGAAATTTTGGCGTAAAGTTTTGTTCATTACAAAAAATGTATGTCGGAATTTCAGGAGGTGAGATTTTGAAAGAGGCGATTAAACGATGAAATAGAACAATATTGAATCTTATCTTCTACAAAAAAAAACGAACGAAAATTTTTTTATTTGGTTTGCATTTTAAAATTACTATATGTATTATTGACTCAACGTCGCAACTCAGCCAGATCAACATATTTTCCCATAGCCTCGTAAATAATGTATTATTGTTCCTCAATCAGCATTTTTTGCTGCAAGTCGTCAAACTGCCTCTGGCAAAATATAAGTAATGTTTTCTACTAATATTACAAATCACGGACTCCATCGAAACCTTGTTCAAACTGACTTTGTTGACTTGACATTATCTTCCCAGTGTACATTTGTCTTCTATTAAATATAATTTTGTGATTTTAACTAATTTCGTCATTGTTTTATTCATGTTTACGTGCTATCCTTTCTCAATTATAAATGTTATTATTAATGTTTTTATATTTTTCTCATTTCATGTAATGTTATTATTGTACAACAGTCCGCAAAAATACGTTAAGGAAAATAATACATGTCAGCACGTTGATGTTTCGGAACTTGTTTAGGAAGTTGGTTATTCTGATTTTCACATTCTCGATTTCTACTTTGAGGAAGCTGTCTGTAGGGATGTAAGGATATTATCTGGCATCATCTATGTAATGCCATCTATCCCATGACGCACGAGCGATAAACAAATAAAGATTTTTTTTATTATTACCAATGCAATGGTATGACGTTGTACCACATGGCTTCAAAATCTACATGACTAACACCCTTAAAATTACTTTGAGTGTTTTTGGTCTACAGATATAAGGGTGATAATTGCCTTAATGATGGCCAATGTTCGTCCACTCATATTTCTTTTCAATTTTTCCGTAAATACGTACTGTTTAAAATAAAAAAAAATAATCTCTGATTTTATATTAGTAAAAATTTTTTTGCCCAGAAGAGGAATCATCGCATTCCTTCTCTAACCTTGTTGAGTGAAATTAAATAAAATATTGCTTTAATCACTCAAAACACAGTCAACAAATTTTCACCTAAAGCACTTGTTTATAAACATGAACACAAAAAAGCCCTACAGTAGCAAAAGCAGCCCGATTATCGAGTAAAAAAGATTATCTTCTTATTAATCCACATTTAACCACAGTTGACACAGAAAGAGGGAAAATATTCCCTGGTACTGTTGAAAATTTCTACAATACGATATACTCGTATAATAAATATATAAAGAAGAGGAGTGTTCATAAATACAGCAAATCATCAGTTAAATCGGCATTGCATCAAGAACATTGCAATTTGTATAAAAATACAAATTGCATTGAGTACCTGTATTTTGACAGTAAGATACTAAAAGCAAAACACCGTAAGATAGTAAACAAAACACCGTATGTATAGGACATAAAAAATCGCATACGAGTACGTAAGAACACTGCAGTTTTTGTTAAAAAAAAGGTATGCCATAATAAAGTATTAATAGAAACATACAATTATTTAGAATAATTAATACAGCGTTTTGTACATAATACAAAGAAAACGTATTTAAAAAAAGATAGTTATGGAGTTGCTTTGGTAAAAAAATAAAACTGATGATTCGTATGAGTAATCCACGTGGGATAGTTTTTTTGTTGAGAATGTCTGGAAATACTTTTTGACAAAGTTCAATATTTGCTCAAGGTAAATACTCCAGAGTGAGACAATGAAAAAGGAGCTAGAGGCAGATTCTTCAGCAATGTTTATAAAATTTTATGTATAAAAAAAATATTTTTCAATAAACAATCATCAAACCTCCGTAGTCGAGTGGTTAAGATCCTCTAATGTGAATCCAGAGGTGACAGTTAGACAGTAAAAAGTATCTTTAGAGGCAGATTCTTAAACAATGTTTGAAAAAATATATTTTTAAGACATTGTCATATTTTTTAATAAGAAATCATTAAACCTCCGTAGTCGAGTGGTTAACATCCTCGACTACAAATCCAGAGGTCACGAGTCAATTAATTAAAAATAGTAAAATATAGTATATTTGTGGTAGATACTCCCGGTATCGTCTTGATGAAAGACCACCATTCAGAAAGGAAACGTTGCTTGAATTGGCTTTAGCCATGTTTAGTGACTAGATCTGAATAGCCAGATACTTTCCAACTTTCGTCGTTCCTTTATTCTTCCCCTCCTTACTACATTTAACCTCATAATATACCTGAATCGGTGATGCGATAGTCCTATTGTTCCCACAGTTAGAACTATTATGCAGTTTTTTTACATTAAAAAAAAATGTAGTTGTTATAAGTAAAAGAACACTCTTGTTCTAGCGTAAGTTCCAAATCTAATTCCGAGAGAGCAGTAATAATTCTTCGAACCAAAACAAAATAAAGGAGCATCATCCTCAAGTAACAGTACGGTGGCTCGCGTAACAATGTAAGTAACGATTATCTCAAGCTAAATGAAATTTAACATCCCGTAACCTTTTACGATACACATTACATATACCTCGAATCAAATAGGCACGAAGAACGGCGTCTAGCTCCGCACTGGCCCAGCCTCGCAAAGGGGTGTCCATAAATAAAGGACGGTGGCACTTTAGGAGTAATTACACGAAAGCCCAATAAATTCCCATCTGACACAGGAGCACCCTATCAATTCTACCAGTTTTTGAGGACACCATGATAAACGTTTATGCGTGTGTATGTATATGACCCACTTTCTTTGTTTTGATACTTAACAGGTCTATAAAACGGAAAAGGTATAAAAGCATTGTTTCGGCTTCTTTGTCGTATTATGACGATTCTACAATGATATTTCTATGCAGGAGAATATTCAAATGTGTGTTTTTGTGGTGTCTTTAAATGCTTTTATCGTTATTTTTATTTGATAACGCACAATAATCCAAACTGTCTGGAGCCATTAAAACTATAAAAAGAGGAGAACGGAGAAGAACCTTGCTATTCAGATCTGGTAATATAACACAGCTTAAGCAATGTTTAATTTCCAAATTGTTGAATTTCATCCGATCTATATTAAAGCAATATTACACAGTGGATCAATGAGTTTGACATATTTGTAATTTGACATATTTAATTAAAATGAAAAAATAACTTTGTATAAGATCAAAAATTTTTATGATTACTATTGTGGTGATTGATTGTAAAACAACCCGTTGTGTCAATGTGAGAATCAAAGAACATTTAAGATGTTTAAATAACCATATTTTTTTCTGAATTCGCCAATCATCTTATTGATAAAGGTCATACCTTCAATAAAAGCACCGGTGCTCATATTCTCCACAAAAATGGTCACGGAAACAGATTGAATAATTAGAAGTACTAGAAATAAATAAACCCACTAAAATTAATTGTTATATTCTTAATAATTAGTAAAATTTGTCCAGTACTCCAATATTAGGTATTTTTCCCATAAACTAATATAATTTCTCATTATTCTTCAATCACCTTCTTAGTTGACGTTTTGCCTCTTTCATTTCATGTTATTTGTTTCTTTCTCCCTGGTCCTATGTTATAATTTAAATGTTTTCCTTTTGTTTTCTCACTCTTCTCCTTTTTTTATTTTATATTGTGTTCTCCCTCTGTATGTATGAGCGTATTTAACCACACACTATGTATTTTTTGTTAAGTTTAATGTTTTACTCTGATGATGCTTAGGCTAATCGAAACTCTCGGTCATATAAAGTAAAAAAAAATCCGTGGTCTTTTAAAAAGTTATTTCATTTTCATTAAATAATACATTGTTTTTAATTTTTATTTTTATGAGTCTGTCGATAGTTTGGTGGGTAGAAAGCTAGACTAGCAGTTGTATGAACTGGGTTAATATGTCCCCCGCAGTGAAAAGGTCTTCACATTTAATCTTATTTTTTCGAAAGAAAAATTATTACTACCTTATATTAATTTTGAATTTGGTCACTTTGGATTTTTTACCTGTGACTTTTGGGTTTAAATGCAAGAAAATCACAGAAGTCATTTAATTGAGGCTAAGGGCTAGTGATTTATAGTCGAGAAGTTAGCAAGGAGATGGTTTCGGTACAAAGATATGAAGTTTTTTGACATGCGTATTAATTTCGAACAATAGATTGATAATAATTTCTAACGAATTATTTACCCATTTTTAATCATAGCACAACCAGGCAAATCGAAAAATCTACGGGTAATGAAAAATCAGTGTTTGCATAGTGGAGTAAATTCTATGAACCGTTTAAATGTTATTTGAGCTTTGGAACTCTTGATGTAGAAACTATGGAAAAACCACAGAATTTTAGTGAAACGCTGGAGTAATTAGCCAAAGCTCTTTGTATTACATTGTTAGGCCAGATTCATATCGTACAAAATAGGAAACGTGAATTTAATTAGTAAACTTTCTTATCTGTAGATAGACATGAAACAGTTTCGTTCCCGTGGTAGGAAATTAATAAAATGTTACGTCAACCGTAATGCAGATATCTGGAATTTGAGTAAGCGAAAAATCTCAAGCAGTGAGCTCTGGTGCCATGAAATATTAATAGCTTTTGTTGTTTGGAATTTTTAAGTCAATGAAACTATTTTCAGTTGGCGACAACGTCAAATTTACTAATTTTCAAAATATTAAAAACCTTACAAAACGATAATTATTTCCTGAAATTGATTTAAGAGGTAAGTTATGTTCAGGGTCAACACTCACGAATGAAGCGTATTGTTATTTTCTAGCATTCTAATACGAGCAGTACTACAAATGGTTCATGTGTATTTTTTATGGGTAGTTAGAAAAATGTCTGAGGTTTCCAGTGAATTTATTTTTTTAACTGTGATTTCTTAAATTCAATGAAAACATATTAAAGCGTGAATAAAATGTGCATTTTGAAAATAAACAAAAGAATTTTTGAACGTTGTACCTAAAATTATAGTATGCATTTCATGAAGAATTTAAAAGATTACTGTTGAATTGACTGGAAACCATTGGCATTTTTACAACGACTCGTATAAAATTAACAGGTGAATCATATATTGCTTGTTCTGAAAAATCAAATGGTGTGTATTTTTGGGTGCTGAAGCTTAAGTCAAAAAGTGATATTTCCTATTTCTAGTCCAGCACAAATCAAAAAACACCTCATCAGCTATGAAACTTTGAATTACCTATTTAACTGTAAGAAAAAATATCACCCATATTATTTGTATCACATTTTTCAACGGTTCCATAAGAAGAAAAAATATATTTAAGAGCGCTTACATCTAAAAGAAAGTATTTTTGTTTTTTTCGTATTCATATTAGTGCTCATATCCTCTATAAAAATGGTCATGCAACATATTTAATTATTTAAAAGCCCTAGAAAGGAAGAAAGCCATTAAAATTAATAGTAATATTCTTAATAATCAGGTTAATCTGTCCAACAGTCCCATATTAGGTAAGCGCCCTTGAGGTGGTTTTCCCACGAAAACGGCGCTATAAAAGTTATCCATTATTATTTTTATTATATTTCCCGTTAACTCATAAAATTTATCATTATTCTTTAATCACCTTCAGAGTTGACGTTTTGTCTCTTTCAATTCATATTATCTGCCTTTTTCTCTCTGTTCCGTTGTTATAATTCAAATGTTGTTTTATTGTTTTCTAACTGTTCTCTTAATTTATTTTATAGTGTGTTCTCCCTCTGTATTCACATAAAACCAAACACTTTGTTTTTTTTTTGTTTAGTTTAATTTTGTACCCTGGTGATGCTTAGGCTAAGCGAAACCGGTCAGTCATAAAAAATGAAACAATATCCGTGGTCTTAATCAAAGTCATATTTTTTTATATTTCTTTAAATACTTTACTGTTCATATGCACTTGTAGAATCCTAGAACCAGACTATCATTCGCATATTTCCACCAATAATTGATTGGTGTCCTACTCTCCATTCCTTAAGCGTTATTCAACCTCTTCACCTATGAATCAGGTTCATGTTATCACCAATCATCGGCTGCTGTCACAACCATCGTCCATCACAATAAATATTTTGTATTTTACAAAGTTATCATTAACCGGCTAATAATTAGGGTTATTCTTTAAACTCATATCATAACTATACGGACTATACCTACTATCACGTCTGATGGATATTGAATTAAGGCCTTCTGTTTTTCGAATCATCACGTGTCCTGGTTTTCCGCTGACACACGTTTCTGGCAAAGTTGTTCATTCCGTCGATCCAGCGGCTCGGGGAATTGGGACCGAATGACGAATTTCGTCCATCAGTTGTCCATTCTCCGACCTACCTAATGCCGTTTGCTGTCTTGGCATTTCACTGAATTATTTCAGTTACCTCTGTTTGATTCCTTATCTATTCGTTTCTTCTCCGATCTCTATATTCGATCGTACATCACGATACTCGAACAACCCTTACTATTGAGAAAACATTTTTCGCAACTGCAGCTTATTTATGAGAGGAGGAATAGATTGAAGATCTGATTTCACTGTCCAAAAGCTCAGCTTACCTTTTTTTTCACGTTAAAACTAGAGATGGTCGATATTCCTGTCCCGGTTAAAAGGAGCCGGTTCCAAGCCGGTCACTGGAACCGTCGATACTATTACTCTGAGGAACCGGTTCCTTTTTTTGGCGAGTAAAATTCGATATCGTTTGGCCGAGGAATCGATTTACCTGCAATAATCTGTACATTATTGGTTAATGTAAATATGTTAGTTGTAAGTCACTAGTTATAAGTATTACGCATGAGTGAATATTAAGTCTTAGTTTTAATATTATGTTAATTATGCGGTAAAGCGCCCTTGAGGTGATATTTCTATCACGAAAACGGTCCTATATGAATCAACTAATTGTTATTGACTTGATGGCAAAGCAATGCCTTCCAATAGGATCGAATAACAGTTGATTAACGAATAGTATTTTTATGTCCTAGTATGGTTTAGGCCGCTATCAATGTTTTAAAAAGCAATAATATTCAAAAGCTTACATATCTTGATTAAATGAAATGAGCATTCATGTAAGTACAAACAAGGAAGTTGATTTTACGGGTACGCCATAAAGTGTGGAATTCCCCCATCAGCCCGTCGCAAACTGGCGAACAGTTGACATATTATTTTGACGTCAATTCCCGGAGATGGGGATAGTTAACGTTTCTTGGATGTTGTGGAAACTAGGACGACGCATGAGATAACCACCTCTCGGACGGGGCGGACGTGATCTACTTTCCAATAGTGCTGTATTGTACCCAGCTAATTCGTACCTACCCGCAGTGGAAAAGAAACGCTCGGGGTAGTTTTAGCAGTTGTGTAATCTGCGGGGATGTTTAGTTTTATCTCCTGACAAAAGTTTTAAAAAATATGATATAAAGTTATCAAATTAATGTTTCACGGATACGACTTTTTTTTAAAATTCTTAGATAGCTTGTTTTTGACACAATTGTACTTTGTTGAATAACTGCATGAGTATTACATTTAAATTCTATTTATTTATTTATGAGTGCCCTAATAGGCTTTAACGTATTGAATATAGAGTATAATAACATTTAAGAAATACATTAAATAAATACAGAAAAAATGGTAAAAAATAATTAGTTATGAAATGTGGGTAAACAACAAAAATAAAACAATAATTTCCCTATAGTTTTTGCCACACTTATTTCTCCAAGTTGCTACATTAGTGACAAATAAATATATCTAAAAAAAAAATTAGCATAATTTTTTATTTTTTTCATTCCTTTAAATATGTCAAACCACAGAGTGATTGCTTTCTCCGAAAATTCAATAAATATATCATTTGAGTGTTTCTTAAATTTTAGAAAATCCACTTGAAAGATGTCTATATTTGCGGTGTATTCGTTTCCCAGTGTGTATGTAGGCAAGACATTAGTTTGGGGGTTATTGTTGCAGAATAATATATTTTGCCGAGTTGCCCGCTGATTAAAAATTAAATTTAATAATAATAACAATAGGATCAGATTTAGGCTAGAGGGTTTCCTTGATTAATAATACAGAGTTAAAAAAATTATGGTAAAACAGAAATCTGTTATTTCATAATTTGTAGAACATAAAATCATACCATAGCGGTACTCTATAAAATTTACGTAAAATCATTGTTATGCACCGCTGACGCTCCCTCAAATGTATAAATACCGTAGTTTTAGTAAAAAATGTACTAGTATGAAGATGACTGTAACAGGTTGAAACCGAAAGAAAAAAAATATTAATCTTTAAAATGGAATTCCACCACGAATCAACAGTTGCAAAAATAGAAATATTAAAAGGTTTTTTGCAACTTTGGTTACCTCATATTCATAAATTATTTTTTTGAAATTAATATTTGTTAGCATTAAGAGTTGGACAAAACCAGGGGGTTAATTCCAGAGTATTTACCCAAACTTAACATTAGGTCTTGCATATATCAATTAATTATTGAGTTATCGAAATCGAAAAACCAATTGTTTTATCATGTAATTCGAAAAACGTCCTTCACATCACAGGTGAACTCCTAGCGTGGAGGACAATGTATATAAAATATTGTAAATAAACATGAAGTTAAGTAAAAAAAAAAAAATTAAAATTAAAAAAAGAGTTGTTAGAAACAAAATCTCAATGATTGTATCACTAAAAGGTTATATTTTTTAGTAATTAAAAACTAGTTTGCCTAAAGGTATACGATGTGTATTTGATTCATATAAATCCGTAAACGATTTGAACTGCCTATACATACATCGGTGTGTCGAGTTTTATAACGTGAACCTAGCCTCAAACTTTTATAATGTGACATATTTTTTTCAAAATCATTTTCAGCGGAATAGTCTGTTCATTGATTTTACGCGGCTTTCCTCCATATCCGAGATATCCGGGCCTAACCGTGACAATACTAATATCTGGTTCGGATCGCAAACATATTTTTTTTAATGAGTAAAAACTTTTTACAGCCATCCATCAATAGCAATTGCACTCGTTATATCATGATTGGGCACTAAGCACTTTATTCATGTTCCACGAACCCGTTTTATTTTTCAATAAGGCTAAAACTCGCCACTTCAAAGGCGAAAGGCGTTTGTGCCAAAGCTGTGTTTTTTTTTAAATACACTTTAAGTTGTTTTTGGAAAGAAAACAGTTAGCAAGTGCAAATTTTTTTTTTACTATTGAATTTCAAATGTGTAAAGTTCTGGGGAGTCTTAGATATAGACAGATAAAGCCAAACATTCAATTCTAATACCAAATGAGTTATAAAATATAACAACCATCTAAATAATTTCTTACAATTGCTTCTGGGGTTTTTTTTGCCATGAACAGTGGCGTGCACAACTTTTTGATCAGTGAAGACAGTAAGAAAATCAGTGAATCAATTCATAATAGCAATAGATACCTACAAATATTACAGATTGCTATAAGATTGTTATGTAAAAGCACTACCTTAGACACTTACAAAAATACCAATACAAACGACCCACTTGAACGGGCAACAGCTCACAGCATACACAATTTGTGTAGTCTAGTGAACATAAAATAATTTACTCTAACGTTGGTGGCGTTTGAGCATATGTAGTTTCTGCTTTTGACACATTATAGCAGGAGGGTCGATGGGGCGCTCGCGCCGGTGGGATAAGCTGAATTTCGCGCGTATTTTTGGAAGTGTAGATTTACTTTTTGTAATAATTTCATATTATTTAATCCAATAACAAACCTATTTCCATGCAAATAGGGCAGGGCAAGCAGTATTAATGTGCTTTTATGGAGTGCACGCCTCTGTCTATCAACAAAACAATATTTAATGAGGATCATAGAAACCGCCTATATTTTTTATTGTTGTTAAGGTTGGTGAAAAAAGTTGCTTGTTTTAATATTTTTACATGCAGAAACGATAAAAAATGGTGAAACCGTACTTAATAATTAGTTTTACATAAATTTGTCCATGTACATCGCAGGGTTCCGAATTAAATAAATACACTATTTACCAATCGATGTAACAAAAATACTAATGATGATACTATTTTTTATCGAAAGGCAAACCAAATAATGAGAACAAACAATACTTAGTAAATGAAATCAAGAAATGTTGTGAAAATATCAGAAATCGAACGTGCTAAAAAAAAACATATTGTCTACCATCACTCTAGAATCTAGAAAACAATTGTTTTTGGATGATTTTATTTGATAAGAAATGTTTTTTGTTCATATTATTTAACAAACAATATGGTTTACGTAACTTTAAAAAAATCCATTCTACTTTTACCCAAGAAAGTTGTGTTTTAATAGTGTTTTTTAAAATGATTTTATTTTTCCCTCAAAATAAAATACATTGTTTAATAAGGTAACATCGATCAATTCTATTCGAGTTTAAAGTGATTGATTTATTTAGTCTAAAACAAAATATTTAATAATAAAAACAAACAGAGAAAATATGTAATTTGATTTATTTATGTTTCAGAACTACACGTATATGATCCAAAAAATAATTATGTTCAAACATTCGCTTACTTGTAAATAGGAACAGATTTCCATAATTTTGAAGCAAATATTTAAACTATTTTCACCGAAACAAATAATTGAAAAAAACGTTTTGAATAAATTTATCAAAAAATAATAAATATTCTTTTCTCTTTATTTTTTAACAACCAACTAGGCATTAAATTTGTAAGTTATGTGAATTATTCATTCATAATCACAATAGTAGGTAAGCAATTTTCAAAATTCGCCAAAAAAAGGCTTACGTTGTTGAGATTCACATTTATCTTAATTCTCAGAAGTACTAAATTGAAACGCGTGTAACTAAAATTACGATTGTTTTTAACTCATCGAAGTATCTTTATAGATATTTCATCATATTTTTTTCATACACGAAAACCTTCATGGACAACTTACCGTTTAAGTGAAAAAACAAAAACAATGATAACTTAATTTATGCGAGTGAACAAAAATAAGACAAACACGGTGTTTATTTGTAAACCAATAAAAACACTCCCTCCCCTCAATCAAAATACGCAGTAGGAAAAAATCGTCTGAAAACGTAATAAAACCCACAGCCTGGGCGTGGATGACATAGATCTGACAAGAGATCATATAACTGTGAAAGTTGGGCTGGTGCGGGTTGGAGAGCGTTTGATCAAATATTTTTTTACGTTCTTTTTTTCAAGGCTTCTCTCACCCTCTCGAATACCTGCCAGCCTGGTTATGCTGGAGGGTTGGGGGTAGTTAGAGGAGGATGCCGGGAAGGTAGCAGGTAGTAGAACGGAACCTTTGAGGAGATGATGGATGCGAGGGATGGGAAACATATTATCTTGTTTATACATAGTGTTCAAAACTTCCTATATACGAAAGAAAGATGCTTTTTTTGTTGTATATAGCATCAGTGACTGAAGGACTCCGTAGTCTGATGGCCAATGCGCTATGAATAAATGAAAGGTTGCAGATTTTAGGATGATAAAAAGTGTTTTGGCACTATTAATCTGGGTGTTGTGATGTCATTTTTACGTAAATTGGATCGATAATGCGCAGCTACAAATATAGTTCAAATATAAGAGACAAGTTAAAAATAGTCTAAAATAATAATAACGTTACTGTCTGTCGAATAATTAACGTTCAGAACCCTGATTCTATCTGATATTTAGGGTGGGTTTTTTAAACAGCTAAACCTTTTAAAAATACTCGTTGAACATATTTAATTAATAATAAGCAGGATAGTTAAATATTTTTTATGGTTATATTAACTAGAAATACAAGTTAATTAATAGCTTTGTAACGCCCCCTTGAGGTGATCATTTTAAAAAATAACGCTTTGAAAAATTGACAAGCATTATTATTAGTTTAAGTAAATATTACGCACGTTTGGGGATTTTGAAACAATGTTTGTGTTAAAGGATTACCTCATTTGGGTCATAAATCGTTGTTAAATGACCGCAAAGAACATTTTGTAATACCGTACAGTGTAAATAAACAACATAGATCATCGTGTGAAAACTTAATTACTGAACTACTGGAAACTAACAAATATTATATCATCATACAGCTATAACACTCGTGATGTGGCGGTCTTGTCTGACGTTTCATCAACACACTGAAAAATACTGAGTCTGAAGAATTTGAGGGTAGCGAGGTAACTTTGACAAATATGTAAATTTACAATTAAAAAAAAAACAGACACGAATTGTTTTTTTTTTTTTAATTTAATGACAGCTTTAGAAGGTAACTCACTAACCATCACGCCGTTTCCCTGCAGGGATAGGCAGAGAGGACGGACCGCCATATAACTCTGTCCTGGCACACACTCCTTGCTTCATTCACATTCATACATACTCTTCTGTTATTCTGACTCTTCACATGACCCGATTCAGGTGCTTGATTTAATTTTAGCGCTTGATCGTGCCATGTCTTTCTCGGGCGTCCTCGATTCTTCTTCCATTCACTTTCGCATCATATATTCTTTTCACACTCCTTTCTTCGTTCATTCGCTTTACATGCCCAAACCATCTAAGCGTCCCTTTATTGATTCTATTCAATACGCTCACATCAGCCTTGCGTTCTTTTCGAATATCCGCATTTAGAAGGTAACTATTGAAAATAAAAAGTAACTTTAAATATATAAACACAGAGAATAATTAAAAAAATATTAATCCCTTTACAAAAAAAGTTTTGAGATTTATTTAAAGTTTATTTGTACATCGGTCCAGAATGAAATTGCAAGGCAAAATTGTTTTACCTAGCTTACGAAAAATGTTATAATGCTTGATATATATTCGATATGAATTGATTACATTTCCAAAAAATTAATAAAAGTAACGCAAAAAAATGTGCTGAAATTATTGTACCCTCGTATATATGTAAATATATATATTTATATTTTTAAACGACAAACCGATAAAACATCCAAGAATAATTTACGTACGAGTGTATGTATTTTAGGGTAGTGTACATGGGTAGGTACAGATGTGTGTAAATAATTATATACTACGGCCAACATACTGTAAACGCAGTTGGTGAATATCAGTATACGATTGCATTTCAATTTTTAGGTTTTTTTTTTTAAACCGTTTAAAAAAATAAAGAACTTAAAATTAAAATGAAGTTCTACAAAATAAACTTTAAAACAATACATTTCTCATTTGAGGGTTGATTTTTGCATAATAACCTCCAAAACAACTATCTTTATGCAATATCAATAAATTTTGTGAGCTTTGCTTAAAAACACATTTAAAATCGATAAAAAAAACATCGCGGACATTGGAAAACGTGTTTTTTTCATTACGTAAATGTATTCCCCTTCCAAACAGATAAAGTCTGAACTTTGTTCCTATTTTCTTAGACAGAGGTTGGGAGAGCGCAGAATATAAAGAAGGATGTGACAAGACAAGATTTATTGATAATTATTTTAGGAAAACCATTCATAGTGTTCGGTGGTCGTGCGGTTAAGGCGCGTTGCCGGGCGTGAAATTCCCCGGACCGCCACCGGAGCGCGTGCTGTGCGGCTTGAATATTGTTATAGTTTGAATATAGGCGTAAATAAATCTGCTTATATTATTCTGAGATGCTAATTAGTAGGCAACGCATGCCTCACGCTTTGCTGGAATAAACTTGCGCAAGAAAAATCCAATAAAATTCATTGTTTAGCGTGTTTCCCAGCTAATATTACGTCTTGGTAATTTTGTATTTCTTGCAAAATCAACCATTATTCGTTTGCAAATACGCAGTTGTCGCGATTATTTATTCAGATCTGTTTTGATGGGTCGTTAGATTGAGAAAATAATGAGGTGTTGCTGTCGTACTAATTTTGTAAACCAGCGAATCTATGGCATCACTATTTTTGAAATGTTATGAATGAAAAATTGGATAGAAAAAAGTTGATCAAACACTTTTACTAACCTACACATTTAAAATCTGAGTGGAGGGCGACACTTTGTATATGTTTGAATACCGCACAAGAGACCCGACTATCCGGAGCCAGTGTCACTACGGCATCTTTAAAAAGAGTATATTGTGAGAATGAAGGGAGTTCAGATGGCAAAGATATGGAAAAAATAAGGTAGGAAAATGCCTGACTATTAAGATTTGGTCACTGAGCTTACTGATTTGCTACGGAGGTTGTCGTTTGCATTTAAAACGAGTGTTTCTCAGAGATGATGCATTTTCATGGGAAGATACGTTAAAGTGAAATAAAATACTTGTAGTTCAATCATATATCAACGGCGATAACCTTAATCAAATATTAAAGATAGTCCCAGAGAGTGTAAGACTGTATGTAGAATGTGGAAATTGAATTAAAATAAAATGAAAACAAAATGAAAAATGTCAAATACTTATACTATGCAAATACGTGTTTGAATAATAGAAAACGCAATTTCTTCTCGCTCTTCGTCTCCGTCACATTATCGTTCTCTCCCGCAGTCGTTGCAAAGTCGTATTTTTTATTTCAATCGAAAAAGTAGCATCTCACAAATTGTACACGAAAAGTTAACTCATAAAAGTTAGCGGCAATAATTCAGCGAAACTAAAGCGGCGTTCTCAGGAATGGCGAAACTCCTGTCGGCCCCGAATAAAAAAATCATTGGCTGTAATTCACGTTCACACTATCGTCATAACTCATTTCTCATCTTCAACTTTCCCTTATACATCGCCGCATATCGGGCTGTCGGGCGCTCACGTATCGGTCATAAAAAATCGAGAAACAAAACTCCTCGGCGGGGAAAAAAAAAACTACGGGAACAAGAGAACAAACTCGCAATTTGCCAAGCGCGGGAAAAAAGCCAATTCTTGGCGTCCAACTTGGAGATTGTCTCGAAACTTTGAGAAAATAAACAAAACCTGTCAAAGAGAGATATAAATCACTCAAAAACAAACTACGAGAAGAACGTGTACGGTGCTGCTGCACTGTGTGGAGCAGGAAATAAAACTAAAAAAATGTAAGGCATCATTAATTTTGTTGCACTTCCCTGCGGTTTGATGCAGGATCAAAGAGAATAATATTCAAGGCGACGTATTTTTTTTTGATATACTGAATTATTCACAGTAAAAACATTTAAGATCATAACAATAGACAATATAAAACGTACAAACCCAATATACGTTATCCCGCGTACAGATTCTGTATTTCATACTGTTTGCTTTGCATTTATCGACAGTTTTGCTTTTATTTTATAAATTTTTTGTTTCTTACATTTTTTTTACATTAGTGAGTGCATATAAATATAGATAGCAAAAGCAAAATGTGTGTACATATACATACGAGTATATACATTTACATCTACGGATTTAAGATTTTTTTGTAAAGTTCTAAGAATATATATTATAAACATGTGTGTGAATAGATACAGAGCATTTGTTTACATAAAAAAAAAAAAATAAAGTAAATGAGCTAAGATGAGTGGCAGAATTATTATATTAACCTTTGACGTGAGAATATTACTTTGATATTACGCAAACACCGTTTGTTTACGTATAAATTTACAGAAATAAATGTGTGATTTCAAAGCCTTTATAATTTATGACATGAAACCAAATATTTACTAATTTATAGTCTCATAGTTAGTTCTGTTGATAACTCATTGAAGTGCCGAATGTTTTATTTAAAAAAAAAAAAATTAAAAGGTCAATCTAATTGTGTTTTGGTACCTATATAATTCCATTGAATAAAATTTTTACATCGGTATAGAAGCTTAAACTTGTCTTTCTTTTTCACATTTGTGAACTTGTGAACTTTCTGTATTTAAATAAGAAAATCAATCATTCTCTGGTTACGAATAACCTGACATTATTATGAATTCCTCTTACTGCCACCATTAGAAGCGAAAGATGTTGCTTGCGCAATGATGGAGGACTTAGCCAGCAGAAAATTGAACTCGCAACACCTTGGTGGGAACCCGATACTTTAGTTCAATCGGCCACTAACCAGTCAGTGACTATAGTGGAGTGCTGATAATTTTAACAATTGATGGGACATACCATTTTTTGGGATAAATTCTTGCTCTTTGTGTAAAAATAACTCTTTCGAAAAATTTGCACATTTTATTATGTTATTGCAGTAAAGTAAAGAAAAATCAGGCAAATGCTTCCTGTAGCTATTTCAAATAGATAATTTGTTAGGTTCTCACTTTTTAGTTTTTCGTCCAGTTCCTACCTATCCTGCCATTTAGCCATTCGATTTCTTATTCTACAACACTATGTTGAAAAAAAACAATTGACACTCAAAAAACAGAAGCGGTGGTGAAAAATGCGTTGCAGGTTGATTTTTCTCGCTTGTTCGTCGATTTTGTTGGTGCTCTCAAAATAATTTTAAAATAAATATGGTTTTGTGAAGAAGACTTTAGTCAGTGTGGTGTATTCGTATTCGTCATTAATAGAATTGTTTAAGAAGATTTCAAGAACTTATAACTTCACCTTCATCGGATATCAATGAGCAACTACGTACAAACATCAACTTCATCGGTGAGTGAATTGGCTTCCTTTAATTCCCTCAATCCTTAATCTGTCCACATCTATAATTAGACACTTCCATCAAGTAGTAGTAGTAGTTTATCGTTTTTACAGTCCACAATTTTCAAAATTCATCTGAAGCTAAAAACGCATTCGGTGTTTTATAGCAGCTTTGGATGCAACATTTCCTTTTATAAGTGTTAACATCAAGTCAAAACTCTTTGATCTGGAAAATTGCGAAAATCACAACTCGCCACTGTAACGGGAGAAATTTTTATCTTGCAGTCGAAACCTATTTTCATGACACACAAGTCAGACAGCCCGCATTGCTTGTGTGTACCGTGAAAGTTTCCGATAGGGGTATCACGACACTAGGGGATGAGGAGAGGAAGGAGGTGGGGAGGAGTGAGGCAGGATCGTATGCAGCCGCACGGCTCGCAGCCTTCGGAGACAATGCATACAAAGACGCTGGCCTCTTTTGAATAATAATGTCCGGCGATAAATCTTATGAACAATAATTCTACATGCGAATGAATGGAAGATTAAATACATGTACGTACTTGTTCATAATGTGACCTACATAACGTGGCCTAGATGTCATGGTCTACACATTTGACTTACAGCCGAGCACGAGGGTTCAATTCACACGCAGCGCAAAAAAGTTATATTCATATCTCTGGAGGTTGCCAGGTTGTGTTGTGTTGGTAAATGATAAAGTGAAATACACTTTCCTAAAATAGTCCAGCAGCTGTCGTAGGAAATAATTAGATTGTTGAACTAATAAAGAGCAGTTTTCGCAGCCTTGATTCGTTGAACAATATATTTATTGATTTAATAATACCAAGTTCTTAATATGATAATTATCAACATTTTTTTAATTAATTATAAAAATATGTTTTTTTTTATGTTGTTATTTAAAACCTCTTTACTGTATGTATTGTCAGCTACGTAACCTTCATCAGGACTGTATACATAAATACTATTTACATATACATATTTATTTTGATTCTTAAAAATATGTCTAAACGTAGATTCTATTCATAAATCGAGCTATTTCATTAGACACAGTTAAATATTTAATACGATTGTGGAAATACGTATGCTCTTAAATATCTGTAGGTATTTGATTGTAAACATTCGACATTCTGTTTTTTCTTTCTTTCTTTGTTTTTATGCATGGCAAATATTTGATGTGTGAGAAGAAGAAGAATTATGAAATTACTTAGTACTTCATCATCTATGGATTCAATTATATGAATGTTATTAGTTGTAAGAATACATTAGTTAATGTTAAGTGTGATCAACATATGTGACGAATTTTAAACAAACTCGTTATCAAGTATACACTTTGGAAGAATTTATTAACTTTTATGACTATCCTTCCTAATTAAATTTCATTACAAGATTAACTTTATGAAGTACGGAATTAACTAATCGTATGCCTTTTTTAATTACAATATTCACGTAAATTAACGCAATTAAATGTCAGAATTGAAAAAAATAAACACTTTCCACGGTGACCTAGAAAACAACCCACCGTGAAAAAAGGCATTTTAGAAGTGAAAATCAAGTTTTTCTCAGATAAATTGTGTTTCTCTTATTAGACAAGCCAATAGTTTTTCCTCTTTTCGTTGTGATAAATAGACCATAAAAGTCCCATAAAATTATGTAGATTCAACCATAAAACTATAAATCGCTTTAGCGGTTGTGAAATTTGATGACTTTTACTACGCATAAAAATAAAACTGGATAAAAACAAGCAATAAAGATTGCAGTTGATGTCTTTATAATTTCGGTCAAAACACCGCGTTGTATTAATCAAAAGATAATTGCAAAACCAATAAACTGATTGAAATAGCATTTTAAATCAAGTTGAGTCTTTTTAAAGGGTGTTAAGGTATTGCGTTACCTTCTCATGTTTCAATCAAAATTTCTGAAAAACAAGCTGCATACATCATCAGTGCGAATGTGGGGAATAAACTGTTTATATTAACACTCACTGAAAAAAAAACAGAAAACTCGCAAATAGTTGACTTAAAAAACTATTAAAATTCGTAAATCATTTTGAATTTTATGCCACGTTGATTTTCTTTAATTTTTTTTCACTTATAAAAAAATATTTTGAAAAACTGCCTGTCAAAACAGAGTGATTTATTTTCATTCAATTTGACTCATAAAATGTTTCTTTTTTAAAGTAAAACAAGATAAATATTTCTACTTTCGTGAGAGATTTTATTTGAATTTGTGTGTTATAAATGTGTTCTTTACTTTCCGAAGCACCCTTCTATCTTCAGGATAATATTAAAAGTTACATCAAACAAAATACATATAGTGACAAAAATATTCAGGTGTTGAGAATGAGAAGTTAACTAAGGGTGGTGAGTAAGGTAACGTGTTAGGATATGGTAGAGAAAATATTGTAGTAAAAACACAGTTCTTCTTAAAACAGTGAGAGAAAAGTCATCGAGTTTTTAGGTTTAAAAATATGCTGTGCAAATTCTGTATTAAGTGTACTGGAAGTTTTTTTACGACAAAAAAGTTTTTTTCAGGACAATCTAAAATCTGAAAAAGATAATTCGTTAAAATAATAAGATTCAAATAGTTTATAATAGATTAACAAGTTTTCGAATAGGTTATATAAGATATGGTTGGGTTAACTAATGTTGGGATCGGTTAGGTTATGATATCGTCACTGGAAAAGCAAAAAGTCTCAAGCGACATTTTGGTCAAAAATGAGTTAAATATGCAGGTTTGATCATTTTTTTGCACCGAACGCTTTGACTCTCGTTTGATTCTGAAGACTTTTGTGGCCTTCCAGCCACCTAAAATATATTTACCATGTGGGAAAAAACTTGACTCAAGCCACACAAGTTTGGGACTCTTTAAGCTTTTTTGTCACTTCTGGTAACTCAGTGAGAGCATTGAGTTACCTGCGTTAATTTTTTTCCAAAATCCAACCAGGTATAGAGGACTTATAAATTTTATTAAAAAAAAACTTTCAAGTTCTCTTGTGTAAACTCCACAATATGGCGCTTTAGCCCTTTTGCCTTTCCGGCGACGATATGTTACTTTTATTTTATTTTATATTACGTTAAGATAGATACGTTATGTTAGGTTTGGTTAGGAAAGTTTAAATTAAGTAAGGTTACATTATTAATTTTTGACGCAACAAAACTTCTTATGTTTATTCTTGCCCCGATCTCAAAAACTAATATTCGTTTTAAAATCATTATCATGCAAATTCTTCCGATATATTCATATTTCGCTGTTTAATTTATTCCCTTTTCTCTTTAGCATTAGATCGATGATGCGAGCGTGTAGCAGACGCCATTTATCATTAATTTAAGAGCCGCATTGTATTGTATTAATTCGGCGTAATCTCGCTAAGCCGCTTCCATTTTATGAGCGATGGGCCCTGTGATATATTTCAGTGTCTCGTTCATGAATATACGTGTCTGAAAGTTTGGGGTTAATCAGACGGTTGAAATGTAATGCCTGGTTAAATTGGGGCGGGGCTTTTAATTATATGGTAAAATAAACAATTTCAGTGCACCGAGTCTCAAAAGATGTCGCTGTCTAGAAATATTCAAATATTATTTGTGCATAAGTTCGTAACGTTGTTAATTTTTAAGGCAACAGTGCTGTGAAAAGTGCTTTTATAATCAATTTAAATACTAACGGACTATTGTCCGAAAACAAAAAAAAGAGAAACATAGAAAGAACAGCACATACATAATATTTTAATAAAGCAATGACAAAAATACACATTTGAAAGAACATTCAAGTCAAAGCCTGAACAAGGTTTTGGTAGAGTCGCAAAGAACGACAAAATCATTTAGACTGGTACCAAAAATTTCAAGACCATGGCTTAAGTTAACAAGCCTCGACATTCTGGACAGTGGAGAATGATACCCATTATTAAAAGAGTGATGATTGAGGAACAGCAATTCATTGTTTTTAAATCTGCAGCAAGAAATGTTGAACTGAATGAGTTGCAAAAAAGAAAGTGGGTCAATATAGAATTAATAATTTAGAAAATGCAAATTAAATCAAAGTTTTTCCTATGCTTTTCCAATGAAGAAACTTTTAACGTTTGTTCAATTTCATCATACGAATAATCGTCTCTTTCTCGCCCTAATTTCCATTCAATTCCGCGTAAGAAACGATTTTGTACCAATTAAATGAATTTATGACCATTGTCTTTTTTTATTTTCTGGCTTAATCTGTTTTATATTGGTGCTATAGATAAATGACATTATTTAAATATTTCAAAATAATATATTTTTGTTCAGTTCCGTTATTTTGTTTCTCAGAGAAAAACGCTACAAACTTATACCGAACCAATTCAATGATTGATGTTTGTTCACTTTATCCATGGTTACGATGTTTAGCAAACATTTCAAAATGATTGTTTAGCAAAAAGTGTTTATTTCGTTATAATTAAATATGACGAAAGGTATTTTGACTTTCTTTTACAAATTTCGGTAGCATTGTGTAGCGTACAACAATGTTTTGTTCCTTCGTGACAATCTTCTTCTGTACATCGAATTATTATTGATCTAAAGAACTGCCGAGTTTTTTTATCAAACGTTTCTTTGTACGCAAGTATGAAAGGAAATTTGGAAACTCACGCGATAAAGTGTAATTTTCTTTTTACATTAGGAATAAATTGATACGTCATCTAAGGTCCAGACTATGGAGGGGTTAGCAGGGTCAATGAACAGATAAAGTCTTGAAGTGTCATCATTACTTCTTTGATGGAAAACCTAAGTCGACAATTTATACAAAACCTTTCAACCACTAGGTCTCAGACAGGTCAATAAAAATGATTATTTGTTCTAGAAAGAAATATGACAGTTGAAAATTATTGATGAATTTCACTAAAAGAAAGGAAAGTTCAAACTTACTTTGGCAACACGGGCTCGTCCACAACACACTTTTGTGGGTTAATCTCTTTAATAAGGGCACTCTTCCAGAGCGTAATATTTTTTAAAATATGTTTTATAGTAAATAATACTGCACAATAGTCCTTGCTCTTAACCGTCTGGAGCCAGTAAGACTATGGAATCCCTAGTTGGAGACTTTTGTGAGTCTTAAGTAAGTGGGGAGAAGAAGGAGATGGGGAAAGGGAAGCTTTGGAAGAACTTGGTTACAGTCTGGTCACCAAACACGGCTAAAGCCATTTTGAGCAACTTTTCGATTCTAAATGGTGGTCGTTCACCAGGGAGATACTGAAATTATCTACTTCTCTAGTACGCGCCGCAAAAAAACCATATATATAAAAACAATAGGCCAGCAATGTTATAAATATCTAGGAATAAAATTCTTTAATAGTTTACCAGAAAAAATACGATTAATCAATGATGATCTTAAAGAATTCAAAACACAATTAAAAAACTACACTGAAAACTTAAAATAAATATCTTTGAAAAATCATTACAGCAATTTATTAGTAACTAAATAAACAACACCCCCTCATACACAAAAGCATTGCTTTTTTATGAGGGTAATTTAAAATGAAATGTTTACATTTAAATATATATATATTGATATAACACTTGTATAACTCTACTATGTATTATGTTTGATAATAAAAAAAATAAAAAAATAAAAAAATTATTCCAGAATGGTAGATACTCTAAGTGTCGCCCTGGTGAAAGACCGCCATTCAGAACCGAAAGGTTACTTGAATTAGCTTTAGCCGTATTTGGTGACCAGATCTGAATAGTCAGATACTTCCCAACATTCCTCTTCCCCATCTCCTTCCCCTCCCTACTACCGACGCCATAGTTCCACTGGCTACAGATGGTTAGGTGCAGTTGGGACTCTTGCGCGGTATTAATTATAAAAAAATATAAAAAAGGGATCTCATTTATGCAGCTCACAAAACTTTAAATTTTTTTTCGATATTATTTTTAAGTGTATTGTTAAAATTTTGCTTGTGACACCGTACTAATAGGCAACGGTCATTATGCATAATACGTCAGTGACAGGCAGTAGACTAATTTTGTACCTTCGAACAAATTACCCCGAGGTATGTTAATAGCACAGCAATCAGCGCTAATCGTAAGAACTTCCATTACTCGAGGATTACCGTATGAAATGTGTATATTTTTTCCGTCTTCCGCTTCGAAGACACGAGTCGCTCTGATCGGCCTATCTCGGCAGGAAGAACGCGTGTTTGGGGGCGGTAAGTAATAGTATTAGATTCCGCCCCCTGGTCATCTGTCTTTGCTGTATAATGCGAAGATAACTCCTCGGTAATAGTCCGCCACCGCTCGAGTCGCCCCCCGGCGCGGAGAAATGTATTCACCGTAGAATAATCTGAAGACGGCGGTACTCTCATTTTCACACCTCCAGCGGCAGTGATACTCGCTGTCTTTCTGGGGGCAAATCGCGATTTTATTTTTCGAAAGATGTGCTCCGTGAAATTGCAAGGGATGTATTTCATCCGAGAAGTCCGCCAACTAAAGAAAGAAATTAAGAACTTTTTTTGATCTAACGACCTATTTCATTTGAGATCTATTTATGTAATCAAATTTGTGTTGATGTTATAATAATAATATTTGGGAGATTTGTACAGCGCCGTTCTTGTAAAAAATCACCTCAAAGGCGCTGTTATCTCCAGAATTAGGCTGAATATTGTTTGTTTTCTGTCAAATCTGACATTTAAAAACATTTTTTAAAATTTGCCCCAAATGCGCGTAATTTTGGTTGGGAAGTTTTTTTTTTATGGTGAATTCCGCACAAGAGTTTAAGAGGATTAAGCTAGTGGGGATTAAACCCGCAATGCCTAAGTGGAAACCATATGCTTTTGACCACTCAGCTACTAACCGGTCAGTGGTAATCAGGTCAAAAACAGTGAATAATCAGGTAATCAGGTCAAATACTAGATAAGAGTTCCAATTGTTTCCAAAGGTCTGGAGCCAGTGAGACTATGGCATCTCCAATCGGGATATGATGTGGGCTAAAGGTAGCGGGGAGGGAAAAGGGATGGAAAAGAGGAAGGTTGGAAAGTACCTGACTTTAAAGAGCTATTTACTAAACACGGCTGAAGCCATTTCAAGTAACATTTCGATTCTGAAAGGTAGTCTTTCAGCAGGGCGATACTTAGTATTTACAACTCTGGAACGTGCCGCAAATAAACTGCTTATTATTTCATATGAATTTAATGTATTATGATGCACACAGGCTGTCTTCATAGAGCAGTACATTTAAAGATTTAAACTTTTTCTGCATTGACTTATAGATGTAATAATTGTTGCACTGTTATGCGAAAAATATAAATAAACAGTAATAAAAAATGTACTGTAGGTACTAAAAACATAACGCCTCAATCCACTTGCATATACAATTATTTCTAAGCAAAAAAGAAAAAATAGGCATATTCAAACATCCACCCAATGAATGTATGAAAACAATTATGCATTTCAAAAGGTTATAATGGCGCGTTGTACTAATAACCGGGGAAATTCTAATAAAAATGTGAAATGAAATCTTGACGAAGCTTGGTTTGTTGTTTTCTACTATTTTTATTCTAAAGTAGGTGGCAAAGCCCCTATTAGACGCCTCTAGTTAGTTGTGTTTATGTCCATAACAGCCTTCCCTAGATCTGTTTTTACTAAAACTAAAACCTGTGTTAAACACTCCTTGCGTACCGAATAACATTTTTCGCATCCACCTATTTACTAGTAATTTTGTACTTTCATTTAAGGTTTTGATATTCATTCTAGACTCTTAGGGTCGTGTTGCTGAATTGAAATACTAGTAAGACAGACACATTCCAACCTGTCATCTATGATCAAAATATTGCAACAAAGACAAGATTTTACATGTGGCTTGGTGGAAACAAGACTCAACAGTGAGGAGCACTGGCGAATTATAAAAGCTTAGCAATTGTGTTCAAGTATTTAACATTAGTGTTTCCATTGAGTTTTTGACACCAAATACACCCATTTCAGTCAATAAAATCCTTTATTTTAATAGATGGCTTTTTATGTTATGTTTATGTCTCTCTAATGACTCTCTCTTATTACGGTAGTTTACAGTAAACCCATTATTAAAGCACCTTCTGACGCACACGTGTGTAATAATATACACCTTCACTCTGTTAATTTATTATTATAGCCCCATTACTCATTATACTAATAACAAATCGCCATATAAACATTATTCCTGGAAGTATTTGCCGAATTCGCCCGCGCTACATAATTCCGAGTTACAGCGCGTTGCTTGCGGGAATCCTCGGTTAATAAAATTGAGGCGAGCATAACTCGGATCCAAACTCTCTAATACAAACTGTCTGTACCTCGTGTGAAATCCAAATGAGAATTTCCCGTCAAAATAATTTGCAGTAACTCAGTGCGCCCATTTCACAGCTTACTGGGTCCAAAACCATTAAAACTTTGTCCTCTCCTTGAGTTATGTATGCAGGAAAGACAAGATTTAATTGTTTCGATAGTGGGTAAAGGAAAATATAGCGAACGATGAAATTTGGAAGGTAGTTTCGGGAGTCTGTTTGACCATTCAAAAAACAAAATTAACATGAACTTAGCATCATTGTTGTAGCATATTAAATTATGTTAAAAAAAAGTACTTACCGTACTATACTTTGAACGAGCACCATTTCTACTAAGCATGGACATTTTTAGTGAGAAGCGGTGCAGAAGGCCGAATCATGTCGGTACGCAACGAGCCGAAAAAAAAACAAGACAACGGCTGATCCTGTTTTTTTCACACACGGAATCGACTGCTGACAAACTCACGAAGGTGAGGGGGGAGTATTAACGGGTTCAATCTATAAGATTGGCACCTCGAAAATTTCTAGAAAGTCTAAAGAGGGAGAGACTCTGCCAAGATGCCTGAACAGCACCGAGGACAATGAAAATACCAAGATCTTTCTCCGCCATAATGCATCATGCTATCCTGCAATGACAACCGCTGCAATTTAAACTTATTCAGGGCATGAACATCGCCAAAAAAGTGTTTTTTTCTAATATTCCGACCATTCTTTGTAAAAAAAGATTAAAAATAAATACTCCAACATTATTAATACAAGCACAGCGTACAATATAGTTGTGAATGATAAATGCTAAGAGCAATTATATGAGTTTGTGTATTTAAGAAGTATGTTTACGAGAGACGGTAAGGCTGATAAGGATATTGAAAGAAGGATGAATGCAGGAAACTCTATTAATGGAGGACTGAACGTTGTTGGCGCTAATAAAGAAAACGCCCAAAGAAGCGAAGCTAGTGGTCCAAAATGGAGTGCTTATATCAACCTATGGCAGTGAGGCACGGAACTTGGAGAGCAAAAACGAAAGTCGACTGAATGCTGTAGAAATGAGATCTTTGAGGCATATGTGCAGTAAAACCATATATGAACGTGTCAAAAATCTGGATTTCATGAAAGAACGCAAGGTTGATTTAAGCGTAATGAATATGATCAAGAAAGGGACGCTTGTATGGTTTGGGCATGTAGAGCGAATGGACGAAGAAAGGAATGTGAAAAAAATATATGATGCAAAAGTGAATGGAAGAAGAAGTCAGGGACGCCCGAGAAAGACATGGCACGATCAAAAACTTGAATCGGGTCATGTGAAGAGTCAGAATAACATAAGAGTATGTATAAGACGATCTATGAATACAAATAAAGTAAAAAGTGTGTGCCAAGACAGAGTTGTATAGCGGCTCGTTTTCTCTGCCTACCGAAACGGCGTGATGGTTAATTGGCTAGTTAGTTAAAAATAAAGTAAAATTAAAATATAAAATCATTTAAATTTTATGTAATTATGATATAGTGATTGTTTCCTACCAGAAGTGACCTGCCAGATAAGAATGTTGCTTTATATTTACATTAACTAGGAATTAACATTAAGTAAGATTAAAATTTGAACAGCGCCCTTGAGGTGATTTTTCACAAAAACGACGCAATACAAAATATCCAAATACAAGTATTATTATTATCAATTCATAGGTAATTTTTTTGAAAAGTAATTTCACCTTTAGTGCTCGACACAGTGCTTTACGTTTCACGTTTCCGTGATAAGCCCATCACTGGATTAATACGTCATTCATCCTTTTGCCATACACTGCCTATCACTCGTGACGTCATGTATTGGTAAGCTTCATTGGCCACATCAGCGGGACCAGCCAAACGGATTATTGCCAGCCCCGAAATTAATTTATCGTACTTCATGGTGACTTTGATTCAATATCGAATGATTTTTATTACGGACGAAGTGTTATGTCGGCTTAGACACCGAAGTTTTCCACTGTCGGTACTAATTATAATAATAATGATAATTACAATTAATTTATGTAGCGCAGTTTAGTGATAGTTCACGCTATTTCGAGAACCCCGCGTAAATCTCTATGCTCCTAACGACTTTCTATAATTATTTTTATTTCGCAGAAAGTAACCACTTTGTGGTTTGAAATATTTAAATAAATTTAAAAAAATATAGCATTGTAAAAGACCACGGATATCATTTTATTTTTTGTGACCGACCGGTTTCACTTAGCATAACCACCATCTGGGTACAAATTTAAAAATACAAAAAATACAAGTGCGCGGTTATAAACACATAGCTAGAACAAAATATAAAATAAAATAACAGTACAATGAGAAAACAAAAGAATCAAATTTAATTTATCGAAGGAAGCAATCACTTTGTAGCTTGACATTATAATTTAAATAAAAAATGTTTTAGTTTTAAGCCACTTTATTTATACACATATAACATTCGACCGGTTTCGGTTAAACTTAAACTTCTTCAGGAAAGTATATATATAAACTTTATATATATATATACTTTCCTGAAGAAGGTTAAGCTTAACCGAAACCGGTCGAATGTTATATGTGTATAAATAAAGTGGCTTAAAACTTAAACATTTTTTGTTTAAATTAAAAAATAATAAAATTTAAATTATAACAAAGGAACACAGAGAAAGGTACAGCTAATATGAATTGAAAGATATAAAACTTCAAGTGAGAAGGTGACTAAAGAATAATGATAAACACATAAAATTTATCATTTTTATTTAATTACCTTCTCAGTTGACATTTTTCTCTTTCAATTCATATTATCTGCCTCTTTCTCTCTGTTTCTTAGTTATAATTTTGAATGTTATTCTATTATTTTCTCGATGTTTTCTTATTTTGTGTTATATTTTGTTTTCCATCTGTGTGTACCTATTTATAACTGCACACTTTTTTAATTTTATTTTTGTACCTTGATGATGCTTAGGATAAGTGTATATTTTTTCATTTCTTTATAAATTATTCTATATTTCTGGGTGTAAGACCAACCTCCCAACGGTTCTACCATTGTGGAGAAATATATTGCTTCTGAATAAAATCTCTTCCGATATCGACATGTTCTAAGTCAGTTAGAATAGACTCAAAAGATAAATCCTGAATTTTTCCTCATTTTTTTCTCGCATGATTTGAAGATTTAATCAATAAATCGCTTTAAAATCTAAAATATAAATCAGCCAACCTTATAATTGTATATTGTTTTATAAACCGTTAGTAAACAGAGACGTTGATTCAATTTCAAATGATTTTTTACTTTCCTCAAATGTATCCTGGTTTATTATTCCTAATTTATTAACATATCATCGCTGGAAATGCAAAAAGGCTGAAGCGCTATTTCTGGAAGCTTACATCAGAACACTTTAGAGTTTTTTTTACAATAAAATTCATAAGTCTTCAGCACCTGGTTGGATTTTGAAAAAAAAAGTTCACTCAATGCTTTCACTGAGTTACTTGAAGCAAAAAAAAGTTCCAATCTTGGGTTGCTTGAGTCAAACCTTCTCCCAAACGGTAAATATATTTAAGATGACCGAAGTCACGTGAGTCTTCAGAATCAAACGAGAGTCAGAGCATTCGATGCAGAAAAAAAAAAAACTGATCAAAACTGCATATAACTCATTTTTGACTAAAGTGCCGCTAAAGCTCTTTTGCCTTGCCAGCGACGATATACATTCATTCATTATAATAATTCTTCACAAGAGGCTATAAGATTTTCTTAGGGTCTACGTCATATGTATTTAAAACATGTAAGTTAACCTTAGAAACCTATATTTTAGGAAATAAACAACACATAACCGGGTAAGCTTTTCCAGAGCCTAACTGTAAGACAGACAAAAAAATACACGTTTACATGCAGAAAATTTCAAGCTAGTACAAATTTCAGGCACACGTTTGATTTGTTTCTTGACTCTAAGAAATAAATGAATTTACCATTGAAATCTGAGACATCAAACACAGCATTTCTACCTGACCTGATGTACAAAATATTGCAGTCCATCAGCTAGGATAGAAGAGTCTACCAAACGAATTACCTACTTTTGTATCGATCAAATCTTATTAAATGCTATATGGTATGAATCACAAAACTGTATTATTCTTGATTCAATAATATCGCCGCTAAGACACCATTCATTTGTTACAAACTTTCAATTACCTGTAGTATGTTTCAACGCTTAAACCAGCTTAATACTGCCTTAATAGGTGGTTATTCAGAATAACTCAATTCAAACTGTGCAAAGCTCCCGGCAGTGAAAACCACGTTCGTTACCGATATTAATACAATGGTTATACAAGGTTGTTTGTATGCCAGTTCACGGGGTTCGATGCATCGTGCCGGTGAATAAGTAGCTTCCTTAATCAACATAAACAATGCGACTGGTGGATGCTATTTGTGCTGTACTCCGCAAAGCAAAACAATATCGGTCAATTCGTCGACGTACACGTTCTCTGTGCATAGCAGACCACCTACCCAGTACTAGTCTGCAAACATTGATCTTAAACCAATAACCAACTATTTGAACAACTAATTAAATTTGATCGAGTTGTGTTTTGACACGATTTCACCCAGATTTACATAATCCGTCTTATTATTTAGTAGTTCAATATATTAATGACTCCTTCAATCTTAAAGGTCAGCTTTCGAAAATGATACCAAACGTTACTTTCTACCATTCTAATACAAGCAATCCAACAAATGAAGTATCTAAAAAAAATTATGGGTAGTTAGAACCAGTCGGCTCGTGAGTTTTAAATGAAAAATACGACATTGTTAGTGTTGTTGTAGCCGAAAATCATTTTTATTTTTTTTTATTTGTATGAAGATTTTTCAGTTTTGATAGTGCACTGCACGGATTTCTGAAAAATCTGCATTAAAAAAAATGAAATATTGAAAAAACAAAAATGTGTTCGGCAACAACAGCATCAAAACTAACGTTTTTTTTCAATATTTTCAATCTAGCACGCTAAAAAGTCACGAGCCGCCACTGGTTAGAACAATGTCTGAGTTTTCCAGTGAATACAATTCTACAACTGTAATCCTTTAAATTCTATGAAAAGCACACCAAATATCAGTAAAAGGTGCAGTTTTGAAACCAGAAAAGACATGTTTCAATTCAAGACAATTCTAGTATGCTTTTCATAATGAATTTAAAAGATTACTGTTTAATAATTTTATTCACTGGAAACCTCAGAAATTTTTCAAAATACCCATAAAAAATTAAAAAATGAATCATTTGTAGTATTGTTTGTATAAAAAAATAGTCTATTTTTGGGCGCTGACACTTAAGAATTTTCCTCGTTCAAGTAACATCAAAAATATTTTTGATGCTCTAAAGAACTTCATCGATTATTTTAGCATCAGTTTACAGCCGAAAAACTACTCATTCTTGGGTTCAAAAGCCAAGCTGTGGAATAATTCGTTGGCCCCTGTATTTTGTCCATCCTACAACATAAGCCTCTTCAAGACCCAGGTTCACTTCTTTCTTTTTTTTAAGTGCCCTTTACACAGCATCTCCAAAGATGACAAAACCCCTGAGGAAAATTACTTCCTCAGGCCTCCTGTGTAAAGTTAATGTAACAAAAGAGGCAGTTAAGGTTTCATAAAAACTATGAATACATCTTCTCCTTTGGTGCTTTTTCCTATTGGCGATTGCACATCATCAGAGAAATCTTATCAGCAAGTAACCAGAAAGTTTCAAAACAAGGAGTTGCAGCGTACTCCCCTACAACGTATTTCATCAAGATTTTTAGGGACATTGGTGATTGTGCTTGCTTTGTTTTCTTTTAAAGAAATATGAATTTTCCCGAGTGACGAATATCCTGGGAGTATTTAAAGTACTACTAGCACGAATAACCAAAAATGCTGCTTGTGCATTGATGGAACTTTTAGAGCATTGAATCCGCGATGCCTGGGTGCGAAACCGATGGCTTGAACCACTTGGCTATGAACCGACATTCGATTGGTTTTACCGCTTGATTGACGGAAAATATTACTATTTATCAAATCATTTTATTTTTATATTCCGTTGAACAAATATTTACAGGTTAAATTGTCAGTTTTGTTGATGATTAAAGAAATTAAAAAATAATTTTGTATTAGACCACGGATATTATTTTAATTTTTATGACTGACCGGTTTCACTTAGCATCATCAGGGTATAAAATTTAAAAAAACACAAAAATACAGTGTTTGGTTAAATATACCTACAGAGGGAGAACAGAATACAAAATGAAATAAGAGAACAATGTTGAAAATTAAATTGGAAAAAAATTATGTAACTTTTAAATCAAATATCAAAAAAATATTGGAAAACTCCACCAGTAAACACGTTTTCTAAATAATTAAAAATGAAAATATATATTTTTTTTATATTTATATATATATATATTATATATTTATATAATAATAGTAATAATTTTAAAAAAATATTAAAAAAAAATAAAAAAATTAATACAATTTAGACACAACCTCAAAATTTCATTAATCTTTTTTCGAAAATGAACCGAACTCTCTATTTGTACATTTATTGATTTAAATTGTTTTGTATAATTTTGTGATCTACTTTCATGTACGAGTATTTACAACATGATATCGTTGCTCCCCAACCCAAACACGAGAATTGATTTCTCTCCTGGGCTGGGTATTCTTGTTAAAAATGTATACATATCTGTAATAGTTTAAAGAACATTATATACTGTTTATTTTATATAAATAAAAATTATTAAAAAAAAAAAAAAAAAAAAATGAGAAAATAATAGAATAACATTTAAATTATAACAGTTAAACAGAGAAAAAAAGATAGATAACGTGAATTGAAAGAGTCAAACCACAAATTGATTGCTTTCTACGAAAACATAAAATAATTGTATGTAATTTCGATTAGTTTCTCATTTTAAGTTCTAAAGTACGAGTTAAAGCTCTTTTGCCGTTTCTAGCGCGCACAAACAAATACACAAACGTCACCTCGGTACATTAAAAATATTAATTATTTCAATTTTCACATTAAAAATCGACGGCATGTCTGCGCCGGGCCGTTTCTGACTACCGACAAGTCCAAAGTTCAGTCAAGTTGGATTAACTATTATGGCCTTTAAGTTCAGTTGCGTCAAAGTAGCTTTCTTCTCAAATTAGAAGGGTGACAAATGTGGACCCGAGACCGAAGCTGCTTTATTTTTGAATTTATCAAATCAATTTTCTTACTACAAAGTTTTTTCGAAATTATTTAAGGAGTGTTTTTCCTTCGTATTTGTTAACGGCTTTTGGTGGAAAAATATTATTTTTGTTTTTGTGATGGAACGAGTGAACTGAAATAAATAGATATTAAAAGGGAAATAAAGTTATTGAAACATTTTATTATTTTTTTTATTTTTCGCCCTCTCTGAAAAATGTATAGTGAAAAAAAACGTTGTAATGGACTTATTCGTTTTAAGCTTATTCTAAATAAATGACATGATTTTTTCTTGATTCAAGTTTTTCCTTATTATGAGCATTTTCCGCATGGGGAAAGATCGCATTTTCAATGATAGAATTTCATGTTAGTTTTTAGTTTCCTCTCTTCTAAAAAAATTGTCTCTTTAAAGATGAAGCTCATTTGTGGCGTTGATATTTAAATGAAAAACTAAATGGATTACCTAACCTACAAATAATTCAATTTTTACAAGCTACAAATCCATTCAATTTCAAATACTTAATAGGACATAATGATTTCATACAAGAAACTATTCGTATTGAAATTGCAGACGAACTTTTCTCACTTATTAAATTATAATCGAAAGCAATTGAAATCATTCTAGCCCAACCATTAGGTGAGACCTCGAAGTCCAACTTATACGTGTTGGAATATTTTAATCTCCGGGGAGGTCATTCGAAAAGTTTGGCGCTCTTGTAACAGCAGTTCAACAACTATTAAACTTTCGACTTCGAATTAACAGAGGTCGTTAAGGTAGACACTGTGTTCGTAACAGATGCACTTAAATTCTTTCCAACGCCACGGGGTTTGACTTTCTGTTCCCCTGGTCAGCTGGTGGCACAGGCCATTAATCTGATACAAATCTGGTCTATCTTGAATATGAAAACTTAAAAAGGGTGATTAAATTGTTTGTTTTTAGTATGGCATCTTCAATTATAGGAGTATGTGATGAGGCTGAAAGAAGTAAATGGAAAGGAAATGGGATAAAAAAGATTTCCAAACACGTATATTGCCATTTCAACTAACGTTTCGATTTTGAATGGTGGTCCTTAACCAAGAAAAATACTAAAAAATTTATATCACTCTAGAAAGGCCCGCTAATATACTACTCGACACTACTACATACAAGTAAAATATAACTTATTTGCGCACGCCAAGTCTTCAGCCTGCAACTTCTAGATTTGTAGACGATGATCTTAACCGCTCAGTCACGAAGGTGGTAAAAAAAGTAGAAAAAAAATCTAGAAGCAAAATATTTTCTAATCAAATACAAATCCTTTGAAGATTTTTTGTTATTTATTCAATATTCATAATATACCTACTTGATAAATTATAAGAGTCTGAATCCACTAGGGGTTGACTTCAGTCTACGTGGAAAAAGTACGTCGAAAGTTGAGAGTGGCGGAAATACCGATAGAAAATTGTTTTATTTGTGAATAATGCAATATGTACATTAATATTAGGTACCAATACAAATAAACGGGATATTTTAAACCTTTTTAATTTTGTAATGGAACTTTCTGGCGGTGATCTTTGCTGATTGAAAAAAAACTGAAGTCTGTAAATTACATTCGACCTTTTGACGTCTAGGACCCAAAAAGACCTTATGACGTCTAGGAAAACAAATTTATTAACTATTCGATATTTGAACAAAAATTATCAATTTTACTTGAGTCGAAGGAAAATTAACTCTTCTTTGAACACATGAGAAACGCTCAAACACGCTTTTCTCCGTTTATCTTTTCAATGTTCGTGTTAATTACCACGTGTTTCAATTGTATCAAGAATTTAAACAGAACCCTCTGTGATCAATTTATTGAACATTTTTATTTATATGAATCCAAAAATGCGTTTAATTTATACAAAATAATGTGTAGTATTATATATTTGTAGTACGCTCTAGAGTTCCCTGATGAAAGACCACTATTTAGAGTAGAAACGTTGCTTAAAATGGCTTAAGCCGTGTTTGGTGACCAGATCTCAATAGCCAGGTACTTCTAAAACATCTTCATTTCCTTCCCCTCCCCACTACGTTCAGTCTCACAACGTACCCTAATTGGAGATGTCATAGTTTCACTGGCTCTAGGAGCAGTTGGAACTCTTTTGCGGTATTAAATACAAAAAATAAAATAAAGCTTACACAAACTTCGATTGTAGCTCCTCAATCGAAGAGTTTTTTCGTATTTTTAATTCGTTAGATAAACTTGAAATAACACCGCTTTATATTATGTGTACTGGGAATTAAAGGATACAAACGTACAATGAGGGATATACTCGTACACAAGTTAAATTTTGTTCCATTTGTTGTGAAAATAACTTCTATAGAAAGCTTATATTTGGCAAGTGATTTGACGTTTCTACGAAAAAGCTTATAACCTTTTATTTTAAACTCGTTTACAAGTTAAGTTACTGAATTTAGCAGTATTATATCAAATATAGATTACCTAAAACCAGAAGCCACCTCCCAGGCTAGGTCTGCGAACAGAGCTCGAAGCGAAAAACACAGTGAATTTATCACCTGAATAAGTTTGAATTTATTTAAATACACTTTCAGAATTCTAGTTAAGCAAATGAGTTGAATCCAGAAACCCTGTAACACTACCTTTTCGTTCAAAGATGTAAACTAGAAGGGCTTTAGAAAATTTTTCGAGTCCCCAGGTAGTCTTTCCATAAAAAAATGAACTAACAAAAGTTCTTCTTAAGTTGCCAGTAGGTGAAAATACATTATATAAACAAAAGGTTGGGTACTTGACAATATAAATAAACGGGTCTTAGAGTTAACATTTACAAAAAATGGTATCATTACAAAACAAAGATTATATTTTTCAACGTTATTTTGTTTCTATAAGCACATTACACATTAAATTTGAATATTAATTAGTTCACATTCGTTTATTTGTTTTTTTATAAAAATGTATAATCTATTAACAATGTTAATTATTTTCAAATGAAACTCGAAATCACTTGGAAATGCTTTTGGCATTTTTTGTTGATTCGTTATTAAAAAAAGTTGAATCCACTTTTTACTATTTTTTTAATAGTAAATACCGCAAAAAAGTCCCAACTGCTCTCAACCGTCTAGAGCCAGTGACACTATAGTGTCACTTGTCGTCTTGTGAGAATGAAGGTTGTGGGAAGGGGAAAAAATGGGGAAGAGGAAGGTTGGGAAGTACCTGGCTATTCAGATTTGGTAACGAAACACGGCTACAGCCATTTCAAGCAACGTTTTAATTCTGAATGGTGGTCTTTCACCAGGGCGATACCATGAGTATCTTCCACTATGGAACGTGCCGCGAATATACTTTATATTATTTGGCACATATTAATTTAATACATTTTATTTGTGCACGCCGGGTTTCAACCCGCGACCTCTGGAATCGTAGACGAGCGCAGGCCGTCAAAAGGCCGGAGGTTTCACAAGACTGGTTAATTTTTCGACTAGCATTCGCCGTAACAAAATTGCATGGATAATTTACTGTTTGATTTTTAATGATTAAATAATATTTATGCTTCGTGCACAAATGCAAAAGGGTGTTCATAGAGAATCAAGGCTCTGTGTACGAAGCCTGAAGCGTTATATTCCTTTTACTGTCAATAACGCCAGCTGAAATATAATATTCAAGTGGTTCCACTATGGCGGTATTTTCAAACGCTAAAATCTGCAGGGATGGAAAATGAATAGCAAGGCAAAGTGCATAAAAAACTGGCAAGCGAATCAGACGGAAAAAAACGTTTTTAACGTTAAAAAGACTTTTAACGTCCAAAAGCTCCATGCGCTGGGATATTAAGGAAAAACCTTTATATTTTTAAAAGGGTATAGAGCGTAAAAAAAGTTTTACTACTTTCTTGTTTTTCAATTGTAATGAAAACACTATTTTTAATATGAATTCATTCTTTGAATTTTCTTCACTTCATCTGAAACTGTTGAAAAAGTACCTAGTTACATTGACTCGTGTAAATTGGAGACAAGCGGTTATTTTAATCGCATTTCTACCAATTATGAGTTCAGTGTCTAAAATAAATATTTTGTTTATTTCGAATTCAAAAATATCGAAACGTTATAGAGTGTAAATACTGTACTGTATAATCGTTTGAAGTTATACTTTTTTTTTTTTAAATTTTAGAAACTTTTCTTCAATATTATATTAAAATTGCGAAAAGATTAAGAACGACACAATTTACTAGAATATCCTTGGAAGTTTAAATGAATTTGCTCTACTTCAACTTTGTACGAGTCGAGAGTAGAAATGATACTTCCATCCATTGTTTTTTAATTCGAATCTTAGATGATTGTACACTGCAAATATTATTAAACCATAATATTAAAAAGTTTAAAAAAAAACTTCTAAATACCTATTAATTTTGAAACCATGCGTTTATTTTTAAGAGCAAATATAAAATTAATCAAAATTCTTAAACATAAAAGGTGTGAGTTTTCTTTTAAAATAGATCCTGTACCTATCCTCATACAATAATAATGGGCGATATTAAAACATTGTTAAAAAATAATTTTATCAGCATTATTGTTTTAGTTAAATAGCATTTTAAATTAAATTCCTGCTTGGTAAATTAAAGACTCTCGGTGATAAAAAGTTTTCCCGTAATTTTTCTAGGCTACGTAGAAAACGATTCGATTATTATTTTGTAATTAACAAAATAATGAACACTTTGACAAAGACTTTTAAGAATAATTCATTAGTCAAAGATATAAATTACAAAGTGTTTGCACTTTTTCATTACGCAAAAATTCTTCGATCTGACTATAAAAATGTATGCGAACTGTTTTCATTCTACGAAACGCAAACTCTTCTTTATTCACCTCGAAATATTAAATATAAGCGCTCGCGGTGCATTGAATTTTTATACCCTTTTTATACCAGAATTAAATAAAAATAAAGAAAATGTTTTCGTAGAAAGCAATCACTTTTTGGTTTGGTATGATTCATGAAAACTAAATAATTACTTTGCATAAGACTAAAAATTTCTTTTTTTTTTATGACCGACCGGTTTCGCTTAGTTTAAGCATCATCAGGATACAAAATTAAATTAAACAAAAAAAAAAACAAATTATGCACTTATATATACATACAGAAGGAGAACACAATGAGAAAACAATAGAATAAATTTTAAGTTATAACAAAGGAACAGAAAGAAAGAGACCAATAATATGAAATGAAAGAGACAAAACATTAACTGACAAGGTGATTAAAGAATAATGAGAAATTTTAGAATTTACAGGAAATAAACCTAATTTTGGACTTTTGGACAAATTTAATTGATTATTAAGAATACGACTATCAGTTTTAATGGCTCTGTTTATTTCTAGTGCTTCTAAATTATTATTTTTTTTTTTCTAAATTATACATGAGTGTGTTTGTGAAGAATATGAGCACCGGTGCTTTTATTGAAGGTATGATCTTTTTCAATAAAATGATTGGCGAATTCTGAAAAACCGTAGTTATTTAAACATCTAAGAATCTAGAAAATTAATTCAGGAACCAGAATCTAACCCGCAATCTCCCAAGTACGGGGTAGACCATTAAAATAAGGAAGCTGGGTCAAATTTCATATAAAAAGACAAAATTAAAAACTATCTAACCACTCCACTATTCACAAAAAGGTATACAGAATAGACCACCACCAAATCTTCTTAGCAAAGCACTTTTTTACTTTAAAATTTAAACATCTTCGAAATACATATTTTTCTATTAAGCCAACTCTCGACATAACCTGCTAATTATGTGTTCTACACCCAGCACTATTTTATATTTTTTCGTAAGAAGCAATCACATGGTGGTTGGACATTATATCAAATAAAATAATACTTTGTTTTAAAAAACCACAGAATTTATTATGATGAAGGCCAACCGGTTTCGCTTGGATCAAGCTTCGTCAGGGCACATATAATAACTAAAGAAAAAATACAGAGTTGACAGGTATATATAGGTACAACAGTTAATGATAGAGTGAGACAGTATATAATACAAAGAAGGAAGAGAGAGAGCATATATTAGAGGGAGGGAACAATTGAAAGTCCTTTCTCAACTCTCTCTTCCTTCTTTGTATTGTATACTGTCTCACTCTATCATTAACTGTTGTACCTATATATACCTGTTAACTCTGTATTTTTTCTTTAGTTATTATATGTGCCCTGACGAAGCTTGATCCAAGCGAAACCGGTTGGCCTTCATCATAATAAATTCTGTGGTTTTAAAACAAAGTATTCTTCTATTTAATACTATTTTATATGTTCATCCGCCCTATATGTTTAAACCAACTAAGTTTATCTTTCTTAATTTTGCTCAATACACTTACATCGGAAATGAGAGCTTTATTTTAAATCGAAACCCTTCTTTGGATCAGAAAGAGCTGATAAAGACAATGCATTTTAGCAGAGAAATTCTCGTTATTTAAATGTCAGCTTCTTGGCACTGTGCAAATCAATAAAGCACTACCCTGGATGGCATCGTAAGAACCGTATTAAATGCATCTTTATGTAACTGCATTCTTTCTATGTGCAGGAAAGCAATTTCAACAGTGTTCGTAGCGTATATTACAAGTCCAAGGGTTATTTTTAATAAAAATATATAACGAGTGTATATTCGTGATTCCAAACGCACCTTTTGTATTTTGTAAAATTCATTTTATTTAAAATATTTCGGAGTGTCCGTGAAAACGATTTCATTTTATATAACGATTTTCTTAGATAGTTTTTTTTAAATACCAAACTTTATGTCTTTTTTTTTAATTTGACGAATGGATATAAACTATTCATGTTGAAAATAGCAACGCGCTAACTTTAACATGAATATGAATATTAAAAAAAAAAAAAAAGCTGATCAATTTTCAAGATTCCAGAGCTCAGCGTTCGATAGGTTTTTGTGACAAAAGATTTCTTCAACATGCTCAAGATGATTATGAAAAAGCAACTCCATGAATTTTTGTTATAATTAACTGTTTTTCAAAATTAACTCAGGAATAAAAAATACCTGGAATTGAATTTGGATTAAAATTAACTTGGTTAAAGTCACCGTGTGAAGCAGCATATCTTGAAGTCCTTATTGCTATTCTTTCAATCATTTAAAAGCTTTGGAGGTTTCATTTTACTTTTATTATACACCTATAAAATAGATCTCCTCTTTATCCCACTGGTAATATGGGATAGAGTCTAGAGGATAAGATTTCTGTGTCATAGACATGTAAAACCAAATGCCAGAACAGAACATCACCAAGAAAGATATAATCCTTTTAAGTGTGGATAAACCGACGCATCCTCAAAATACACTGAACAGATTGGGTAACCAAATAAAAAGTTCTCAATTGAATGCTCGAAAATTGTACAATGTACTCTACATAAAAAGAAGAAAACTCTTTTCTTAGTTATTTCATTAAAAGTGACTTTAAAAATATTATCCGATTAGAAGAGAAAGTTGCTGCACTTTTTCTTTCTATTGTTTCGTAATCTACTCGACTTGTGCGAGTGCAGTTTCACAGAATTCCGTGCTACAGCTTTTAGGGTGACGACTAACGACTAACGACTTATTCCACATTAGCCGGACGCGCACAAACGTTGGTATTAGAGACTCAATTAAAAAATTCGAATCATTCAATCAAACTTTAAAAGATTCTGACATTTTCATTGATTCATTAATTACTTTTCAGTAAAAAATTGGCGAATGCCTGTGAATGACAGAGTTGATTAAAAAAATGTGTACTTTTTTTTCCTTATGTGTACTTTTATGCGGATACTGTACTAAGCTTTACTCTTTGATTATTCCGTCATTTTAACTAGAAATATGAAGAAAAGGAAGGAAATGTAAACTCTATAAAGGACACGATGATGACATGAGATTTACTGCTAATTGTATTTGAACAACGTTTACCATCACTGGTATAAAATATGTATTAAATTTTGCGTTAAAAATGGAATCAAGTGCTCCAACGCACTTAAAATGTTGACTGTGGCATTCGGCGAGTTTACTTCGTCTCAAAAAGTTAACAATGTTTATATGTGGTTCAAGCGGTTTACAGAAGGTCGAGAAGATGTTAATGACAATGAGCGTTCTGTACCAACAAAACAAAACAAAAAAATCGATAATCGAATGAACATAGCCCGCGAAAATTCAAAATTCACCTTTTCTTTTGAACAGGCCTCGTACATATAAAATGTTTTGTATGTAAGTATTACGCCATCAGAGTTTTTGATCAGGGAAGGCAGTAGAAAAAACAGCGGATTAATTGATAATAAACGTAGGTACCAAAAAATGTCACTTATTATTGTTAATATTTGAATAATTTGTATAGCGCCGTTTTTGTGAAAAATCACCCCAAGTTGTTCTATTTATTCTGTAAAAGCGCTGTCTAAACACTAACATAGATACTTACACAAACAAACCACATGAATACGCACACAGCTCACAGCTTACAGCATACATGCATACATATTTTGTAGCGTTGGGAAAAACTTCTATGTTTTGTGAATGCTTCACGAACTGCTAGTTCTTTAAAATGAACCCTTCGCAGTGAACACTTCAATTGAAGTTGAACTCGCCAAAAAGAGATTAAAATTTGGTTTGGCAAGGAACTGGTTATTTGTCCAGTTCTTTTTGGAACCGGTTCCTTGAGATTTTTTCGAAAAGTACTAGCAAATCGACAAAAGTACTAGTCGGTAGAGATTTTAAAACGAAAAGAGCTGGAACTGGTAATCTAACTTCAATTGAATAATTTGTTCAATGAAAATTGAATGAAGTTTGAACTACCGCAAAATGAAATAGTTCACACGGAGCGGTCACAACGCTAAAATGAACATATGAGTGTAACTACCAACTTCAATTGAAGTATTTGTTCAATGAACAACGAAGGAAGTGGGAACTGTCGCCAAAAGAAATAGTTCTTACGGAGCGGTCACAACGCTAATATTTTGTGTAGTCTAGTGAAAATAGAATAATCTACTATGAAGTTGGCGGCGAGTGGGCATATGTAGTTACTGCTTTTGACACATTATAGTTGGACGGTTGGTGGGGCGCTCGCAGCCGTGCGATTAGCTAAATTTCGCGCGTATTTTTTAAAATGTAGATTTATTTTTTGCAATAATTTCGTATTGTTTAATCCATATTTGGATGCAAGTACGAAAGATAAGCAATGATTATGTGCATATATGAAGTGTAAGCCTTTGTACGCCATTTACCTTGCTTCATCTATTGCTGTTCACAAGTGCTTAATCTGTGAGAAATAGCTAGAATGCAGGTTTATTCTCTGTACGGTATTTTTTATATTGTTTATTTATTAGTGTGTCTGTTTCTGTGTTTTTTCCTCAGTAAATATTTAAAAAAATATTATTCCGATGATCCAATAGGAGACACTAGTAGAAGAATAATGAACGTATGTTTTCGTAACTGTTATAATAAAACACTTACCATATTCAAAACTGGAGGAGGAGAACTAAGTAGTCTAGCAAGGGCGGGGTTGTTATTTAAATAAATAGCCGCAAAAGGGGTTTTGTTCCCAAAAAGGAAACATTGAATTATGTGGCTTGCGCAGGAATAATTGAGTCGGTACGTGTCGGGACGGAATCCTTCGTAAATAGTTTATCTTACTCGTCCTAGCGGTCACTTACCCTTTTTTCTGAACATTTCCCTTTACGGGTTCTTACCTGACGCTATCGGGGCACTGCACAAATTTGTCACTACTCTTTGGAGGTTTTTTGGATCGATGAATTTAGCCTTTCATGTTTTACGCAGATATAAAATTTAAAGACATATTTCTTTTGAACGTCTTTTATTTGCTTAGTTTCGGTTTTCTCCTTACTTGTATCTTTGTAACTCAATGTCCTCACGTTCTACTAAAAACTTAATGCTCATTGTCTTAACATATTTTTTTATTTGTTATATTCACACTGTTAGCATTTTTTGAGTCGTTAACTTATTATACTTTGATATTAATGTTTTTTTATGTACCAACAAGTTAACTGTCCTCATTATTATTTACATAAAATAACGCCTCAATGAAACATTCCACTCTTAGAAGTGCTATTCACTAAGCTCCTGTATGCATTAATTTATTTTTGAAATCGTCAATTTAGAAAGATAGAAAATCTTTTTCAGTATTTAGTACGCTTCGTGGTCGTGAGGTTGTGACGAAGAATATTAATATCCAGTCATCTAATAACTATTGATACATATAATGTGTAACCTACTGTATCAACTTCAGTGAAAAATACAACATAAAAATAATACTGGTAAAGTCGAAAACTTAAATAAATCTTTATTTCGTGAAAAATTTGGAAATTCGTTTTTTGTTCACTGCATGTAAAAACAGTGGCGGGCACTCCACAAAGGCACATATACACTGCCCTACCCTGCCGTACTCGCATTCAAATATGTATAGTATTGTATTAAATCATTTGAATTTTTTTCTAATTGCACCACCTCCAGCACTCCACCAACCTACCTACTATAACGTGTCAAAAGAAGTAACAATAAGTGAGTAGAATATGCTCAAACACCGCAATTGTCAGAGTATATTATTCTGTGTTCACTAGACCACACAAAATATGTATGCTATAAGGTGATGCTCGTTCAATTGGCGTGTTAGTATCTTTGTTAGTGTCTAAGGCAGTGATTTTACAGAACAAATACAATGGCAATAAGTATATTTATTGATACCTATCTCTTTTATCAATTTGTCCCCGGTTCCTACTGCCTACCCTAGTCAAAAACTTTGTGTGCGCCACTGTGTAAAATGCTACATTTTGATTATAATGGTGATAAAAAGTTTTTTTTTATATCATTACAACTTTTTTATTACTATTGTCGTAAAAGATATTAATTTTGGGATTCTGGGTAAATTGAAGTTTTAATTTAAGTCATCATTAAGAATGTCTCGGCATGAAGAAAATGCGAAATAAATTGACAAACAACATTTTCAAGAATCCTTTTAGAAAATTTGACAAAGCAATACTAATTTCTACCAAGCAGACCCTCGACAATAAAAAACTAAATTATTTTTTAATCAACGGAAATAAGCCAACGCAAAAAACCTGCTTTCGATTTTTAGTAGAGCGGAATTCTCAGAAGAGATAAAAAGTTACTTTTGCAATCACTCTCGCCTTTTTAAGTATTCATGAACGTTTTCAGGATTCTCATTCGGTAACACCTTCCGACTTCCGACCAATCCCCTGCGCAGATAAGTTTTAATCTTGATTTTCAATAAACAATACAAGAGCTGTCTGAAGTAAGGTTTTATTCATCAAAATAATTTATTGCAATCTTCTTATCAATCTCCACACACACTCGAATATCGGAGTTTTCTTATTATAATATTCACGGGGTTCGAGACCCAACGTGAGCAGTAAATTTTATTTCATATTTGTAAAAAGCATTCACTTTGTGGCTTGCTATATGTATAAAGAAAACAGATCAAATTTGTTCAAAACCACTTTATTATTAATATTTAGTGGACCAGTTTTGGAAGCACCCTTTCATCATCAGGACAATTTAATATTGTCCTGAAGATAGAAGGGTGCTTCCGAAACCAGTCAACGAAATATTTATAACAAAGTGGTCATAAACAAATTTCATCTGTTTTTATTTATTTCGTGTGTTTTGCTCCACAAATTATTTAAAATAATAATAATTATAATATTTGCGTTATGTCCCATAGTGTTACCAATAACCTTACAATATTTGAAAAACTCACACTACCACCATAATAAGCGGAAGATGTTGCTTGTGTAATAAAAGAGGACTAGCTGAGGAATCGAACCCAAGATGCCCGGGTGGGTATCTGACGCGTTTGTCCACTCAGCTACAATCGATCATATGTTAGTTATATGTATTCATTTTTAAGTTCCTCTAGTTTTAATAATTGTTTTTGGTGTCAACTGTTTCGGCTTAAGAGCCAATATAAAACAATTTGACTTAACTGAACTAGCCTAGAACGCCAAAGCAGCTGTTACCAAAAATAAAATCTAAAAATAAGATCTTAATAATAATAATATTTTATTTGTAAAAATAAACGTGTGAAAATGTTTTAATGGAGTTCTACAAAATTAACATAAAAACTAAAAAATTATCAAATTTTCAGTTGAGTGTTTTGTTTTGACAGTGCGTTTGACACTCTACCTATATTAAGTCCAATAGAAAAAAACAAATGCAAAACAATTTTTTATTTCTTTGATTTCATACTTTGTTTTTGTGCATAAAAACTGCTCTTATAATTTTTTATACACTAATATAAATCTTATATTTTATAGCGTCGTTAAATTTTACACCAAATCGACACTTGGATAGCGAAAACTCTGAAAATGTTACAACATTGTGAACATCGTCTATTAGTAATGGCCTCACGTAATCTCTTTAATATCATTGCTTATTTTTTTATATTCTCTAAACATTGGAATCAAGTAACAGTGCTATTTAAGTGAACTGCTTTTTGTTAAAACGTCATTTTGAAAAACAACAGCAAAAGCTATTTGTTAGAGAAAAGAAAATTACCGGCATATTTATTTATTTATTAATAAATTAACGGACGAAAGTCCAATTACAAAAAATACATATAAAACACGAAATGGAAAAAAGAGCAACAGTGAATGAATAGCACATACACAATAATAAATGTAGCGATGACAAAAATAAGGTAAAATAAACATAAGAGAGAACATTCAAGCCATGGTCTAGTCAAAGTTTTGGTAGAGTCGTAAAGAATGACGAAAACCATTTAGACTGCTACCAAAAATTTCAAGACCATGGCTTGAGTTGACAAGTCTTGACATTCTGAACATTGGATAATTATACTCATAATTAGTCTTTCGATGATTGAGGAACAGCAATTCATTGTTTTTGAGTCTACGGCAAGGAATTTTGAACTGGATAAGTTGCAACAGAGAAGGTAAGTCAATAAAACAATTAATAATTGTGTAAATGAAAATTAAATCAAAGTCTTTCCTGCGCTTTTCTAATGAAGACATTTTCAATAATTGTTCAATTTCGTCATATGAATATTGGCCTCTTTCTCGCTCTAATCTCCATGCAATACCGCGTAAGAAGCGATGTTGTACGGATTCAATCTGATGAATATAAACGGTATAGAAAGGGGACCAAATTACACTAGCATATTCTAGACGAGGGCGAACTAATGAACAGTAAAGGGTTTTTAGGGTCTTTATATTCTTAAAGTCACATGCAATTCTATTGATGAAGCCGAGAAGTTTAAGTGATTTATTAGTTGCATTATTAATGTGATAATAAATATAAAATAATTAATGGCATATAAACCACAATCGGACTGTACATCATCCTGACAGCCCTGAAACTTCGTAATCATGTCTGCCCACCTATGTACACCCCACACTCCTCATTCCAACCTTTTCTTCTCTATCTTTAAGACAGGTTAGATATCCCATCTACCTCTCGCTTGCGTGAGGCAACCTTTCCCCTCTCTTTCATTGAAACCATAGCGAAAATGTCAAACAGATACGTAATTCCATACAATTAAAAGCGCCCCAACATAAAGCGAGTATTAACTGCCAAAACTTAATCTATTCCCTAACTAGACGTAAACCAGGCATGTTCTGTTCTTCTCGGTAACAGCCCCCACGAAGGTATGATGGTAAGTCAAGGGGTTGAGGGTGTATTATTATTTATCATCATTCCTCCTCGTATCTCAAAATAATACTTATTTTGCTCTTGGTAATGATTTTCATTTGAAGTCAGTACAAGTACGTGAAATAATTGAAAGCCTTTAATGAATGGATGAAAGAGTATTCTGGAGCCTTAAACTGAAATAATAACAAGTGTACAGTTTCAATTTAATTTAATTTAAAAAATGTTATATGGTTTGTTATTTTACACAATAATTGTTTTTTTATTTAATTCTATTCAACTTTTATATATTTTTTTTTATAGTTAACACCGCACAAGAGTCTCAACAGCTCCCAACTGTCTTGAGCCATTGAGACTATGGCTTGCCCAATCAAGGTATGTTGTGAGGCTGAAGGTATTGGGGAGGGGAACAAGACAGGAAAGTGGAAGGTTGAGAAGCAACTAGCTATTCAGATCTGGTCACCAAACACTGCTAATGATATTTTAAGCGACATTTCGATCGAGAGTATCTACACCTCTGGAACGTGCCTCAAATATACTATAAATAATTTACTATGAATTAAATGTATGATGACACATATTAAACAAAAATATATATACTCGTATATATATATTTGCGCACCACGGGTTTAAACCCGCGACTTCTGGATTCGTGGTTGAGCGTCTTATTACTTGACTAAGGAGGCCGTGGATACTTTTACACAATTGTTGCCTTATCTTTTTTCCTTTTTGTAAATAATCTACCAAAATAATACTAATCATAGTGCTTGGATGATTTACATTGCGGCATTTTGTGTGAAATATCACCTTTAGAGCATTTTTATGACATGTTTATAAATTCAGTGTGAATTTATTATTCCCTCTCTTTGATTTTTTAACTATAACTTCAAAATAATCTAGAATTTAATCTAGCAGATCAAAATCAAAGAGATGTCCATTAGAAACCCATTATCAATCATAAAACGCAATGAAATTTTAACAAAAAAACTGCAAATAAACACAACATCACATCACAAGACCAAGAGTCCTAGATCCATTAAATAAAATGACAAGAGGACCCTTATGATTGATAATTGATTTTATTGATGTTTAATAACTTATGTGTGAAAAAAATGCTATCATTTTAATGTATTCTCTGCCACATATTTGGTTAGCGCACATTCATAAAGTACCTAAAATTTTGGAGCTTACTGTTTGTAATCTGTATAATATATAAATAGTGGTTTAATATTCAATACTTAGAATTTCTGTAGGTATCTTATTTATTTATAAGGGCACGTGTGTCCCCAATTCCAGGTGACACAATCAGGAAATATTTTGATTTAAAAAACCAACCTAATAATTAATTTATTCTCGACCGTACCTCGTGTGAACCCAAGGAATATAATTTACAAAGAGATAAGTTGGTTTAATTCACCTGCGTCGTTTTCAAGTACCTTTGATCGATATCGTAATTAACGGTTCGGCCCTTTGTTTAATTAACAATACCCTATTATTTTAAACAAAGAAGACCGCTTCGCCGAAATAATGTTATATGGTTAACCACGGTGAGTTTAAATATTTTTTTATTGATTCTAATTAGCAAAAGCCTTTCGTTTACTATTCAACGGTGAAAAAGCATAATGTGATTTCACTCAGTGAGCAGGTTTCATTTTTTTGGGGTTTCCCGCTGTTCACGTGAGCGACAATTCGTTATATGTTGCCGTAGCTTTTCAGAGCAGCTTGTAAAATTATCACTACTTTAATAATTGCAAAATTTTTACACAATTAAATTAAATTAAATGAACGAAGTCCAAATCATATCCATTATTTATCGCATTAGATGTTTAAATAACCACGGTGTATTGTTATCAGTCATTAAAAATAAAATAATATCCGTGGTGTCAAAAAAAGACATTTTTTCATTTCTTTAAATAAAATAACCCTTGATTTTAACCACATTTTTATAAATATAATTAACATATTTCGAACAATCGGTTTTGCGACATGTTGATTTTATCAATAAAAGTGGTTAAATGAATAAAATTTATTTATCAATGGTATTGTTATCGTTTACTTGTGTGGGTTATGCCAAACATGAAAGTTCGTGACTTTTCGAATTATGTTTTTAATGAATTGATGACAATCTATTTTTTTCATCCGTGCCATTGTTGTAAGAAACCTTATAACATATATGTCGTTGAATAATTTTCTTTGGTTAAAAAGGTTTGGCACCATTTTTTTCTTTTATAAAGACGTTTTTCCAGTTTCCAGTTCCCTTAGGAGCATATCTCGACTATAATCGTTTTAATGAGTAGAAAGAAAGAACCGATTTCTTGAAAAACCTATGTCAAAGTAAAGAGGAAATACAACAGGCGGCAAGTCGTTTAAGTTTTGAGATATTATACATTGATACAGGGTAGAAGAGAACTATGCCAGCAATATTCATCGATGGGTAAGTGTGCTTATTAATATTGTTAGATGAAAATTTCGATAAATTATGTGCCCAAGATGTGATTTAAAAAAAAGATATTTTTGTGGAATATGTTCATAAAAATAGAATCAAACGGGGTTCCAGAACGCTCCCAAAACAATAAAGGCATTTTTAAAAGTGAATAAATCTTATTAATTGTCAAAATTTCAGTACGGAATTTCACACCACGGAAAAATGCGCTCATATTACGCTTGTAAATTAAATCGAAATAATTCACAGTTCCCGGCCGTGAAACCAGTGCTAAAAAACAAATAAATTTGGGAAAATTATCATAGGAGAATGTTTAAAAAATGAAACAGTGAAAAACATGTTCATTGTAGTATGTCACCGGGAACTGAAAATAAATAACCAGGAGGATTTACGAGGGCTTTTCATAAACAAAAATATTGTCCACCTTTTTTCGATAGGGTACATCGCAGAGCGGCGGAAAGCGGGATTTCTTGCGGTGCGTGAAATTAATTGGTTATTTTCGGAACACTTTTTGGAGAGCGCTGTGAGGGCCTTTTTGCTGAATTTTCAGCTGGATTTAAAATTAAAAATGAATACTGTATATTAAGGTTCAGCATTTTTTTCATTCGGTTTTATTTCAAACGATAAATATATTTTTTCGACTCATGATTATTTATCCAAAAATATTTAAAACATTTTTATTTAAAAATAAAAAAAAACTTCCCTTCTATCGCTAACTATTTTTTTTTATTTTAATATTTATTATTTTGACTCTAGATCAAATAATAAACAATATTGTAAAAAGTAAAAATATGTACAAAGTAAAAATATATATGACTTATAACTTCCGCAAGCAAAGAATGTTATCCGACATACGTGACACCTCCCACTCCCACTACCATGTTGTCTCAAACTTTAAAAAATATTTTTATGTTCAATAAAGACCGTTTAGTCAATATACTAAATATATTGACATTCCATATTTAATCCTATTTACATTAAAAAATTGAGAAAAATCGAACATTTTTTGGCCTAACAAGGCAGAAACCTTATTTAATGAATCAAACAACTCAAGAATGACATAACTGGGATGAATGAGCAAACAACGTTGCAAAGAAATATGCTGTATGTACAACATTCTGCTAGACGAAGGCTACAAGTTTAAGAACTCTAAGGAAATCGAACCCGATACTGAGCTACAAGTTAAGAATATGAGGATAGCTTAAGTGATATCACCTGGTTTAAATCAGAAGACATTGGAGAGGCAAGAGAGAGGCCCGTATCTTTATCAAATGCATGTACAACAAGACAAAAGTTGTGTTTTGTTTTTTGTAGGTAAATAACTTTAAAAATATTTATATTGGATAAACGCTAAATCCAAAACCAATAAGTGAAACAAAAACAAGATGGTCAGAAGCACCTAAATCAATGACCTAGACATACAAATAACGCCAAAACCAAAAATCTAACCGAACAATATCGCTTTTCTGTCTGTATCATTATTTATGGTACGGTTTATTTAAAAGGTACAAAGGGAAATTGTATAATACATCAGTTCACCTATTTCTGAATTACGAGGATTCATCTCCTCAATAATAATAGTAAAAGCTCAAACCGATCGCAGAAATTTATTCCATATTCCAATAAAGTCTGTATATTCTACAGTCCGACCCTCCTTTTATCTTACAGCCGTGAAATATACATTCAAAACCATGAAATATACATTCAAATATACAGTAATACAGAGGAAAGTAAAGCACTCGGGGCTTAACCCTCAACCCTAGTGGAGTACCTTGCGGGCAAGGGTTGCTAGCCCCATTGTTTCACCAATTCTAGTCAAATAGCCACCCTCACACCGACCACCATCCCCTTGTCTCTGTATTCACAGGTTATACTATTTCATTTTGTTTGTTTTCAATATTCCGAGGAAATAAGATTTCAATAACAAAATCATGATTTATTCGTGTTTTGTTGTACGTGTTTTAATGACGAAGGTTGACGCTTAAAATGGAAATTAAAACTTATTTGAGGTTTTGTGGAAAAGGAAAGCCTTTAAATATAAACATCTAATATATTTTATACGTTATGGTTACTCCATAGTTATTTTTATATACTTTTTTTATTGTTTTATAGAGAATACCGCACAAGAGTCCCAACTGTTCCCAACCGTCTGAAGCTATTGAGACTATGACATCCCCAATTGAGGTATGTTGTGAGGCTGAAGGTAGTGAAAAAGGTAAGGTGATGAGGAAGAGGAAGGTTGGAAAAAACCTGGCTATTCATATCTGGTTACCAAACACGGCTTATACCATTTTCAAGCAACGTTTCATTGAATATGAATTGAACGCGTTATGACACATGGTAATTAAATAAAAAATATTTGCGAACGCCGGGTTTCAACCCACGACCTTCGGAGTCGTAGTCGAGCGTCTTACCACTCGACCACGGAGGCCGTGACTTGATTGTAATTGAAAAAATATATATTATGAATTTTTGTAATCCTCTGTATTCATCAATTATTCATCAATTGCCGTTTTAGAGCATTGAATTATATCACAGCATTCATAAACATAACAATACGAAAATATCCGCTTACATCACTAGGTGCTGTCTGACTTATTCATGCCTACCAAAAAAATATAATAGTTATTTATAAACATTTTGAAAAGCTTTCCGCACGCGCCATTTTAATACCCGCCTCGTGCTTAAATCGGTAACGCAGTTCAATCTCGTAATTGCCACTAAAAGTTCACCGTCTTGTAAGCTTACAGAAGGAATAAATTTAGTTTTGAAAAAGCTCACATACTCACATGAAGATAGGTTGCAAATTCAAATGACTAGATGATTCTGTAGGCTTATAATACCTCCATTCGATATCTCGGCAACCATTGTGATAGCAATACTTCAGTGAGAACAAAGTTACAACCTTTTTTCTCGCTGCTAAGATATTTATTTATTTTTATATTAATGAACCACTGTCAAATTACAAAAAATACATAACACGAAATGAGATAAACGAGTAACAGAGAAAGAACAGAAGAAATGAAGAAATTATAAAGATAGAACAAAAATATACATTTGATAGAACATTTAAGTCAAAGCCTGAACAAGGTTTTGGTGGAGTTAATGAAGTAAGACATAAAAAATTGTATTATTCGAAGATTATTATCGTTAAAAATGACAATAATCATTTAAACTGGTACTAAAAAATTCAAGACCACGAAATGAGTTAACAAGTCTCAATATTTTGTACAGTGGAGAATGATTTCAATAATTAGTAAAGTGATGATTGAGAAACAGAAATTCATTGTTTCTAAGTCTTCGGCAAGGATTTTGAGCTGAATGAGTTGTAACAAAGAAGGCGAGTTAATAATACAATCAATAATTTAGAAAATACAAATTAAACCAAAGTCTTCCCTACGCTTTTCTAATAAAGAATTTTTTAATGTTTGTTCAATTTCATCAAATGAATAATCGCCTCTTTCTCGTCAGGATTTTCATGCAATGGGCAGGAAACCTGCTATCAGATCTTCATCTAGCCAATTTTCTGAAGGTTTCTTCGCGGCACACGAATAAACCTGCATTCACATCCTACGCAGAAGAGCTTTTGCCAATTCGTAACATACGAGTTATGTATTCAACAACACTGTATTTGAAACAATTGACAATTTAACAGAAGAGAAATAATATAAAATAAATTTGGTTTTGTGAATTGAAAAGACTTAAATCATTGTGGTTTATTTGTGTTTGTCAATAATACAGTTTTTTAAGATGATTTCAAGAACTTATAACTTCAACTTCATTGGTGAGTGAATGGTTTCCCATTTTTTATTTCATTCCATAATCTTTCCACAAACTACAATGAAGTAGTATAGTTTATCGTTTACAGTTCACTATTGTCCAAATTCATCTGAAGCTTAAAACACATTACATGTTTTATCGCAGCTTCAAATCCAACAAGCGGAGAATCGTGAAAATAATCTGACAGTTGTTTTTTTTTTTTAATGAATTAAATAAACTATTATACTTCTTCTATAAGAAGTTCGTTATTATCAGGGTTTTATAATTTACACTTTTAACATAAAAACTGGTAGCTGCAAAGTACAGTGACTTCTTATACCATGATTTACGTCAATTGCATGATGTGACCAAGTTATTGAATAAGCCATAAAAGTATGAAAAGTTTACCATACTTTGTTTCGATACTTGATATCGTTGTGGAAGAATCGAAACCGTATCATCCCTTTTAACAACTCTTTTATGTCAGCCGCACTGACGCTTAGGCTTCGAGTGGCTCTCTATCTTTCCCTTATAGAACAATGTTGAATTGAGCAGAAATGCCGAAAATCATTGACCTATAATAATATTTTTATTCCTGAAATTGAACATCCAAATGTTACGTTTGAATGGTCAAAGTATGAAAGAGGCTCTATTGTTTGGGAATCGAAGGCTTTGTTTCATTCGGGACCTGTTTCTGTGTGTATGATATTTCAAACAAAAGGTCAAATGGCCATTAATAAAATTTTATCGTTTGATTTTATAATGCCATTCAAGGGAGTAATCGTGATGATAAATTGTATTGTTAAATAGCAAATAGAGTTTTTTGAAATAAAAGAGTCACTTTTATGAAACCAGGTCATTTTTATACCATTATTTTTATATCAATGTTTTAAGGTTATTTTTTTAATAACTAAGGCTTTCCGGATATTTGGTCATGATTTTCAATTGGTTACTTAATATGGATAGAAGCATTTCAGGTATTAACGATTCAAATAAAATCATAACATTTCACCAGGGTGATACTGAAAATACCACATACTTAAGCAATCGACGAAATGTCTCGGGACTTAAGTTAATCCTTGTTCATTATATTTTCGCTCTACGCACACTATCTATATTCACCTCACCATCACCTGTCAGCTAAAATCTATTTAGAAAATGCAGCAAACCAGTAGCATCACAGGTGCGAATGAGAGCAAAGAATATAAAAAAAGTTTTTCCAGGTCCTATGCAAGCAGCTAGAAACACTGTTACTTAGGTGGATGCATTAAAAAAATGGTTATATTTTTCAAAACATTTGATGATGTTGCATTCTTGTAGTTTTGATGCGAATCAAATATGATGTTTCTTCCTTTTCATAGAATCTTATACCGCACGTTAGATTTTATGACTGTTAAAATATGTATGAATCTGTACAGAATTACCTTATCCTACTGGAATAATCACTTTCCACGTAAAGATGTCAAACATTTTGACGGAAAAAGTGGAATTTTAAGATGCTGCACTCAGTGCGGCGCACGCTCAGTCATGTGACTCACAACAGCGCGCTAGGCAGTAGGTTAAAGTAAACATGTGTAGAGGAGAAACCAAACAATAACAAACGAAAGGCCGTATATATATATATGTGTTCGTGAAATTATTTTAATTAACTTTTAAAATCACTTACATATATCGTCGCTGGAAAGGCGAAGGGGCTTATGCGAAACTTTGGTCGAAAATGAGTAAAATGTGCAGATTTGTTTTCTGCATCGAAAGCTCTGACTCTCGTTTGATTCTGAAGACTTTTGTGGCTCTTCAGCCATTTAAAATATATATACCATTTAGTAGAAGGCTTGATTTAAGCCACACAAGTTTGAGACTTTTTAAGCATTTTATCGCTTCAAGTAACTCATTGAGAGCATCGAGTTACCTGAGTTAACTTTAAAATCCAACCAGGTACAGAAGACTTATGAATTTTACTATAAAAAAAACTTTTAAGTGCTCTGGTATAAACTTCCAGAAATGGTGCTTCAGCCCTTTTGCCTTTACGGCAGCAATATACTTACTTGAAGTGAATTATCACAGAACTACGCTACATGAATAAACTGTTATTGTTATTCCTATAGAGAAACAATATTATGTTACCGTGTAGCGAACTGCGCACTCCATTTATGTGGGCAAATCGATCTCAGTAATGATTATAACCAAGCTAACTAATATTGCGCCGCTTCATTTATAAGCCACTCACATTAATAATAAGATATGAATGATGGCAAATGGCAATTTATTTCTCGTTGAGTTTGTAAGGTTTTCCGATATTATATTATCGCACGAAATACGGAGTCAATGGCCCATTGTGCTTATTCGAAAACAAGAGGAATACGAGAAGGTTATTTTGCTAATTGTATTCAGCAATATTATTCATTACATAATAATTCCTAGTTTAAATAAGAAAATAAACAGGAACATACTTACCTGGCAGGTCCCATCAGATAGACACAATTATTAACTAGAAATTATTTATTTATTTATTTTTATACGCCCTCATGGGCTTTTACATAACATAGGTATAAAATAAAATAACAGTGACATAAAAAATAACAATGACATAAAAAATAACAATGCGCCCAAAAACATTTGATGCGACGATTTGATTACGCCCAAGAAAATTAACACTAGTATTTAAGAAAGAGGTATGTTATTATAGCCTTCTTGTAACTAGATTCAGTGCAGTTGAATATATCTACTATTTCAGCGATAGAATTACTCACTGCATGCAATCTAGGTACAAGCGAGTATTTAAGTGACTCAGTCCTGATATTGTTGTTACATTTAAAAAGAATTTTGGATCGAGTGGATCTGTTAGGTACATAGAAGGTAATTAAGCTAAGTAAATCAGGGCTGTCTATAATACCATTAACAATTTTAAAAATAAAATAAAATTATGATTATTATTTTATTTTTTTTCTGATTTAGGGCATGGGAGCGAAAATTAAAGAATGCACTTTCTGAATTTGTCATACAGTACAGGAATTTTAAAGAAGTAAGTTTAAATATCGTCAATATAAATTTACCATCAATTCAAATCATTTAATTTGTCTTATTCGACTCTTTACCAAAGCGTTGTAAAGCCTGAAAATATACTCGAATATTCACATGGATTCGGCAAGATGTTATAAACATAACGAATGTTTTTTTTTGCATAATATTCACAGATTTACGGATTAGAAAAGTAACAAACTATCCAACTAACCATAACGTCGTTTCCCCGCAGGGGAAGGTATAGAGGATGGACCGCCATACAACTCTGTTTTGGCACACACTTCTTGCTTCATTCACATTCATGCATCGTCTGATACATACTTTTCTATTCACATGACTCGACCTAAAATTTTGATTCACTTGATCGTTTCATGTCTTTCTCCGACGTCACTGACTTTTTTATTTGCCAAATAAAGTACTACTTTATATTAAGGATTAATTATTTTTTTTAAAATATTTGTTACAAAATAAAATATAAACTTTATAGACCGCACAATTGGAATTCACCCAAAAAACACACATTAAGGATTGTGTGTATTGGTGCATATGTATACACTAAGAGTGGTGGTTTTGCGTAACGTCATCGTTGTGTAAAAAAAAACGTTTTATTTTAGTTGACATAATAATTATTACTGTTAAAAATATTTTTAGACTTAACTCACTAACTAACTAACCATCACGACATTTCCCCTCAGAAGTAGACAGACGGACCGTCAAACAACTCTGTCTTGGCACACACTCCTCGCTTCATTAAAATTCATACACACTCTTCTGTTATTCTGACTCTTTACATTTACACTTTACATTTATTTTTTAAGCCTTGAAATTTAAATACATATTTGTCAAATTTACGCGAGCGTACGAACAGCCTTAGTTGATGTTTATGAATAAATTTATCATAATTTCCATACGTGCGGTGCGAAACATGGCTGAAAATATGCTAATTATTTGTAAATTAAGGCTTACGTGGGAAAATTACTATTGTCACAAAATAATCATATTCTAATGCTGCCAATTTAAGGATCTACAAACGTTTTAATATAAATTTATGTTAGCCTTGAAGACATGATATTTAAATTTTGTAACAATATTTCTATCATGCTAGGCAAAACAAGTGACAGAAAATAAAATAAATTGAAGCAAATGTTCGTTTCATTCCTCGTTTTAAACCCCGGTACAAAATATTCATCTACTTTTAATATATATTTTGACTACAAAATAGGTTCCATTTAAAAAAATACTTTCATGAAATTCTGTCGAGGTCTGTATAAGGTTTAAATTCTAGATGAATATAATACTTAGTATCCTCAATTTTACATAAATTAAAACACATTTCGATCATTAATTTAGAAAAAAGCGAAATCAAATTTTCGAAAGTAAATGTGGATAGTGAAAAAATATTAAGAAAATATATAATACATAAACAGCAGGTTTTTCTTGTTTTATATATTTGCTCTGTATAAACACAACATTGCCGAAAAATTAAATATTATTTTAGGTATGTTTATCTTCCTTTAGAATTCTCTATAAAATGAAAATTATTATAAATATTAGGTAAAATTTGGAGGAAATTTCTAAAATATTTCAAATAATTATAAAGCACCACGTCTTACCCCGAACATTTAAAAAATATGTAAAGCAGTGACTTTGACTTTAAATAACACATTGAAAAAAAATCAAAATCTGAAAAAGATGATTTTTGCGCGTACATTATTTATTAATAATATCTTTTGTCATTTAAGCGATCTCTCTTAAATGCCAACTCTCGACCCGTTTTAGTTTTTAATCAAATTGTTATCAGGTGACAAGCAAGTCTTATAGTGGATTATTTTTCACAAGTTCGCACTTTTAACAAAGATCATTCAAATATCAAAAATTCAAAATGATGCTGATTGTCGATTTGATGGTAATAAAATGTCATGGATTTTGAAAAACCTCAACCTTAACATTCTAAAAACGTGGCTCAGAAAAGTCATTGATGCAAACAACGCAGTTTAATCAGTACTTGGAAAATTATCTGTTTCTACTCAATCATTGATAAAGACTATGTAAGAGCCAATTAAAAAAAAAATTGTTGAATTTTGTAAAAAAAAAATAGTAAAAATAAAGACAATAAACCCGAAACGTTAAAATATTTTTTTTATATGTGTCGAAAAACTTAATAGAAACTAATTCTTTAAGGTTCGGCTTCAAACTAAATCTCAGTATAACAAATGGTTAGAATGACTTTTGTGCAGATAAGAAAGGTACTCGTACTCTACTTCAAAGATCTAGAACTCCATTTACGAAAGTCAGATGCTACATTATCCCAAATCGCTGGTATGGAGTTGAAGGACATGGGTAAAACCAACAGAAAAATAAGTGAAAGCCATTGAATTGTATGTATATCGCAGACTGAATTACTAATAAAGTGGCCACGACAGTTATATTGAAAACAGGGAAATATTCACACAACTTTGAACATATGCAGAATATTTATAAAACAAAATTTGAATTTTTTTAGCTGATATTGGAGGAAATTTTGAGATTATATAAATAAATTAAGGGTACCTAGGCCAGTAAAATATTAATTTACTTCACAAAAAGGTAGAAAAACCCTCCTATAAAAGATTAACTGAATTATAATTTAGTGAGTTAAAAAAGCTACCTATACGTATGTTTATTGTTTTATGTTTTGTCGTAGAAAGCAATAAATTTGTTTGTAAATTTTTTTTCGTAGAAATATGTGATTCGGCATAAATAATGAAAATTAAATAATGATTTTGTATAAGACCAAAGATTTTATTTTTATGATCATAGAGCATACAAATTAAATTATGACCATGGGTCATGAAAAATAAAATAAAACCTGTGGTATTTTAAAAAGTTATTGTTTCATTTTCGTATTTATAAACCACCTATCTGATTCTACATAAGTATTTTTTCATCCCATTTTTATTAATATTTCTTTGTTGAAAATTATAAAAGAGATCACGTCAGAAAAGGATTTCTTAGTTTCAAGTTATTTATCTAACTGCAAATAACTGATTGATTGGTAGCGCCCTTAAGGTGATTTCACAAAAATTGTTCCATATAAATTACTCAAGTATTGTTGTTGTAAATTAGATAAGTGGGATTTTAATTTTCCAAGTTGTTTGTGTTAACTAATTGTAAGGTGTCTTTGAAATGATTTTCGTAGAAACTGCTTTAAAATAAATTTATTAATTTCTTCTAAGGAGAGTAAAATAACATCGATAAATTTTTTAAATTTCAAAATGGTTTTTCTGCCTCAACAGTGCAGAACACTCGGTTAAAAGTAGATTAAAAAAAGTTTCGTAGTTTTTTTTTTAATAAAATAATCAATGTGTGCTTAGTGGGTACAGTTTAAAAAACCTAACAATGGATTAAAGGTAGACTTAAAACTACAAGATGAAGCAAGCTACCTGGAAACGAAAGAATTACTCCACTCAGGATTTCGACGTTTTAACATCATCAAAGGACACCCCTTTGACAAATTGCGCCAGGAAAATTAAATGTTTTGTCCGGGAAAGTCGTTCCCTTTGTTTATTCGCCGTAATCGACACCACCGTAAGGCGCCGAATTAACCGGAAAATGAAAGGCGTAATAAAGTCTTAGACGTTGACTAAGCAGGGGGAAGGCTATTCATTGTTCAAGTATTCGTAGCCTTTGGAGAGTGGATGTATAGATTTTTATTTACCACAGGATTAACGCTTTGAAAGAGATTTTTTTAATCATTTTATACTGTTTATTTGTGATTCTATCGTACGAGTGTTCAAACTATTTGACATTTGGAGGGTGTTTGAGTATTTTGGTTGAATTAAATTCTGATGTTAAATACACATTTACTTGCAATAATATTATAATTACCTGTTAGTAGCTGAGTGGCAAACGCGTCGGATTCTTCGTGCAACATCTTCCGCTTATTATGATAGCAGTATAAGTTTTCTAAATATTGTCAAGTTATTCGTAACTCAAGGTGTTTGTCTATATTTTTAAAAGAAAACAAAAAAAAGATGCATAAGTTTATGGGTTTTTTTGTTTTTTGAGAAAACGGTAATTTGAAAAGAAATTCACTGACGTGTATCAATGTCGTATATAGCTGGTAAAACATTTTATTTGATATACGTATGCTTATAAATTTGTAAGCAAAATGTTTTTTATTATTTGTCAAGAAGTGGAAGTTCTTCAAAAAAACGAACATTTGTTTGGTTTGTAGTTGACGAAGGAAAAGGATTAAAAACTCATAAGCTTGTGTCGTTAACGACTGAGAAAAACTTCGAGCTGATTCCTTAGACCCTTTTTTCTGATTGTATTTATCAGATTTTCATATTTTCTCCCCCATATCCAACATCTCTACGAAATCTACCTCAAAACATCATGCTTTATAAAATTGACTTGTCATCTTAACCCTCAAACAACTGGATTCTTCAGATGTGGAATAAAAAACTTTCTGGATGGTTGAGTCAATCTTAACAATGTGGACGAAAATATTCAAAGTTATTTAAATGTATATTCCAAAAAAATAATCATAAAAGCTCTCCTAATTTCTGCATCAATGCAACATCTTCGCTGAAAAGGCAAAGGGGCTAAAGCGACACTTTGGTCAAAAATGAGTTAAATATGAGGTTAATATCTCTCATGACTCTCGTTTGATTCTGAAGATTTTTGAAGCCCTTTAGCCATCTAAAATATATTTACTATTTGAGAGAAGGCTTGACTCAAGCGACACAAGTTTGAGACTTTTTTAGCTTTTGTCGTTTCAGGTAACTGTGAGAGCATTAAATTACCCGAGTTAACTTTTTTTTAAATCGTACCAGGTACTGAAGACTTGTGAATTTTATTGCAAAATAACAAAAATCTCTAAAGAGCAGTGGTTTAAACTTCCCAAAATGGCGCTTCGGCCCTTTTGCCTTTCTAGCGACAACATGTTATCTAATAATGGTTTTTTTTGTGGAAGAAACATACACCCTTTCCACTACACAAATATTTAAATAACTTACTATCTTCTTCAGTACCTTGAAAAGGCAAATATATTCCAAAAATGTAAATTCCAACAGTGGTCACCTTCATAAACGTCATTTGCCAAAAATATTACCGCCATTTATATAAATAATGAAAAAATCTGAAGAAATCAGAATAACGAAAAAAACCTTTTCACAAATGATACTGGAGGAATTAGAAAATGTTTCTACAAAAAATATATCAAAGTGTATTCACACGACGAAGGTGGGTGTATTGCGGTACTTAGAGAGGTGAATAGTCACCTTCATATAACATTGTTATGGGAGGATTATGGTTGAATGCCCTTGAGGCAAAAGTTTATGGTATTTTCACACCATTTAAATGTGTGTGTTGAGAGTCTGGATGTTATTAAATGACCTTACAATAATCTTTGAACGGCTGTTGTATGAAACGTTGGAATTTTGTTTTTTTTTCAAACAATTCGTTTTTTTATGACAGCAGCCTATTCATACAACCTTCATATTGAACCAATACGTAAGAACATGTTCACGGAGGGGCAAGTAGTCGGCTTTGTGGCACTTACACGAAGGAGTGTGGCAGGAATGAGAGACAGGATATCCGGTTCTCGGAGAGTGCCTTCATCAAGGAATCTCAACTTGGAATCCAACATTGAATCACTTTAATAAAACGTTCTGATACAACTGATACCTTATGATTATTTTATTAATGCTGTCATATTATTGAGTAATAACAGTACAACATTATTTTATTTTGCATCAATATTTCACTGATAATAATTTGGTCCTTAATTTTACAGCAGAAAAAAAATGTATGTCCTAATACATAACTTCTTTACTAACGCAATGACGGCCTCCATGATCGAGCGGTGAGACGCTCGCCTACTAATCCAATGGTCGGGGGTTCGAACCCGGGGTGCGCCAATAACTTTTATTTATACGTGTCACAGCACATTTAATTCATTTAAAAAAATTAAAAGTATATTTGCGGCACGTTGCAGAGTAGTAGATACTCTTAAGTACCGCCCTGGTGAAAGACTACCATTCAGAATCGAACCGTTGCTTGAAATGGCTTTAGCCGTTTGTGGTGACTGACCAGATCTGAATAGCTAGGTACTTCCCAACCTTCATTTTATTCATCTCCTTCCCCTCCTCACTACCTTCAGCCTCACAACATACCCCGATTGAGGACGTTATAGTCTAACTGGCTTTAAATGGTTGGGAGCAGTTGGGACTCTTGTGCGGTATTCACTTTAAAAAAATAAATAAAAAAAACTATTTTTATGTTTATCAATTTTAACAAGAGCTACAGAGCTTCCAAATATGCATAGAACTCTCAAATACTTTTACAAGATGACATATCAGAATAAAAAAAAACGATTTAAAAAAGTTGTTGAAACATACTGACTGTGATGAAATTTATTTTTCTTTTGTAGTTCTGTATAATAAGTTGTCATCTTTTCTCCTAATTTTTTTTATATTTTTTTTATTTTTGTATTTTTCATTATACTCCTTAGCTCTGGCTTTCAGTGCTAGTAAGGCTTGTCTTTTAGTTGTGTCTGGTACCTGAATATTTAGTTTTTTGTATGCGCCCGGTCTAGGGTCATATGTGCGTGCAGCGTTTAGAATGTCTGTCTGTATAAGTTACGCCCCAAGAAAACCGCCGCTTGGATAATTGTATCGGAAATAAACTGTATCGATTTTTTTTCTGTGGGCATTGGAGGTATAAGGGAATATAAAATTAAAATATTTTACAAGGAAACAATCAAAAGTAATGGTAGTAAAATTAGCCTTCCATAAGGATTTTGTGTTTGTTTTACGATCACGGAAACTCTCATTATTGTCGGGTTTTATTTTTCAAGACCTCTATTCTGGTGCAGATTTTTTATTGCATTTAATAAAATAATAAAACATTCTTCAAATATGTTCTTATTATAAAACTAAGAAAACTAGCATTTTACTGCTCTTTGCGAAAGAAAACCACTCGTATTTGAGAACTAATTAAGTTTGAAAGGTAAACCAGGGTGGATACTTTTATAACATCGTAAAACATTCGTATTTATTAATCTGGCGTCTAGACTTGAGACGGCGTAAGTCGAGAGCTGCAATAATTTGACCATAATATGGTTTATTGATTATATCATACTGTTATCTACAGTTTTTTAATGGGTACTGAGAGTGAAAACTTTTATTTCTGATTATATTAAAATCGGGATAAGTGATACTCATACGATTTTCGTAAATAGTACTTTTTAATACATTTGAAAATTATTTCACTAAGTGCCAGTTGTTCAACCAACCTTCGCATTTGAAATTGTTACGAATCTACAATCTACCCCATTTTTCGACATATAAACCTGTTTTTAACCGCTAACCCCGCCAACGGATAATAGACATTAAAATTAAACGGATGTAAGCGACGGAGTTTTATAAATTTCAAACTAAAGTACATAAATCAATCATTACAAAATGAATAACCTTTTGATTTGCTAGCTTCCTTTTTTTTCTACTCAGATATGATCACTGAAAACGGCTAAAGCCATTACAAGCCAGTTTCGATTCTGAGGAGTGGTATTTCACCAGGGCGATGGTGAGTGAAAATCCCACTCTAGGGTTCATTGATGAAATCTCAAATCAATCTGCACGAGTTACTATTCCAACGACCAATCAAGGCTACTCAGAGTAGTAGAAACTCGAAGTATCGCATAGATGAAAGACCACCATTCAGAATAAAAACTTTGCTTGAAATGGCTTTGGCCGTGTTTGGTGACCAGATCTGATTGATCAGGTACTTTACAACCTTCTTCTTCTCCATCTCCTTCCCTTGTCCACTACTCTCGGCTTAACAACACACCCCGATTGGGGACGCTACAGTCCCACTTGCTCCAGACGGTTGGGAGCAGTTTTAACTCTCGTGTGGTATTCACTGTAAGAAAAAGAAGGCGGAAAAAAGAGAAACTAACGAGCGAACGAAACTTTTTAACTATCTTTTTTTAATCAATATTTACAGTGGCGACGCCCGCGACTGCACAAATAAGTTTGCAGAGCAATAGAAGCTCCAAATATTATTATTTAAATATTTTCGTCGCCAGTTCTGTCTTAACAAAATTATTCCAAGCGTTTATTTTCCAGCTCGAAGTCCACTTTACCCTTCGAAGGAAGAAATAATATTATTTTAACTTTATCGAACTGGGTTATTATCATAAGCAGAATAATAATTTCTGATGGTAATAAGAAAATACACAATGATATCGCGATTATGGGGAAGTAGGTGCTCGGATATTATAACAATCTAAGAATCGGCTAATCGATCTAGCCATGGCCAAATTATTTTCGTTATTTCTTTTACTTAACCCATTCAGTCTCGCTTCAAACAAATATAATATTTATTTTTAGATTTTGTATTTTTTATTAAATAGTTAAATTGAATTAAATTTTAACTTCAGTCTAAATGATTTTTGTCATTCTTTACGAAACTTTGACTAGACCATGGCTTGAATGTTCTCTGTTATGTTTATTCTGTTCTATTTTTGTCATCGCTTCATTGATTATTATGAATGTGCTATTCTTTCTCTGTTGCTCTTTTATCCATTTCGTGTTTTATGTCTTTTAGTCCGTTAATTTATTAATAACAAAATTTTTGCATTTCCACCACCCATTTCAAGAAATTTCTCAATAGTTTAATTTCTTATGATTTTATTTTAAAATCGTATGAAGCTAATCATTTTAACTATAGACTCACAATTTCGTACGAATCTGACAAAAAAAAAGACGGAGAAAAATGCGCCCATGTCTATAACTGTTTAAGCTGTACTCTTTCACTTACTTATGTTAAATATCTATGTAAAAGGCCATAAGGGCGTTAATAAATAGATAATATTATTTGCTAGTTTTAGTGGTTGTTTTTAGTGACAGCTATTTCGGATTTTATAGGCCAGTTTGATAATGTTAAAAAAATATATATATATATATACTTTGGTAAAAAGAATAGTAAAATATGAAGTTTTGATCAGTTTCTTTTTCTGCATCGAATGCTCTGACTCTCGCCATCTAAAATATATTTACTGTTTGGGAGAAGACTTGACTCAAGTTACACAAGTTTGAGATTTTTTTAGATCTTTTTCGCTTCAGGTAACTCAGTGAGAGTATTGAGTTAACTTTGTTTCTTGAATCCAACCAGGTAGTGAAGACTTATTCATTTTATTGTAAAAAAAATAACTTTAAAATGCTCTGGCGTAAGCTTCCCAAAATGGCTCTTCAGCCCTTTAGCCTTTCCAGCGACGATATATTTATATATATTTTTAATGGTCCGTAATCGTGACACCGTGAATTACGCTTCGTATATACATTAAAAAAAAAGCGTTGGAGGTGTAGTCGAGTGAAACATAAATTTTCTGTGAATGAGACAAGTGACCTTCGGGACAAAATTAAAGAGTTGGCTTACCTGTAGCTGTATATAAAAAAATCTAGTATAATTAATAAAACAGTCTTTCAAAGAAAATTACACCCCATTATTTGAAATCTTACTTAACCAGAGTCAAAAGATGCCCGGTGAAAGATCACCATTCAAAATCGAAACGTTACTACAAATTGCTTTAGCCGAGTTCGGTAACCAGATCTGAATAGCCAGGTACATCCCAACGTTTTTCTTCCAAGCTCCTTCTCCCCCCCCGCCACCTTCAGCCTCACAACATTCCACAATCAGGGATGCTAAAGTATCACTGGCTCTAGACGGTTCGGAGCAGTTGTGACTCTTTTTGGCACAGTTAGGATTCACTATATATTTGAAAAACCTTACATATTTTTCATAAGTACCGCTGCCTTGGACACAAAACCGTAATTTACCTTATAGATTTTTTTTAATAGTTAATACCACACAAAACCGTCTAGAGCCAGTGACATCCTTAAACGGGGTATGTTGTGAGATTAATGTAGTGAGGAGGGAAGGAGATGGAAAAGAGGAAAGTTGAAAAGTACCTGGCAATTCATATCTGGTCGCCAAACACGGCTAAAGTCATTTCAAGCGTTTCAATTATAAATGGTGGACCTTTGCCAAGACGATACTTAATATCTACCACTCAGATAAACTGTCGTTTTTTCGTTGGCGATTTGCAGTTAAGCTTGGGAACGATTTCAAATTACCGACACTGTCGATTAAATGAAATTTTGAAAAAAAAATCTTGAAATTTTCGGTACCAGTCTAAATGATTATCGTCATTTTTCACGACTCTACCAAAACTTTGACTTGACCTTGGCTTTGATTTGAACGTTTTTTTTTGTATATTTCGTCCTATTTTTGTCATTGCTTCATTTAATATAATGTATGTGCTGTTCTTTCTCTGTTGCACTTTTTTCCCATTTCGTGTTTTGTATTTTTTTGTAATTGGACTTTAATCCGTTAGCTTGTAAATAAATAACGAATCAATAAATCTTTCAAACCTCCATAGCACAAAATGTAAATTATGGTGCAAGGTGCAAGCTTTATAATATTAGATCTCACCGTTTGAAAATCTTTGCTGCTTCAGATGTTGCAGACAAACAAATTGAGTTATTACTTTATATTACAGATTTCCACTTTTTTCGGATCAACCAACTGTGAACTTCGTACAATTTTAGTGACACTTAACCTTATTTCGTCCAGAAAAATACGCAAATGGTTGAAATCGAATAATGAACCAAACAAAGATGCTCCGACATGTCTCCATAAAAAAATTACAACATTTTTATGAAGTCTGCATTTGCATAACACCCGACTCAAAGGGTTTATATGGACCGCATAAAGAGAGGCTGGGACGGAACCAAAGCGTCGAAAACTTTGATCAAATATTCGACCCCACAGAAATGATAGACCAAAGTTAGGTCCGTAAACTTGTTTGTATGTATATTCCTAGCGATTCTCTTGCGGTTAAAGGCAATATATTTTGTTATTTCCCCGAAAGAAATTCAAGGCGGAGACTTCTAGTCAATCAAATTGTTGGTCCTGTGTCTTATGGATTCTTTATTAATACTTGCGGAACTTTTATCATTAAGCAAAAGCAAACTTTCCAGGAAATGGAAAACTAAAAGTTAGATAACTTTCGCTGATTTAGACTCGACAATTTTATTAGCTACATTCTACACTTGTTTTTTGTTGTCTCCACAATATAAAACCGTGCAAGCACTCTGGAGACTTGTATTTTTAACGGAATGAATTGTTAAAAAAAAAACCACCACACTGCATCTCCAAAGATGACATAAGCCTCGAGAAAAAATATTTCCTTAAAGGCCTCCTATGTAAAATTAACATTAAAAAAAAATTGAGTAAGCGAAAAATTTTGCCAATTTTCTAGAAAGCATTTACTTTGTGGCTTGCAATATTTATTCAACAAAAAAAACAGATGAAATTTGTTTAAAACCACTTGAATATTAATATTTCGCTGACCAGTTTTGAAAGCACCCTTTCACCTTCAGGACAATATTATAATCATAATATTTAAATTAAAAAAGTATGATGTTTAAATAAATATTTTTTTATTATAATATTGTCCTGAAGATGGAAGGGTGCTTTCGCCAACCGCTCGACGAAATATTATTAGTAAAGAAGTTTTAAACAAAATTTATATGTTTTCTTCTTGAAAATATTTTCAACTAAAAACGACGTTTTAATCATGACCTACAAAACATAAAAAGGGAGATATGGCAGAAATTCTGAGAGTTCACAAAATAAGCACTTAAAATCGTTTCCTCCTTCTAAGCCTTATTTTTAAGACCCTGACGCACCATTTAAGCAACAGCTAAAATATTTTTTTCAGAATTTCTAGATTGGCACTAGCCCTTAAAATACAGTACCCAAAAATACACACTTTTTAGCTTTCCAATACCAGCAACACTACAAATGATCTATCAGATAAGTTCTACATGGACAGTTAGGAAAATATTCAAGGTTTTTAGAGAATTAAATTACTATTATTATTAAATATTATATTTTACTATAATCTTTTAAATTCTATATGAAATGCATGCTAGAATTTTTATTAATTTGAAAATGCTTTCGCTGGTTTTCAAACTGCACCTTTTTGTAAAATTTAAAATTTCACGGCTTTACAAATTTATTTACTGGAAACCATTGACTTTTTTAAAAATTTCCTATGCATAATTTATAGTTAAACCATTTGTAGAATAGCTTGTATTCGAATGCTTTAAAGTAACGTTTAGTGCTATTTTTGAGTGCTGAGGTTAAAACCATAATATTGTATTTCCATAGGTCATTTTTAAGATATAAACCAAGTTAATAATTTAAGTTTCTTAGATGAATTGATTTCAACTCCTTAAAATATGTAAACATCTTTGGAATAATGTGAGTTAGAGATGCCATATTTTTACATATGCAAATAATTCGGGGTTTCCTTAGTAGAGACTAGTTCATAACTCATTTACGCCAGAAAGTAAAGATACAATGTCTTGGCCAAAGCGTCCAAAATTTGGGTTCAATCATTTCACGATGAAGTTTCCACTGAAAACAACAACTAGGTAACTGTATCATTTATTTAAGAGATTGATTTATTAGTGAACAATTGAATTTCAAATATCGTGCTAAACGCGATATTTTTCTGGTAAACTGTTCTATTTCCTCCATTCCCCCATATCTATCTCTTCTCTATTTGTTACTTTCCACTTCAACACTTAATGATATTAAAAAAAATTGTATGTCTCAAATTTTGACAAAGGGAGGGTTCTTCCGAAAACATTAAAATAAATATAATATCTACAGCAAAGAAATTATATTATTATTACCAAACAAAATATATAATGTGATAGCTTGAATTACTCGTAATGAAATAATGTTATTTTTTTATTTACGCCCTAGTGGGCTTTTACATTAAATTTATACAGTAAAGTTATATTAACAAAGGAGCATTATGTTAAAAGAGTTCATGGTACATTGAAAAAAAAAAAAAAAGTACATACTCCTCAAAAAAAGAAAGCAAATTAAATATATAAACTGCAGGAAATATAAAATGCAAAATAAAAAGTTTAGTAATAATAATACAAATAAAAATAAAGAAGAAAAATATGTTAATTTAAATTCACTATGATGTGGTAAACTCGTATATTTCAGTTGAGGATTAATAAAGAGTTCGTTTTATCACTAATACAGAATCTCTAAATATGTCAACATTTATCAAATCTATTGCCAAAATTATGCAGTGCATTTGTAAGTGTATAAACCTGACAGTTTTAAAATTGTCACAGAAAAAGGTAGCTATTTGTCTCGTATTTCTGGCCGGTACATATAATTTTATTTTGGCGAGAATATCAGGGCGTCAATACCATAATGAATAATTTTATTTAGTAGGACAAGGTCTGACACAGTCCGCCTATCGGACAGCGTAATCAAATATAGCTGTTTGTAATGCTTTGTCTTCGAATTCCCTCGTGTTTAAATCACCATCAAAACGTAAATCATACAACAAACGAATAACGATTTTACTACGCCTGCTTTGCTTGCCTATTTCATTATTTACGCATGCAGATAAGGCTGTACATTCTCAAAGAAAGCTCGTAATCCTCCCGTAGAAACAGAAACTAGAAAACCTTGAACGCTACGTTACCAATGAAAGAAACCTTTCCGGCGAATGAAATTTCCTCAAGTACACTATTGAATTAAGAACCCGAGTGAAATAAATACCAGTGGATGCCTTAAATATACTGAAAAGGTAGTTTATTTAAATTAATATTACTGCTCGTGGAATTTGGCATCAGCCGCGTAGGTTTTAGCAGTTTACATAATCATGTTTGAAATTATCTGGTTGTTTGGCAAAGGTTTTATAAGACGTGAACATTACGTTATGACTTGAAGTATTAAAATTTTAAAACTGGTCTGAAATAACTGCCTCCGTAGGTATGTTACAAGAGTTTTCTTTTGTTTTCCACGTAAATACGCAATTTAAAAATTTAAAATTTTCGTGGAAAGCAATCACTTTGTGGTTTGACATCTTAAAAAAAAAATGAAGAAAAAAAAACTTTGTATAAATATAACTTTATTTCTTTATGACCCACCAGTTTCGCTTAGCATAATCACTATCGGGGTGCAAAATTAAACTTAACAAAAAATACCAAGTGTGCGTTTATATATTTACATACGGAGGGAGAACAAAATATAAAATAAAATAACAGAACAATGAGAAAACAATAGAATAAAAAAAAACAATTCTCCCTCTGACTGTATATACTCGTATAACCACATACTTGCTGTATATATTTTTTAGTTTAATTTTGTACGCTGATGATTCTTAGGCCGGTCATTCATAAAACATAAAATAATGTCCGTAATTTAATCCAAAGTTCTTTTTTTCATTTCTTTATTTACAATTTTATGTTTTATGGAAAACTAGTTGTTATTAGTTGCCACCCATTTTAAATATATAACAATATTTGCTAAAATACATTACAGGTAGGTACTTTATTAGACAGGTATGGATTTGAAAAGACTATGTTTAATTTGATAATTTTCGGTGCAGTTCCAAATTTGAAAAGTCTACACTGGTACCATATGTACGAACGTACTCACAAAACAAAGTATTCATAATTAATCACATTAGCGCTATGTAGTCAATCGTTTACAGAACCAATATTTTTAGCCAAACGCTTACAAACAATCAAAAATAAAATAGTTTAGCTTTTAAAAGTAATTGTGTTTCAATGTGAAATAGAATAATTTAACTAGACGCACTTTATGCATGATGATAAAATCAAATGTTAAACCAAATGTTACAATTTATTGTGAATATTTTAAATGAAATAAGAGACAAATATGACCGTGTTATAAATGTGGTAATCCGGAAATAATGCAAGGCTGATGTTAACGTAATAAATACAATTGAAAAAAGCACGCTTAGATGGTTTGGGCATTTAAAACAAATTAACGAAGATAGGAGTATGAAAATAATATATGAAACGAAAGTGAATGAAAGAAGAAGTCGGATTAGCCCGAAGAAGACATGGCACGATCAAGTGAATCAAATACTTGAGTCGGGTCATGCGAATAGTCAGAATAACAGAAGAGTATCTATGAGCAAGAAGTGTGTGCCAAGATCGAGTTGTTTAGCGGTTCGTTCTCTCTGCCTACCCCTGCGAAAAAACGGCGTGGTGGTAATTTAGTTAGTTAGCGTGTACATTTGAATCATAATAATACGATTTTTTTTAATAATTAAATTCAATTAATTTGAGTTTTTATATTTTTAGTGACAGCTGTTTCAGCGTTTAAGGCCATAATCAAACTGTGGTTAGGCCACATGAAAAAATATAAAATGGAAACTTCCAAACTTAACACAAAAACTATTAAATCATACAAGGTTTCCTTGTTTTAATACCTATTTATTAGACACATACACCAACCGGTTTCGGCTCTACCTGACTTCTACATCAACGTTGATGTAAAAGTCCTGAAGAAGCTTGAGAAAAGTGAAACCTGGTTGGCTGTTAAATCAAATAAAATGTTGTTTTACAAAATGTATTGTGTTATTTAATATACAATGTCACACCTCCAAGTTTTTGCTTCCTTCGAAAAAAAAACTTTTCATTTCAAATTTTATTATTTATTACCACAAAGTGCTTCGTGTCAAAGTTTATAAAAACAAAATTATATGACTGTTCTTCAATTGATTCTCAAAAGTACCTATTCACACATAAAATAAGTGCTTATTTTTTCTTATCTTTTCCATGCAATGAAATAGGAAACGTACTTAAAAAAACGTCTAGAACGATCTCGTAAGCATTAAATCCATAAGCATAATAATAAGGCAAAATATGTATTTTTGTTGAAATGCGTCAAGTAACGATAAGTTACGGGAATGAAATTGGTACAAAAAGGGAAGAGAAACACTTGGATCATTGAAGGCAAATTTATGATGTAATAAGGCTAAAAAGATGAGCAAACTTGAGTCCCGAATAAATTTAATAACATTACGAATTTTCTTTTCCTTCTTCTTCCCGGGGACGTTCAGATCAAACAGTTAGAGACAAAGGGGCGCGTGGCTTGTAATGGAGGCTCTCAACTCAATGTACACAATAATGATATATAAAACGTGTTTAACTTTACTAGGAACTTTTGAATACCCTGTTACGTTGGAGGCATCTAAAGAAGGGTGGACTTTTTTGTTAGGGATCCGTTGTTTATTAGTTATTTCAAACGTGAAACAAACTTTTTTTTATAAATATGCATACAGAGTTTTTTTGCTGTCTGGATACCACAAGTCAGAGTGGTTGATACTCCAATTATCGCCTCGGTGAAAGACCACCATTTAGAATTAGGCAACGTTTCGATGTTGCTTGAAATGACTTTAGCCGTGTTTGGTGACCAGATCTGAATACTTCTTCCCCAACTCTATCCCCTTCCCACTACCTTCAACCTCACAACATACCCAGATTGTGGATGCCTCTAGACGATTGGGAGCAGTTTGGACTCATATGCGGTATTCACTATAAAATAAATATAAAAACGCGGATATTAAAAAAAGTACCTAATTTGTTGATTATTTTTAATTGTTCCATATACTTTTTGTAAGCAATGTTGATTTACATATTCTTAAAAACATTTACTTTGTGGCTTGCCATATTTATAAATAAAACAGATAACTTTGTTTGTGACCACTTGTGACGAGTTTCGGAAGCACCCTTCCATCGTCAGGATAATATTAAAATTTTAATATTGTCCTAATGATGGAAGGGTGTTTCCGAAACCGGTAGACATAATATTGAATAATAAAAGTGGTTATAAACAAAATTATCTGTTTTATTTATAAACGTTGATGTATTTTATTTACATGTACCATTATCAACTTTTGTGTCACTATCGTATTTACTTTATATATTCATAGTTCACATTTTTTTAGAACATGAAATAATTTTAAACCGAAATAGAGATAAAAAAAATAAAAAAACAATTATTGTTCTTATACAAAACGCTTTGGTATTATACCAATTTCAATGTTCAACTCAACTATTTTCAACTCAAAATGCCGTTCTTACTCGAGTTGTGTGATCCTCTGAAGTTTCCATTGAAAACAACAACAAATACAATCAATCAGTTTCAATTTTAAAATAAATTATTTATGTCGACAGCAATTTCTAAAGTGGAAAACATTTAAAAATAATATTTTTGCGTAGAAAATATGTCAACTTTTGTCAGTCACTTTTTATAAAAGGAATTGATTATTTTATTTCCACAATACTTAAGTTAATATGTAGGCAGAAAAAAATAATTAATCTTTCGCGAGATATAATAAAACTGCGAGTAAAACACAGGCGATGTCGGCTACGAAAGCTATTTTCTTTATTAAATTCTTAACGCAAATTGCTTTTACACGTTATTAAAACCTATAAAAGCCGATTTTATTGCACGCACATCCCCAGTCATTAATTCAATATTTTATCGGCGATCATTCAGTATTTTTTATATCTTGTCATGACCAAAGCCACGAGAGAGGTGAGAGGTATTGATAATCCATTAAATCCACCAGGGTGGCAGAATCACTCTCGAAGAATAGTGTATAGACTATAGGAATACGACAACTGAGAGAAAAAAAACTGTTCGAACGCTCTCTAGAACCTTTGTCCAAGACGTTTCTGCTACCCTAATCAATTAAGTACCATCGACACGAGTATCACACAAGGTTCAAATAAAGCAACCACCTTCTGTCTCAAAGGGTGGGCCTCATTCAATAAACAGGTACAAACAATCTACAATGGTTGTTGGATCACTTTTATAGCAGTCTTGTAACTTCACCCCTGGAGTTGTTCACATAAGGTCGGAACGACTAAACCTTCTCGAGTCGTAAAGCGTGTGTAGTCCCGTGAAGAATAAAGTATAATGGTTTGTGGATTTGCCGTATCTCGACCTTGTAACTTACCCGAGGAGTTGATCACACAATCTGGGATATGGTAAACTTTGGAGCACCCTCGACTAACGAGCCCCGAACGAAGAATACTAGAATGTTTCACCCACAAACACTCGGTGACCAGGGCACTTCAAAAGTTACCCCTCGATAGGTTATTACAGTGGGTGAGATATAAATATATATTTATAATGCTTTCAGAAAGTCAAATATACACTTAACCATGTTAAGAGAAATACTGTTGAAAGATATTCAACTTGTAATTTATAATCTTTACTATTAATTGGAAATTGAATATCTGTGCATTTAAACAATGTTTTTAAATTTTTTGAGAAATACTTGGTAAATGGATGAGTTTTTTAACTTGGGAAGCATGTTTACGAGAGACGAAAAGGCTAATAAGGATATAGAAAGAAGGGTGAATGCAGAAAACTACATTAATGAGAGGACCGAATGCTGTTGCGAAAATAAAAAAAATGACCAAAGAAGCGAAGCTAGCAGACCACAATGGAGTGCCTATACCAACCCTGATTAATGACACGAGGCATGAAACTGGCAGAGAAAGGATTAAAGAAGACTGAATGATGTAAAAATGAAATTCCTGAGGCGTATATGAAATCAATAAAAAAATTACGATTAACATCTGTGGATGATTTACTTACGAAATCATTTCCAGACAGTCATTTCAATTACAAATCCAAAAATTCATTTTTATTTTTTTCATGCATTATTTTTTTACATTACCTACCTCACTAGGTCATAAGAACCTGTTCTGAGGTAGGTGACAGTGAGTACAAGTAGAACAATATAAAATATGTTGATATTTGTTACACAATGCTAGATGATACAACGGACACTGACCGTAAAACTATCTTGGTACATAAAGTATTCCATATAAGATACATTGACAGTAGATAAAGTTGCAAGGCACTAAATCCTATAAATAATGATAGTGGATACGATACAAATATGCATACATTTTACATCGTAAAAATCCTGCAATCCTACAGCTATAATCTTAATCGTATCACTTTTTATATATTTTTATTTGAATCGTTAATGCCAATTTTCGGTCCGTTTTAGCTTTTTAACAAATTGTGATCAGATGAAAGGCATGACAACATGACCGTTATGCTTATCTGATGATCACAATTTGTGAATTAAGTAAATTGTGTGATGCTTTAAAGAATTTGAACCAAGGCAAGTTAAAAGATACGAAATATTGAAGCAGGATGGCTCATCTCGACTTTACAAAATCGATGGTTGGAAACTTCTCCGGGCATTGAAAGCTCCAAATGCCAAAATACTCCGCGTTTGACCGTTGTTACTCTGCTTCTGAATTTCACAAGTTGGTCCTTAATCCTTCAGTTCAGTGTTGCCAAAATAATCCACCGCAAATATTCCCTCAACTCCGATTGTTATGAAATGTACAATGGCGGAATCCTTGGCAACAGGTCTCGACGGGGAAAGAGGCTTACCAGGACTCCAAATGACACTCGAAAAGGTTTATTTGAAAACCGGATATACCGGCTCGTTACTAATGTCGGGTAGACCCGAAGTATTTCGCGAGAAGACCGCCAGTGGGCGGCCGTTTCCGTATTCTCGTCGGGTTTTACCGAGCTGATGGGCAAGTTCTGTTTCGGTGTTTTCGCTTTTCACGCAAGAAATATTCATCGTTAATTCAGTACCTACATTGATGTAAAAATTGATACTGAAATTAAATCACAACGCAACAACAAAACACTTCCTTTCCAACTAGCTAACGGAATAACATACCGTTTCCTCGCCGGGGTAGGCGGAGAGGGTGGAACTCAACGTAATTCTATCTTGGTGGGTTCACATTTCTTTCTTAGATATATTATCATGTGCATAATTTTAAGTATTTGATTTACTTGATCGTGCCATGTATTTTTCGGGCGTCCTCGACTCCTTCTTCCATTCACTTTCGCATCTTATATTATTTTCACACTCCTTTCTTCGTTCATTCGCTCTACATGCCCAAACCATCTAAGCGTCTCTTTCTTGATCCTATTCATTACGCTCACATCAGCCTTGCATTCTTTCCGGATTTCTACATTTTTAATACGGTCATACATCGTTTTACCAGGGATCTCATTTCCGCAGCATTCAGTCTACTTTCATCCTTCCTCTGCTAATTCCATGCCAAATTATTTTTAAGTTCAATGATCAGCATAGCAGAGCGATACAAATTCTTGTATCTGAGCCCAGAGATCACGGATTCAAACCCAAAGGGGTTGGCAGAGAGGATGGACCACCATACGACTCTGTCTCGACACACACTTCTTACTTCATATATGGTACATTCATATATGGTCTCATATATACTCTTCTGTTATTTTGACTCTTCAAATGTCCCGATTCAAGTATTTAATTCACTTGATCGTGCCATGTCTTTCTCGGGCGTCCTCGACTCCTTCTTCCATTCACTTTCGCATCTTATATTATTTTCACACTCCTTTCTTCGTTCATTCGCTCTACACGTCCAAACCATCTAAGCGTCCCTTTCTTGATCCTATTCATTACGCTTACATCAGCCTTGCATTTTTTCCGGATATCCACATTTTCAACGCGGTCATTCATGGCTTTATGCACATACGTCTCAAGGATCTCATTTCCACAGCATTCAGTCTACTTTCATCCTTCCTCTGCCAGTCCCATGCCACACTGCCATACACCAAGGATTATATAGATTCTTAAATTATAGAACCTGTTGACAAACTGATATAGTAGCAGTTTAAAGGTACTTTATTGTAATATATATGTATTTTTTTTAAATATAAAAGTAAATATATATTTTTTTAATATTCATATTTTTTATACGTGTACACTAAATTAAAAACGAAATAATATCTTATTTCTAATTTAGAAACTGCTAATTCGTGGTGGAACTCCATTTTATTGATTTTAATCATACCAATTTTTTAACTATATTCCACTATATTTTTATTATTTAGGACCTGACTAGTTTCACCTTATGATGGGCAACTTTAGATTGGTGAAACCGGTCAGGTCATAAATAAATAAAAATGGAAGAAAAGTAAAAAAATGGTATAATTAAAGTCATTGAAAGAATATCTCTTATTGCTCACTTTATAACAAGTCGCTTTTAACCTAGTTTTGTTAAGATCAAAGTAAGAATATAAACGCGAAGTACGGTCTTGAATTAAATTTATAATATTTTGATGTGTATTTTAAACGATATAAATTTTCGCTTCAATTTCGAATTCATATTTTTTTTATGCTCGTATAATGATGTGTTTTTGAAAGGCCTTTTTCGTCATGGACGCCCAACAAAAACAAGTCGAGCCGCACAAAGCAGTGCCTACAAGTTTTTAATTATTTTATCCCTAGATGATGAGATGCTTATTATTAAACTCAATGAATGAAAATGCAGCATCCTTTGCTTCCCTGCTAACTGGAGCAGTATGAAATAATGAAGACCTTAGCGGAGCGGTGTCGTTTCATGTCAACTCAAACAATTTAGTGAAATGAGCTTCCCGTCTGTTCTTTGTAGCGTATGTTGCTTGAATAATGCGCGAACAAGAAGATATAAATCTACGGAATATATGTCATTTCTATTAATTGAATGCTATTATACAGAAGTTGTGTTACAGCTTTGTTCTTGGAATATTTTATAGGATCAAGCCACACTTAAGACGATATTAAACGGGTGTAAGCCAAGATTTTTATGCGAATTTTGCCATTTGTGGACGGACAGAACAACATTACTGCGCCTCATTGTAGAATTTGGCAGTCACCTCTGGTCTGGAGCTCTAAAATACATTAAAAAAACCTTAATATGGATTTATTTATATAATTTTGGTAACCACCACATTTTTTTTTTTTAAATAAAGAACCATCACGCTGTTTCTCCACAAGGGTCATAGAGGATATGTTGTCATCAAAGAGCATAGAGGATGGACCGTTTTTAAAATTTGTCTTGGCACATATTCCTTGCTTCATTCACATTTATACGTCACCTCATAGATACTCCTCTGTTATTCTGACTCTCGACATGCCCCGAATGATTCACTTGATCGTGCCATGTCTTCCCTGAGCGTCCCCAAATTCTTGTACCATTCACTTTCACCTCATACATTTACTTACACTTCTTTTGTCGTTCATCTTGTCTGGTAAAAAATAACTAACAATTAAATTGTTATTCTGTGAAATAATTGACTTTAAAATCTCAAATATATTACCCCATAGACAAACAAATAATTAAATCATGTAGCTGGAATCCGTTTGCTTATATGAATCAGTAAGAAACTCTTAAAACTTTAAGTCTTCCGTCTTAAAATTGCAAATTTGTGGGTGATTGAAATGATATGGCGAGCAAAAATAGCGATTTTCCTGAAAATTTTATATAAGAGGGGTGTTCATTTTTAAAGACGTCAGAGTTCAGCGATCAAGTATTTTTGCTGGTTACTACAGATGTTTTGCTCACAGTTAGAATATCTAAGAATCTACTTCCCTACTTGACCGAACTTCATCCTCTATCGGCTCTCTGTATGTTGTAACCTTGAATCCGATAGGGCCAGAGTGCCACGTGCCTACGTCAGTTTGCCCGAATTCTCGCCTTGCGCCTTTGCGGCAAACGCTCCACGCAAAGGGATCGAGCCACACACCTGCGCTCTGACGCTCAACACACTGACGGGCCGCAGGGTGACATTTAATGCCAGTGTGACAGTTCATTACCTACGCTGTTTCTGGAACGTGACGAATTTAATTCGATAGCTTAAGGGCCCAACCTAACGTAATATAGATAATATTCGGCAAAAAACAACACCCGATTGTAAAAATAAGAGCTCTGAGCCCAATTCTTTACTTGTAGGTATATTTAAAGGGAAACCAATTCTTAACATTTAAGTGAACTGTGAAATTTTATTGCAGTACGAACATCATTGTTTGAATTTACTGAGATTCGTTACAAGTCACACGTATAAAATTTGCTTGAAAACGTAGGAAACTATCTCGATATATGTATATTTAAATTTTAATAATGTTAAGCATAACGAATTCTTTGCTTGCACAATTCAATTATTTTATAATACTAAAAACAGTTACAAAAAATTTCAATTTTATAGCGTTCTTTTAAATGTTGTTCAAAAAAATGAGTACAAAGTATATATTTTAATCAAGAGAGAAAAGAGTGATCAAAACAAGAGAGACTTAGCATTAAATACTTACTACGCACTGGCCCATTCAATTCTGAAATACGGAATAATAAGTTGGGGAGGTGCGTATAAGACTAACTTAGCCCCACTCAAAATAGTCCAAGGAAGACTAATAAAAATAATCTTTAAAAGGCCATTAGATAACTCAACTCATGAATTATTTAAAGAATTCAAAGTCTTAGATTTGAAAAAATGCATTACTTCAAATCCACAAAGAAAAAAACAAATTGGAGTCAGTGAACACCAGACCAAGAACGTTAGGCCAAATAGTTACCCCGAAACTCAATACAACAACAGCACAACAGTACTATTCTTACTCAAAAATTAAGATATTTAACAAACTTCCTAATGACATAATAGATGAAAACAACTATGAAGTATTAAAAAAAAAACTCGAAATACGTTTTTTAATAAAATAATATAGAATTTATTATTTTCATATGATATTCATTTTTAATCATATAAAAATAATATCAAGAAATCCATGATAGTACTCCCTCCCTAAACACGAGAACTGTCTCAATTAGCGAGGTTATTAGCATTAACTGGAAACTAGACATTGTACATTTATTCATTTTATATTATACCTACTGTTAGTATTAAGTAAAAAAAAAGTTCTAAAATTTGACAAATAAAGATGATGCATAAATTATAAACAATAATCAAATGCCCTCCCTACTCTACTGGCATAATCCTTGGCAATTTAGTCCTGCAAACCGGAAGTTAAAACAATCTATACTGTCGATGAAAGCCATAGCTATCGGGAACATAAAAGTGAATGCTCTTAATGATAGCCAGGTTTTTCTAAACATCTACGAATCAATTTTAAGAAATGTACCCAACGGAAATTTAGTAAAATAGAGCCACGGGGAGTAACCATACTCCCTCAAGTACAGAAATCTATGAAACATATTTCTAATGAACGTAGTACGTATGTACTGACGATATAAATATGAACTCCACACTAAATTAGTTTATAATTAGTTTTTAACGCCGCGGCCAAACTAAACACCGGCGTATCAAAATATTCTCATATTTCAGAGCACCCCAATCTTCACTAGCTTAAATGTTTAAAAAAAAATCCAGTTCAAGCTTTGATGGATGTTATTTAAGTCAATGAACTAAATGACTACGGCTTATTTATTGGAACTGTTTTCTCCTGAAGATTCCGGAAATTCATCCAAAGCTCACATCAATCGGAAGTGACATCCTTTGGAGTGTCGAGCCCTAAAGCTTGGAAAAGACTGCGACATTATAATAGAATCATAAAAGACTCGACACAGTTCAAAGTTTAACTTAAAACTCATATATTAAAAAAATCATATCCATAAACTACAGAATAACAGAATTGCCCTAGTTCACAAAGCTAAGTTAGCCCTTTGGTATCGAAACATACCTATATAGTTGTATTTCATGCACTGGTCGAAATTCTCGATCTACTACGGAATGAAAAGTTTCAATCATTTTTACAGCCCGCGACATATATGTAAATAATGAATATGTTATTAATTCAGTAAAGGTACTTCCAGCAATTATTTTCGGTATTTTGATAATTTCAGGTTTATTTAAGCTATAGTTTTTAAGCTATTTTAAGCGCCCTTGAGGTATATTTTCAGAAAAAATGGCACTATATATACTACCCAAGTAATATTATTTTAATTTTTTTTTTTTTTTCATCATTTCAGTCCACCTTAATTAGACTTTTTTTTAATTGCTGATAATAAATTGTATGAATTTGGGTTCGGCCTAAAAAAAGTTTTGCTTTACGAAAAATTAATCTCGGATTTTTTAAATAATTAGTTGCGTTCAGAAACCTTTCAAAAGAAGCTCCAGCACGAGCTCGCCTGTGGGTGTGTGTTTTTAATTCTGTGAAAACTTTTAAATAAATTTACACCATGTACCTGCCCTACTTTTATGAAGACATTTCCCAACCCTTTGTTTACCTGTATAATCATCTCGTTATCCCATAACCAAACCGGAATAAAGCTGCGTAAAGCATTTCTAATTCTATTAATTTTCTAATCTTCCCGCTAGACTGCGCCGTGTTTTTTGTCCTCCCGTCACCATGGCAACAAACTGGATAGCTTCCGCCGGAAACTCATTGTTTTGGCGGCAAAATTTGGCGCGCTCTCTAATAACACCTGAACAAAGGATTTCCCGCCATTATTTCCGCAGGAATCCCCGTCAAACACACGAGTCTTTTTGCCCTCTATGAAATTGCTTCATTTTTAGGGGGCCAAAATGATATATAATTGAATCCTTTGAAAGGCGAACATGTTCACGCTGCGCCCGTCTTCGATATCACCATTTGTACACATTGCTCGCCCATGCGTTCGTATTCAAATGAAATCGATTTGCGGGTCAATGAAACTAAACATTTCAAAAATACTGCTTTGAAAATGGAAAAATAAAATCAGTTTTTAGGAAGAACGCCTTTGTTTCAACTAATATTGCTGTCTACACTGTCACAAAATACGTGCGAAAGTACATAATAATCCGTTAATCAAAAATGAATTAAGTTGTATCAAATAACACATCGTTAGTGTGGGGTAGATACTCTAAGTATCATCCTGGCGAAAGACCACAATTCAGAATCGAAACTTTGCTTTAAATGGCTCCAAGCCATGTGTGGTGACCAAATCTGAGAAACCAGATTCTTCCCAACCTTTCTCTTTATCTTCCTCTATCCCATCTTCTTTCCTTTCCGACTACCTTCACCCTCACAACATACCCCAATTGGGGATGCCATAGTCTCACTTGCTCCAGACGGTTAGGAGCAGTTGAGACTCTTTTACGGTAATGATAACAAAAAAAATAAGAAAAACTGTTTTAATACATATTTTCGATTCAGAAATATTTCAAATTCGCGGGAGAGGTGTTTTTAGTTTTTCCGTTTCTGAAAGTAAAAATCAAACATTCGATCCGAAAGGGGGGTGACGTAGTTGCCCCATTGGACCTTGCTTATCAAAGCGTTTTTATGACATTATCTCGGGAACTTAATATGTTCTTTGTAATACACAAAATTATATCGCACAAAACTTTCCTTCGGGACGTCAATTTCGGAATGAACTCTTATTTCAAAGACTTACCTAACAAACCATCACGCCGTTTCACCGCAGGTGTAGGCAGAGAGAACGGTTCCCCATACAAATCTGTTTTGGCACACACTTGCCTCCTTGCTTTATTCACATTAATAATTAATACATCGTCTCAAACATACTCTTCTGTTATTCATAACTCGATTCAAGTATTTGATTCATTTGATCGTGTCATGTCTTCCTCGGGCGTCCCCGAATTCTTCTTCCATTCACTTTCCCGTCATGTATTATTTTCACACTCCTTTCTTCGTTCATTCCGTCTACGTGGCCAAACCATTTTAGCGTCCCTTTCTTGAACCTACTCAAAGATCGATGTAGTAAAATAATTTAGAAATCAGCAGGAATTCTAAGCGTAATTATTTTCATAACCATTTACAGTTATTTCCGGAAGAGAGAAGGCGGAAACATATATAATGTTTTTTTCGTCACGAATATAACATTAAAATAATTTATGGCGCTCATATCATAATCATCTAACTATTAATTTTCCAAACGACATCGCAATCGCCTAATAGAGCAAAAAGAGAAATAAATCATCGTTGTTATCATTACACATGAAACACGATATTCGCATCACCTAATCAGACTACGGTAATTCTCTTACGGTATTATTTATCACGCATTACTCGGCGATGAGAAAAGAATAAATAAATTAGATGATTTAAAAGACAGCCTAATAAGTCAAGTTAGTACGAGGAAGAAGCATGCGTCTCAGACAAAGCTAAGAACGTTTTGCCGTAAAGCACTCAGAAATGATTCTCCTTTGTAACTTTTTGGAGTATTTTCATTGGAATTGAAATACGGCCGACGCATTTCCTTCAAAACATTAGAGCGTCGACTGTTTATCATAAAACCCCTCTTATTAGCACTTAGCTTCCTTTTGTTTCTGATATTACTTATCGCCTATTTGGCGGATGGGCGAATAGAAAGGGCTCCTATTAAGACCGAAATTAATGGGTGTACCGTCTATCTGATAACGGGTGTTCACCCTCTCTCCCTAGGAGTAATTAGAGACGCGACTGAAATATGAACTGTACAAGCTTGGGGTGACCACGGCGCGGGGGAATATGATACATACATATTAAGCGATGTATTAATATCGTTAAGAAGATTGGATGGTTTATTTGATTATTTATAAGTAGATAATAACTTGCCACAAGATGTACAGGTAGGGGGATTAAAATCAACATATTAGCATAACATTAGACACTATAATGGGTATACTGCTTTAAATAAACTAACGGAGTAAGATCTTCCTTATCTCCTTCCTCTCTCCACAACCTTCTACCTCGCAACATACCCAATTAGACGTAGTTATGCAGAAAGCATCCAACCCCAAGAAATAGAAACCGAGAAAAAGGCGTTAGAAAGTATGAAGATACAAAGGCATTATACGTAATCGGTATTTGTGAAGTTAATATGAGTGTTTTTTTCTTTTTGAAAAATATTATAAATAGGTAATTTATATTCTGTTCTAATTCGTTTATTCAAAATATATGTGTATTACCTATGTTATCCTATATTTCAATGTTTTTAAACTTTGTGTGTTAGTAAAAAACTTGATTACCAAAAATCTATTGTATTTGGAGCTTGGGTGTTTTCAGCAGATTAAAATCTTCAATTTATCTATGGGAAAACATGTTAGACTCAATTTTAGAAAATTGTGGGTTAGACGCTTTCCGCATAACTACGTCCAATTTGGCCATAGTCTCACTGGTTTAAGACGGTTGGTACTCTTGTGCGGTTTTTATTATAAAAAAGACAATACGATTCCTTCTCCTGCGTAAATAATTAATTTTGATTATCATACTTAAAACTATAAAAGTTCTCGAGGTACATTGTACGCTTGTTTCAAGCTTTAAACAAATAATAGGAAAGAGCCGTTAACTATAATTTGCCGTCAATGAAAATAACGGTGACCTCCGGCGTCATTAAATTTGCACAGCTTTTTAAGATCAAAATTTCTACATCTCCGCGACTTGAAACTTAATTTCTATAATTGGGCCCTTTGTTTTTGGTTCAATTTGGTATTAATTAAGAACGTAAAAAATTGGAAAAGAATATTGATACTCGATAGTAACAATAAATTTAGTACGATTTCTTCAAATGGTTTGATATATACGAGTAAATTTAAAAAAAAAAAAAAGGAAGACAAACATTTCTGGGTTACGAATAACTTGACAATATTTGAAAAACTCCTACTGCCATCATAACAAGTGGAAGATGTTGCTTGTGTAATGATGGAGGACTTAGCCAGCAAGGGAATTGAACGCACGACGCCCGGGTGGGAATCCGACGCGTTTGTCCACTCAGCTACCGACCTGTCAATATCCGGACAACCGCCGTTTGTAAAACAAAAACGTACTTAATGTTCTGCATTTTTTTTACTTAAGTATTAGTTGTTTTATAGTGAATACCGCACAAGAGTCCCAACTACTCCCAACCGTCTAGAGCCAGCGAGACTATGGCACACCAATTGGGGTATGTTGTGAGACTGAAGGGGAAGAGTATGGAGAATAGGAGGGTTGGGAAGTACCTGGCTAGTCAGATCTGGTCACCAAACACGCCTAAAGCCATTTTAAGCAACGTTTCGATTCTGAATGGTGGTCTTTCACCAGAGCGATTCTTAGAATATGCCGAATATGGAATGTGCCACAAATATATTTTATGTTGTTTTTATATAAATATAATATGTTATGACACATATTACTTACATAAATATTATTTGCAAACGCCGGGCTTGGACCCGCGACCTCTGGATTCGTAGTGAACGTCTCACCACTCGACCACTAAAGCCGTCACATAAACACCAGAAAATAACACATAATTTCTATAATATATTGTGCCTGGCTATCCAGACCTGGTCACCAAACACGCCTAAAGCCATTTCAAGCAACTTTTATGATTCTGAATTGTAGTCTTTCGCCAGGACGATTTTTAGAGTATCTACCACTCTAGAACACACCATAAATAAACTGTATTTTTATTCAAAATTAATTTTATGTGTTATGAAACATTTTGATAAAAAAGGTTATTTGCGCTTGGCGAGTTTGAACTCGCGACCCCTGGATTCGTAGTCGAGCGTCTTACCATTCGACCACGGAGGCCGTCAGAGTATTAGCATTGGTATTCTAGGCACGATATACGTGTTCAACGGACGCAAAAGAAAAAGCTTAGTAATATTATTTAGCGACCTCGTATGTTACCTAATTCCTCGTGTGGGCATTTGGTCGCCCCAGCAATCCGAGATGTACTAACCGAATTCCATATTGGAACTGAACTTAGTGCCTCCAGATTGCGGTCGACTACCTTTCAGTGATCAATAATTCTTAGTCCTGCCACATTTGATGAACAAACGCAGACCCCAATCCGAGGAGAGAGCTTTTCAATTTAGAGACCAGTTATAGAGACAGGTAAACTTAATTAATAATATAAATATTATTTTCGTAAAAAGCAATCACTTTGTAATTTGACATATTTAAAGAAACTAAAAAATAACTATGCAAGATTATTTAAGTTTTTCTGAGAATTTTTTTTTTATTCTTATTATCTGTTTCTTTGTCATAATTTAAATGTTAATCTATGGTTTTCTCATTGTTATTTTATTTTGTATTTTGTTCTCTCTCTGTATGTATATATAACCACACACTTTGTATTTTTTGTACTCTGACGATGCTTAGGCTAAGTGAAACTGGTCGGTCATAAAAAATAAAATAATATCCGTAGTCTTTTAAAAAGTTATTTTTTCATTTCTTTAAATGTAAATAGTACTTACCAAATAAGATGGTAAACGTAAGAATCGTTTAATTACATATTTTACACAAGTCCCGTAGTAGTTTTTTCGTTGCGATGGCAACACAAAGTGAGCCGCGCAAGATTCTCTACCTGTGATGAGGCTTCCATTATATATTGTTATTTCATTGGATTTATATAGGTTAGCTTTTTAGTGGCACGACCCCTTTTAAATCCAAAAAAATAGTGTAAAAAATATTACTACCCCCTCACTATATATTTTAACGTTTTACATTAGTAACGTGAAAAAAGTGTTTAAAATTGCCCCATATACCATTTGTCACTTCTTCCTTGTGCGAAAAAGGATTCATATATATGAATGCTTTAAAAAATAAATACAGATTTCATCTTTTATCATTTGAAAATAGTGTATCTATGTGTGTTATAAATTTCAATCCACGTATAAAAAGCTTTTAAATGAAAAATTAACTCAACCGTCATATTAATGAATTATTTAACACATTTCTTTGGTTTATTAGGAATTAGGTAATGTAACACTTATATTTTCGTAACTTTGTGGTTCGACTTATTAAATACAATTTAAACAATAACATTTCGTACTTTCTCTTTCTTTTTATTCCTTTTTTATAATTTTAATATTATTAATGTTATTATCTTGTTTGTTCTCTTATTTTATTTTAAAGTTTTCTCCATATGTGTGTATATATTACCGCACACTTTGTATTTTTTGTTTAGTTTAATTTTGTATCCTGATGATGCTTAGGCAAAGCAAGACCGGTCGGTCATAAAAAATAAAATAAAATCTGTGGTCTTATACAAAGTTATTATTATTAAATGAACACTTCATTATGAGTTGAAATTCATTATTTATTTGAAGGGTTTTTCGTATACATGATTTATTTTTTTGACAGATTGCGACCCCTTCTATACCTGATCGCAAAACCCAGGTAGAGAAACGATGTGTTAGGTTAACGTGTTTAGGTTAGGTCAACTTATTAAGGTTGTGTGGGACAGTTGAGTAATATTGGAGTATTTGAAATATTTGCAAAGATTAGAATATTTTCTGTATTTTATTATCCCTTTAAGCTAGCTGTAAACCGTGAATTAACCGGTTAATAGCCGAGTTAAAAAATACATAGGGTTCCTACGCAAGTGTCATGGGTTCTATTTCTTTACTAGCTACGTTCTCAATCATTGTAATGGCAACATTTTTCGCTTATGGTAGCAGGTGTTTTTAAATTATTGTCAGATTATTCGTAACCTGGGAATGTTTGTCTTTTTTTTTAGTGTAACAAAATGACGACTTTCAAGACCAACTTGTTTTTCCATAAACCACCACTATCGGAAGTTAACTATCATCAAGACAAATTAAACTACTCAACATAACTGAATTGGTGTCAGGCACGCAATTCGAATGCGGTGTTTTCTCAATTTGTTCTTACATACACTTCTCCTTTGTTATCAAAAGGATTATCCTATCTTTAGTGCATTATACGAGTAATATCACTTAGATAATGTTTTATATATATAAATATTTCGTATAAATAAAACATTGATCAAAATGAGATTGATGGCAAAATGAAGAAAAAAAAACTTATAAGCCACCGATTGTTTGGTCAGCTCTCCGTAGTAACAAGCGGTATTTTAACCATATGTAATATAACGACATGTTATGTTTTCTGCATCGAACGCTCTGACTCTCGTTTGATTCTGAAGACTTTTGTGGCGCTTCAGCCATCTAAAATATATGTCCCATTTGGGAGAAGACTTTACTCAAGCGACACAAATTTGGCACTTTTTAAGCTTTTTGTCGCTTCAGGTAACTTAGTAAGAACATTGCGTTACCTGAGTTTTTGAAAATCCAACTAGGTACCTACTGAAGATTTTATTGTAAAACAAAAAAGTGCTCTGGTGTAAACTTTCCAAAATGGCGCTTTCGCCTTTTCTACTGTTATTATTTGTACTATGGAAATAGACAATATCGTGGACTGACTGCGTAGAAGTTTTAAGCCGGCTATTCTGTAGAGAATTGTGTTAAAACGTCATAAAATATGCATAGCGAATATTAGATTGGTTCATTGACTAACAATCACTGTATGTTTTATTGAATACATGCTCTACTACCTGGCTTAACGTCGAGTTGGGATTCTTGACTAAATTATTTTCAAAAACCCTTCATATTTCACTCCAAAATGCTATTTCAACTTTTGTAAAACTGTGTCAAATTGTTTGACAGATGAAAAGCTACATAGCCGATGTTTGAAATGATGTTTCAATCTGAAAATCCTAGGGATAACCCAAATATTCCAGACAAAAAAATAAATTGAAGTTTAAAAGTTCAGGCGCCTCCACCACGACAGATATTAAGCTTTTCACTTGAGATTAGCAGTTTTTTTTACAGTTTTTTTTTTAATGTGACAGCTTTATTACGTTGTTGTATTTCTGTAACTCTCCAAAAAAATATTTCAGGCTTTTAAGATTTCAAAACTTCAAATGAAAGATAAATATGATGGTAAGACGATGATCAACTTTGTGTTTTCGTAAAGCAAAAACAAGACACCGTGATAGAATACATTATTCTGAACGTATAAGTTTTCTTCTAGTTATCAAACTAAAATCCAACATAATAATTCAATAGATTATATAATTTGAATTGTGGAGAATGTTCTAAATAAAATATATCAAACGTTAACTTCAGTTGAACCCTTTGTTTATCAAAATCAAAAAACTTTCCTCGATTTGCTAATGGCTAAATGTTTCAAGCACTTCTCAGTAACTTTCGGCTTTTAATTCATAGAAATCAAGTTATAAGATTTGCATTCTTCGCTGACTCCGGATGCGAAGTAAAACTGAAGATAAGCGATGTTGAATTTGTAGAAGTTTCAATTTACTTTTGATCTTTGAACTTTGCCCCTGGGAACGCGTCATTAGCAACATTTATCAGAGTTATTATGCCCGACTAAACTGGCCAACAAGTGGAATTAAATTTCGTAGGAGAAGTTAAATGGGACCGGTTCCTGCATCTATGTTAATTGTCAGACTTTTTAAGCGATAAGAAGGAATGCCTTGATAAATTTGTGATATGAGTTTTTCCATCTATCAGAAACTGGCTGGCGACTTTTAAAATGCCAAAAAAGAAATTAAATAAAAAAGCCACGTCTTTTTGTTGGAAAATGTTCTCTTGACACATGTCACGTATTTAAAATTTTTTAAATAAAATGTAACTTATATTTTTGCAAGTAATAATATATATTTTTATTTTACATTTCACTAAAAATATTATTGTAAATCAACGTTTTCAGGCATGAATATTGGTGGCGTGCGGTTAATTGTGAATTATTATTTTTGCATGAGAAATATATTATTGTATTAAACGAAAAATTTTAATCCACATTTGCGATAGCAGTTGAATTAAAATATTGGTTAAATAATTAAACCATTTTTAATGTGATTTTTTAAAAGTGAATTCCGCACAAGAGACTGCTCCCAACCGTCTAGAGCCAGTAGGGCTACGACATCCCCAATTGAGGGATGTTGTGAGGTTGAATGCAGTGAAGAGAAAAATAAGATTGGGAAGATGAAGGTTGGGAAAAACTTGGCTAATCAGATCAAGTCACCAAGCACGGCTAAAGCCATTTAAAGCAACGTTTTGATTGTGAATTATGGTATTTAACTAGGGCGATACTTCGAGTATCTACCATTATAAAACGTGCCGCAAATGTACCATAAATTATTTAATTATTAATTTAATATAAAATATCACAAATTGATTGAATAAATCTTAATAGCGCCCGCCGGGATTTGAACTTGCGACTTCTGGATTCTTGGTAGAGCATCTTAACCGCGGAGGCCGTCAATAGCATACAAAGCTCTTAACCGCTTCAAGCCGACTGAAGCCAGCGGAACTATGGTATCCCCCAAAAGGATATGTAGTGAAACTGAAACTGAAACTAGTGAGGTGGAGAAAAAGACGAAGAAGAGGAAGGTTGAGAAAAACCTGGTTATTCAGATCAGCAAACACGGCTAAAGCCATTTCAAGAAACGTTTCGATTGTGAATTGTGATATTTCACTGAGGCGATACTATGGAAATTTTGAATGCGGAACATCATTTGGATGGATGTTTTATCGTTTTTTGAGTGAAACCTTTTGAAAATAGTGCAAATGATAAAGTATTGAAAGAATGTGACTTTTATAAAGATATAACGATTAACTAAATAAAACTTTTTCATTTCATATTATCTGTCCCTCTATCTGTTCCTTTGTTATAATATAAATGTTATTATTTTGTTTTCTTACAGTTCTCTTATTTTGTTTTATATTGTGTTCTCCCTCTGTATGGACGAGTAATATATATAACCACGTATTTTTTGTTAAGTTTAGTTTTGTACCCTGATGATGCTTAGGCTGAGCGAAACCAGTCAGTCAGAACAAATAAAATAAAATCTGAGGTCTTTTACGAAGTTATTATTTTATTGTCATTAAATAAAAGTTTTTAATTTATAAAGAATGTAGGTTTTGAATGCCTACAATTATACTGAAAACCATTTTATTTTAAAACAACTCTTCCATTCGCTTAATAAATACGTGTAACATTTTGTTTATTTTACAGGGTGAAGATATTTTTACGTGTGGTAATTAAGTAATGTTCGTCAACTGCACGCAACGTTAATAGAAGTGTTTCAGTAAAAAGCTTGCTTAAATCTCCAACAAAGTAATTGTACGTAACTTTGCGAGCTTTGTGAATTCAGTGAAAGCCGGTTTTAATGAATAATAATATTGCGAAGTGTGTCTGTCTAACTATTTCACAACGGGCCCGAATATTTGCCAACTAATAAATGATCACGAAAGAGAGGTATAAGGCAGTGTTGCTCACACTTTTTCGGTGTGTGGACAAGTATATTTATTTTTCTATTGACCCGCAACCGCACGGCAGTCCGAGTCTATGATTTCTTACGGCTTAGTGCGTATGTTGATGATCCCTAACATTTACGGTATATTTTCTTACGAAAACCTTCATATAACTTACATGAAACTTACATAAAACTTACATGAAACTTACATGAAACTTACACGAAACTTACATAATTTTTTCATGAAACTTACATATAACTTATATGAAACATACAGGAAACTAACATGAAACTAACAAGAAACCAAGATGAAGCTAAAATGGAACTTACATGATTTACATGTACTTACATGAAACTTGCACAAAACTTACATGAAACTAACATAAAACTAACAGAAAAGTTATGGAATGAATGTTGAATTGCTCAAGGTTATATTTAAAATAAAAATGATATATGTAAATCACTTAAATTCGATTTTTGACGTGGGTCTTGCCGGACCCATCACCGCTGAATGTGCTCTATTTTGACCCTTCGGGCTTAACGTGTTCCTTACCAATAACAAATTGTATTTTTGTTATTTTTTACTACATATTTACTTCTTTGTGATGGTACCGGTCCTCGAACCACCATTTGAGTAGCACCTACTTAGAGGAAGTATTTCGAAGGGATGGAAAGGTCACGAAGAGAAGGCAGGAAAGAGGGGAATACCAGAAGGATGATGACGTCATAATGTGTAATACAAGAATCATCAACTAGACGCAATATAAGAAGGGATTAAAATATTTCCATAAATCCCAACATTTGGACCGGCCTTTCCCACACCCTTATTCCATACAAGGTTCTTGGGCTAAAGGTTCTGAGAGCTTTATATGTTTATACGTGATATTAAATGACAAGTAAACTTTACTGTCTTTCTCGCAACGTCCAATATTACTAACTTTTGTTTGGTCAATATTAACATCTTTCAGATGGAAAATCTTTATTAATTATCAATGTTAAACTCTTGGACGACATGGAGAGGTACCTTTTTGAAACAGTGAAGTCAGGATTGTTGACTTTATACTGACTCGATAGAAAGAAACAAAGATATCTTAAATGATGTTGGATAGCCTATTAGTTACCACCCACATGCAATTCGGACATTTTTAAATAAATATATTTGAATACACTAAACAAAACAATATCAATACACCATTATAATGATTTATAAAGTCAAAATATCACACAAACACTAGTAATAGAAAGTTTGCCTAAATAATGGTTTGCCTAAATTTTGTTGATTTTATGTATTTATATTATTAAAAATATGAAAAATCTAAAGTTCTGTCAAAAATATTTAAAATTGTTTAAATGCCTCTGGTGATGTTTTATAATCTTTGTTTGGACTTATTTGAACATTCTCGCATAGCACATATCACCATCATGTTTGATTTATTTGTATCACCACTGCAAGCATTTTATACGTAAGTTATGCGACTCGATTTTGTGAAGTCAGCGCGGACGGAGAACATTATTTCATACTTAGAAGTGCTGCGATATTATGCGACCACTTTTCTTGTCTCTTTCTCTCTTATGGTATACGACGTACAAACCCCGAGAAAGTGATTTATCGCAAAGTTGTATAGGTTGGGTAAAAATATTAGCTCTCTCTCCATACATTGTTTCTCCAAGGGTAAAAGTCAATATTGAGGGATTCTCGGCAATTATTGTAAAACCACGAAATGCTTATTCTTGATGATATTCAAAAAAAATTCTCTTATTTGGGTGAAGAATATTGTTAATTTATTCACGTTAGTAATTTCTCACCTCAAAAAAAAGTTAACATTTTTTTTTTAATGTTCTTAGTAATTATTGTTTCGAAATTCTTGAATGCTTTTTTCACTTCGATAACTTCTAAATTTCCTTCAAAATGTTATCTTGAGATCAAACTTAAAGCTACAAAACTTAAGTTGCTTTTCCAAGAATGCAAATAACGTTTACCCAAGCATGCTGATTCATACTAATATGCATACCGATTAATTACTATAACTATGGTTAGAATTTACTTATTCAAGCCTTATACTTTATTTTAATATCAATTATTGAAACTATATAAACGTTAGGTTGCAACTGAAACTTGAACTCAGAACCTATACTCTATTCGGGAATAACCTCCCCACCAATTGAGCTACCGAAACAATTTTGTAAGCAGTCATTTTTATCAATTCCATATTTTTTTGAAAACTATTAATATTTTTTCTCCATTTTCTTCCGATAAAGGAAGCTACCTTTGTATTAGTATTTGAAACTTTTACTGAGTACAGTTGCCCGCGTACTTAAAAGACGGTGTCTTGGATATATAAATACATCGTAAAATCATACTTAGAAAAATACAACTGTAACCCATCTTAAATAAAAATTCATACCAGATAGATATATAAAATAGTAAACTAGAAGTAACTTGTAACTAGTAAAATCATGCAGCAATACTGATAATTATAATTAAAGTAAAATTATGGTTTACTACCCCTGACATCCCAAAAATAGTATATAAGCCATAGAATAAGAACAACTTGTACTAGTCTGAAGATGGCCGTTATAGACTGAAACCGGTCCAGTCCAAAAATAAAAAAGTGGAATAAAGTTAAAAAATTGTTTTTATTTAATCATTAAAATGGAATTCCACCATGAATTAACCGTTACAAAATTAGAAACTCTGCAAATAATTTGCCAAAAAGTATATTTTTTAAATGTTATATTAACGGGTTATTTTACTATCACCATCTACAAACCTAAGTTGCTCGTTTTCATTATTAGCTCAATACTCTTTAATGTATTGTCATTAAAACCGCAATGTCCGGAGGTGAACTTAAGCTGCTCCCCTAACCCTTGCGGTTTTCCGCATACATTTATTCAGATGCAGCCTTTAACAGAGTTAAATGACTGTTAATATTCCGCCAGATACTGTTATGACGAGCAGAGGGTTAACACCCCGTGACCGATGGATAGGGGAAAACGTATTAAGTGGAAAGAGGAGGCTGCCTGATAAAATGACATCATTTTGGAAAGGGTTAATTTTGGGGGAAAGGGAGGTACGACTCCATATACTCAAATAATACAAATTGTCAGACAATAAGTCGAGGCTGTATAAACATGAAATTTAATGATTCATCTCAACCATTGCATGGTTTATAAAGCGAGTAATAATATGTTGATAATTTGTATAGCGACACTATAATGTCGCTGAGAAAGTTCATTAGGTAAGGCGCACTTTTGTTCGGGGATGTTAAATAAAATGTAATCACTTTCTCTTAAATACTTTTTACTGGCAGAATTTATGTAATTAAACCTTTGACTGAACATGATTTACTACTGCACAGGAGTACGATGAGAATAGTAAGTATAGAACTTTAGTAAAATAATAGTGGGTACTTTTACAGAATAGCTCTGGTTTTATACCTAACATAGGCATAGTAGAGTCCAAACATATGGTCTATCTAATAATACATGTTAAAAGGAATTTTGTAAAGCGATGTATACATGTAGTAATAGAAGAGAGATTATTATTACTAAATTAAGTTTATGATGGATTTTGATAATTGTATTTTCAGTTATCAAGACCAATTTTATTTTATATCATTAGCAAAACCATTTTTTTATAATAAACGTTATGGACGCAGAATTTTACAGAAGATATTGAAAATGTATTTGAGGGGCTTAGAATCAAAGCAGCAATGTACAAAAAAGGTACAGTAGCATTATTAACTTTTGAATGATTATTATAAAAAAAGAGATTTTTGTGTTTCAAAATGTTCGCGTACATTAAACTAGGAACAACTTGCAACAATAATCTTTAATATATCAACATATTCATGAAAGAATAGTGTAAAAATCTCTAAATCAACTTTTTAAGAAATAATTTAGTAAAGAATATATTACTGCCTTTACTTCTATACCCCTAATTTACTTAATACAAATATTATAACTGCAAAAAAGATTTTGCATTATTTTGTAAATGTGAGTATTATTTATCTTAAATTTTACTAACTAGCTAACCATCACGCCGTTTCCCCGCAGGGGTAGGCAGATAGGGCGAACCGCCATATAACTCTGTCTTGGCGCATACTCCTTGCTTCATTCACATTCATACATCGCCTCATACATACTCTTCTGTTATTTTGACTCTTTACATGACCTGATTCAAGTATTTGATCGATCATGCCATGTCTTTCTCGGGCGTCCTCGACTTCTTCTTCAATTCACTTTCGCATCATATATTCTTTTCAGACTCCTTTCTTCGTTCATTCGCTCTACATGCCCAAACCATCTAAGCGTCCCTTCTTGTTTTTCTTCTTCGTCCCCTTCTTTACATTTTTAATATGGTCATATCTTAAATTTAAGTTAAAAATAATTAAATTATCCCATGAAACTATTTTTCAAACAAAAATATTCATATTTTCGTAACCTTATTATTTTTTTTTCCAAGAATAATATATCTCTTCATCCGTATTTTTATTTTTCTTTGAATAAAACATAAGGAATAAAAATGAAAAGACTGGCTGCAAATGAATAAATTATTAAACATAATAATACTTAAGCAATTTTATTTTTGATCACTAGATATCAAAATAGCGTACCGTGTTTTTTTTTTTAAATTTTCATTCAACAACCTAACAACCATCCCAAGGAAAATATTAATATTCTTATATTTGATATGTGAGCACACGGAAGAGGCGTTATTAAATGTATTTTTTGTATATTTTTTCATATTGTTTCCTCCACAAAACTACTTAGAGTGTCGCTTTTAATGTATACATTATTACGTCAAAATGCATCCACAGAATTGCAAATGCTTTGTGACAATACCCCGCGACCTGCATCTCCTAGCGGCTGACGATCACCCTGGATTTTCGCTTTCACACAGGGGTTATGTTAACAAGATAAAAGACCCAGAATGGGGGATGAAATGTGTTATTATAATACAGTGGAGCTGTTCCCGGAGTAATTCGATCAAAAGTGCGCCAGTTAGGGTGTTTTGATGGAAGATGTTGCCATGTGTTCGGAAGGAGGGGTGCGGGAGATTTGCATCATCACGTAATTGACTGTAACGGAATCAACTGAAGGAGGCTTTGATGCTTACAAATCGTAGGTTAAAAATATACGGTAGTAATTACCCCTTTTATATGGAGGATTTTTATCGCTAGAACGTAGAAAACAGGTGAAAATTTTGTCTCTGCTTCACTTCAATTTTATTGGAATTTGTTTTGAGTACAGTCAATTTGGGAAACTTTGCCTACATATGACTCTTCGTTTCAATAAAAATATATTAGTAATAAATTGACGGCTTTATTTGGATTGCCACATAATGATAATGCATATTTTTAAGGTAATACAACGTTGTATTGATTAAATTATTTTTTTATTCAATTATCTCTCACATTAGGCATTTGAACACGAAAATAATTTGTGTGGGTCAAAGTTATCCGATTTGAGATGGAAACTTTGGGCCACCCTTTAAAAATATTTATTGAATTATATTTGCTGGATCTGTTTTTCAAAAATTGTAGTAATAAGAAGGAATAAATAAAGATAACCCATTTAAAAATATTTAACGAACTACCGGATTACGGAATTGTAATTATGGTTTTAAAATTGTCAAAGTTAGCTAAATTGACTTTAAAAAGTCTTTGAACTTTTTAAATTGGTCGTGAGACATAAAACGTGTGAACAGCATTTAAGCAAGTTTGGCATTGCTGCAATAACGTTTTTTTTTCTAGTTTTAGTTTTTAGTTTTGTTTATTTTATATTAGTCACTTTGTACATCCAAGTTAACAAGTAGCTAATTATTTCATTTTCTTTTTGACTTAATCGGGAGCCCAGCTGAAAAAAGCCTAGTCAGCTTTTGAGGTACTTTCCTTCTACAATACTGGCCTAAGACACAGGTTCGTTCCTTCTTACCCGCCAAAAGAAATTCCACACAGCGTCCTTTAGGATTAAACTTAAAAAGTTGACTAAAAACGCTTTTCTCAATTCGTGTATACACTCAACAACTTGATTGGAATGACCAGTCAACTTAAAGAATTAATTAAATTTAAAAGATTACTGTTTAGAAATTGAATTCACTAGAAACCTTAGACATTTATCTTACTGCGTGCAAAAAATTAATAAATAAATCATTTATAGTATTGTTTGTATAAGAAAACCACGTGCATTTTTTGGTGTTGCCCGTTAAATAAATAAGTTTTTCTTTTTAAAGCAAATTACAGTAGTAGGTGCAATAATCGAACCGCAATATATCTGAATATATTTTAACAGAGTTGAAGATAATGTAAAAATAAAATCACTCTTAAAAAGCATGGGATATCCCCATCAAATATTTGATCTTTCGTCATCTTCACAATGGCTTTAAAATGTTTTCAAATCTCATCCACTTAATAATACTTCTCAGGAAACATGATTCTTAATCCAACAATTAAGTTTGATAACAGTTGAAGGAGGTATCTCGTCATAAGATGTGCTTAACGTCATTCGCTGAGAAGAACGTTCATAATATTATATTCATCTATTCAACTTTGGTTCTAAAGTTTATATTCAAAACAAACGTTATGAAGGCAGTCAGTTTAGAAGTTTCTCAGAATTGTTCGCTTGAGACGTGAAGATTTCAAACGCAGGTAAAATAGGAAATGAGTTTTGTTCATGAATACTGCATGTATTTTATTAATTACGTTTAATTATGAGTAGATTTTATCACACTGTTTTGCATTTTAAATGCAATTAAACTTTAGATCTAATTCTTATAACTACAAGTTTTTATTTAAAGTTTTTGTGTTTAATTTGTAGAGCTCCGTTTGAATTTTCAAGAAAAATCTGCCTTTAGCAAAGTAAAAGTTTGTAATCATTAAATGGGAGAAAACAATTTTTAAAATCAAATACCTCACAGAATAAAAAATAAAAAAATGGCTTTTACCTTTATAAGTAATTCAACAACTAACAAAAATCATAAACATAAGTTATCTTCGTGTGGCTTAACCATAGTTTGATAAGAATCTTGAAAGCCGAAACAGCTATCACTAAAACATAATTTGAAACTAGCAGAATTAAATAATAATAATATTTAATTAATTAAATTAAAATTTAATATTATTATTGTAATTATTTAATTTATTGCATTATAATGCGCTGTCGGAAACCATCAAAATTACACCAATTAATTAATCAAAAATAGTTTGTAAGAAACATAAAATCCATTAGTATGTAATATCAAGTAGTAGATAAGTTGTAAAAATAAGTTCAATTTAATTTTGACAAAAAGCATTTCAGGAATAATTAGTTATTTGGTCCACTTTAATGTACACATAAAAAAATAAAACTAAAAACTAAAACTAAAAATGAAATGCTATTATAAAACTTGTACTTTTTTATTTGTGGATATTTTTATTAATTAATTAATGCAAAATACTTGCAACTTCACTATAGATGTAAATGCACTTAATATATATAAAAAAATCTATTCCAGATTATTAAATTGAATACAACTTTTGTCACCTTTTTGTTACCCTTCTGGTGAACTTTTCTTTTTTTATATGAATACCGCACAAGAGTCTCAACTGCTCTCAACCGTCTAGAGCCAGTGAGACTGTGGCATCCCCAAATAGGGTATGTTGTGAGGCTGAAGGTAGTGGGGGTAAAGGAGATTGGGAAGAGGAAGGTTGGGAAGTACCTGGCTATTCAGATCTGGTCACCAAACACGGCTAAAGCCATTTCAAGCAACGTTTCGATTCTGAAAGGTGGTCTTTCACCTGGACGATACTTATAGTATCTACCACTGCTTTGATCACGAGCCTCTCTTAAATAGAACTTGTTTTGTCTATTATTGTGTACTTTTAACTTTAACCAGCAGTTCATATATTTATATTCATCAATCAAAAACGCCATTTGATGCTGTGTTAATAAATTCCACCTGTTTTATGTTGGAGTGGTTTTAAGTGAGAAGTTAGAAATAAAGTTTTTCTAAAACGCGTACAAAGTGTCAAATTCTAAATTTCACAATCCTGATAAATCCTGGCAATTGCTATATCACCACGCGTTATATACAACCCTTAACTCAGTATTCGTTCAAAGCAAGTCAGTGGAGAAATCGAATCAAGGTACTCTCTTAATGAGTACATCGATTTTTTCCTTCGGCCATTTTAAAAATAAAAGTTGCTTTTCAACGCTTTAAGCACGTTTTTTCGCATATTTTTTTCTTCCGCGAAAAATGGTCGAACTTACAACACAAGTTTTGAAGCCTTTTTCTTGGGTCTCTAAAGAGTAGAGCTACCCCCGCTCTCCCACCACCCCCCCCATCGGAACGTCAAACTATTATTGGCTTCAAGTTTATGTAAGCTCGACCATTAAAAGTTAGGGCCACTTTCTTACCAATACCAGGGGTGGTTGTGGCAGTTTCAACGGAAGATTGTGAAATATTAATATAATATTATGTGTGGTATTTTTTTAGTATATACAAATAAGGTTGTTAAATCTTTTGAGTATTTTTCGTCTGACGTGGTGAGAATAATTTTGTGTTAAGGTTGATGAATATTCCTTCACCTATCACGTAGTGGAAAATACCTCAAGCTTATCAATTTCAGCGTGAAAATTTTATCAAAAGCCTTTTTGAACCAGATATATTTTACATGAAAAATTTACAGAAAAGCTATTTTGTACGTATTGTACCTAACCTAACCCATTTGTTCTTTGCTATTCGTTCATTAGCTTTGTTAAACATTATGTTTAAATAATGGTAACGAAATAGTAATTTTGTATTTTAAACACAAAGGTTCAATTTCTGAACAAACTTGATGATGCGTATACCATAAGTAATCAAAAGGTGTTCATTAAAAAGGGTTTTTGAAAGCCTGTAGTTAAATTTATGTTACCTTGAGTAGATAAACACATTCAGAGTTAATTTTAAATTAAATGAATTTTCTCACTGCTCTCTTATTTTATTTTATATTGTGTTCTCCCTCCGTATTTATATGTAACCGCACACTTTGTATTTTTTGTTTAGTTTAATTTTGTACCCGGATGATGCTTATGTTAAGTGGAACCAACCTGTCATAAAAAAACTGTAGTCTTATACAAAGTTATTATTTTCATTTCATTAAATATGTGAAACCACAAAGTTGTTGCTTTCCACGAAAATATAGTTAAATTGTTATTTGACTTTTTCTTTTAAGGATCAGAAATATCATTAATTGTAACGTATCTGTTAAATATACTAATTGGCTTATTGAATTCAATCACCCACCGCCCCTGGGTAAACTCTATCGAAGTCTAGGTGGGGAGTTGAATATTTCTCCCCTCACTCTTACCCTATTGGAAAAACGTAGTTTTTATGTGAAACTTTCAAACATTCATTTTATCATTTGTTATCCGGTGAACTTGCTGCTCTTTGTTAGTAAAAATGCATATTTTTAATGAGTAGTAAAATAATATTTCATTTTCCTTAGGTTTTATATATCTACGATGAGCATTTAAATTGAATGAGCAAGTTAATAAAGGCATACGCACTCATAAATAGACATTTTGATGAATTTTAATAAAATCAATTCTACAAACGATTTGCCGTTAATTTTATGCGAGTTGTTAGACAAATTTCTAAAGTTTTCAGAGAAAAAAATTTTCAAAGTATAATCGTTTCAATTTTATTTGAAATACGTACTGATATTTCGGGTAAAATGTTATAAAATGCCCTCGCTGGTTTTCGAATTGTAAATATTACAGAAATTTATGTATGTTTTTCAGAGAATTTAATATTTTCTTTAACTGGAAACCTTAACCATTTTTCTTCTTACCGGTGTGGAAATTATAGATACATCATTTGTATTATTGTTTTATTAGAATCCTATAAAGTGAAGATTAGCACAACTTTTGAGTGCTGCAGCTTTATTAAAACCTCAAAAATAATCGTATTAGATAATTAAATCTTCATGCGGATCGTTATGTGCATACATCGCTGACGTTTTCAAATATCGAACAATTATTAATTTATTCCAAATATATGATATGGTGCTTGTTTATTTTCTATCAGTGCCTTAAAGAAAATTCTTTTTCTGAAAGGTTTCCATCTTACTAGGTGTCATATTAAAAAATTATTGCACAGCATAAATGTTATGACATAATCCCCAATAATAAAACATTACCTAGCCTAATTTTCTATGCGTATGATTTTTTGACAAGAGATTTCGAAATCAAATTCCATGAAGCCCAAATAGAAATTCGAGCTCCCGAATCTAATTTCTTCTTAAGTAGGGAAGTTAAAAAACAAATTATTTTAGTATGGAGTCACAAATTGATAATAACTTCACAAAAAAGCTTTGCGTAGTCTATAAATGGCGATCTGTTCTTTTATTGGCTTCATAGATGAACCCAAGCTAGGAGAAATGTTAATTAACCTTTAAAAAGAATAGGTCCATTTGGAGTTCATTTTAGCTCTGTTCGTCAAAATTTGCCGAAAGTCGGACGTTGACTTTGTACTGAGCTTTTTTACGCAATTCAATTTCATGCATGGGGGGCGCTCCAATTGGCTATCACGCAGCCAGGCTGAGGGCCACATCACGTGATCACGGGCAAATGTTTCAAATTCGGAACATGATTGAGAAATCACACCACGATATTTAAACTTAGTTTGAGGGGTTGATGTTTGTTCAACTACCTTTTCGTGGTTTGTTTAAAAACTAAAAAAATATCTCATTATTATTATTATTTCCATTACCAAATTTTGTATTCAGATCTCAAAAATGGCGCTAAGTACTACTTCGTGAATATACAATGCAAGTAATATTAAAAATGCTTTTTTTTGTTAATTCTGTACACTCAATTAGGAAAATGTCTAAGGTTTTCAGTGAATGATTTTTTGCTAATGCAATCAATTAAATTCGTTATGAAATGCATACTGTTATACTTATTGCCATTGTGAAAATGTATTTCGATACATTTTTACTGCGGTGGAACAGAATTAAAGAGTTGAGAGTTTGAGAGAAATACAGTAAAAATCTAGATACCCTGAAGTTTTACAGTGAATGCACCTTGTTTATTCTGATATTATGTAAGGATTTTTTAGTAAAAATATCTATAATAGGTGCAGTTTGAAAACCAGAGAAGATATTTTCGAAAGTTTTACCAAAAATTCTAATAATTGTTTAATTTTTTTTTTTTGATTAAGTGCTGACCTCTAAACTATTTATTACATCAGTGTTGATGATAACTTTGGATCATCTTTGATAACTTTTAAGAGATGAATGCTTATTTCCCTGTGTTTTTTTTTTAATGCTTAGATTTAAAAAAAAACACATTTTTGTGACCGGTTTTAGTCTGCTAAGGGTATCGTCAGAATGATAAATATTGACTCCTCAAGAAAGTTTAATTTTTTAATTTAATTATTTTTGCTCTTATTCCTTCAGAAGTTTATCAAAATGCGATTTTATTTTATTTAAAACTGCTTTTAACCGTATGGATCCAGTCAGACTATAAAATTCTCAATAGTGGTATGTTGTGAGGATGAATGTGGGGATTCAAGCAACGTTTCGATTCTGAATGGTGGTCTTTCACCAGGACGATACTTATGAAGTTATATACTCGTATTAATAATGAATATGATCACGAACCATAGAAAAATATACGTTGTATTGATAACGATTTATTAGAATCAGTGACCGAAATATTCAAATTCTTTTCGGTCACGTCGTTTTTAGAACAGAGGTATAAACAAAAATCTTACCAGCACCGCATTTTACTTCAATTCCAATTTTGAATGTGAATTTCAGTCACTTACCTGAAAACAAAAATACAGAAATAATTAGAACCAACATACTGAAAATAGAAAATTTCACAAAACAAATATCAAAATCCTATTAAAATTGAAAGAATTGCACGAAGAGTGATGTTATTTCAGCACGATTTCTCAAATAATACCCTATCATAGAAGGTATGAAATTCTTTCCTAGCCTTCAATCATTTCCTAACAAGCTCAAGCTATTAGCAGTCGAGGTATACAATTTAACCCGGTACCCGCACAGGGTTGAGGGAATAGAGTAGGGGGTAGAGACTGAGCTTCCGTTTCACCCTGTGGCCACTCCTAAGAGCACGCAACCCTAAAAAAACAAAGTTTGGCTGTCAGTGCAAATTAGAGCGAGTAACAAATGGAACGTCCGAATATTATATCCAGAATTCTCCGAACTTTTAGTAATTAGTAGCACGGCTCATAAATCAACGGCGAACTTATATTTGCGGGAGTTTGTACGTTTGCTCGACTCTTAGGGATCGGACACGTTTCAAGTGGGGCTTTGGGTCGCCGGCTAAATGTTAGAGAATCGGGGTTTCTGAAGAAGCTTTTGGACATTGGCGCAGAGTGAATGGAGATTTGGTAACAAATAATGCATTATAACTATGAGAAAAGGGTTTCTCGGATAATGTAACATTAACAGCTCCTAACAAATGTTATTCTCAAATGAGTTGGAATCAACTGCTTCTGGAAATGAAAGTATTATGAATTAAATTATACATATTTTATTATTTCTAATTTTGAAACTGTTAATTCGTGGTGGAATTCCATTTTAATGATTTAATAAAACAAATTTGTAACTTTATTCCACTTTTATTATTTTGACTGGACCGGTTTCAGAAGTCTATCTTCAGTCTGCAAGCCTAGTCTGAAGATGGCCGTCATAGGCTGAAACCGGTCCAGTCAAAATAATAAAAGTGGAATAAAGTTACAAATTTGTTTTATTAAATCACATATTTTATTATTCAATTAAATTAAATTTTACATTATTATTATTAAGTTATTTTTTTACACCATTGCTACATGGAAATTACATGTTTATATAATTTTGGTTCCTTGTTTAATTACGGTAAAAACAAAATATCATGAATTTCTTGTTCTTTAAGGTACTTAACTTTGAAATATGTTTTCCCCATTTTGTGATTATAAACTATTGCCTTTAAATGCAGGTTTTTCTTAATTACTTAGTATTATTACATGTGATTTGCCATTATTGTTCCCTTCGTTTATGAAATGAATAGTGTGAATCTATTTGATAAGTATTTTTCTTGACTATTTATTGAATTATTAAATATATCATTTAGCGTTTCAGTTTTTTTTATTGACAGTTTTTTCGGCGTTTGGGGTTATTATCAAACTGTCGCTTGGTCACATGGCAGGTAATTATTTCCATACATTTGTAATTCCACTCATAGTGATCAATGATTTTTTTAAATTACTTGTGTATGTTTTAAGTCGCTAGTTTCAAGTATTAGTTTTAAGTCACTAGCTATAAGTTTTAGATGTAAGTTGCTAGTTACATGTCTCAGTAGCTTGACGTCTTTATTAGAATTCACTAGTTGGAAATCATATGTAGTTATAAGCCATTAGCAATAAATTTTAGCTGTGGCAATTACAATAACAGAAAATACATACCACGAAAAAAAAAAAAAGATAAAAATTAGTTAATGATTAGATAAATTAAGTTGCCAAGCACCCATGCGGTGATTTTCTCACGAAAACGCCGCTATAGAATTATTATTGGATTATTATTATTATGGGATCCAGTTCATTCATATTTTTGTTTACTGTTTAATTTCTAATTTCGGTAATACCAATTTAACTTGAAATTATTATTCTGTGAAGTGCTTTGTAGATATTTTGTAATGGTTAACTAACTTTTGAGCACGTGTTTTTTCATTTAAGAGAGTCTTGTTCACAGCTAGTCAAAATTCAATTGATTTACCGTTTCCATCTGAAAGTTTATTCGAAATGTTTTTTTTATGTTAATACCGCACAAGAGTCCCAACTGTCCCCTTAACGTCCAGAGCCAGTGGGACTTACTCGTATATGTGTATCAGCACAGTATTGAAGAGTTTTAGTTTATTTTTACGTTTTTGCTTCAAGTGAGTAAACATAATTTAAAAAGCAATCATTGTAAGTGAAATGTGATATGGTATAGATACTGGATACCTTGTCGGTTTGTTTTCCTTTGCAACATAAATTAGCAACATAAAGAGCTTCTGCGAGGATAAAAACAAGTCTTTGGCCACTCCGGCAAGACAAACGGCAATTGAGGAAAAATTACGGGGGTTGGTATCACCCCTTCCGTTTCCGGAATGCGCAAGAGCCTTCATTTGGGAGGCTTCGTGGGGAAAAATAAGTTGGATTGCCGAACGTAAAAATGATAGCTGCTGTAACTTGTTACAACTAGTATGTGTCTGAATTCAGATGTAGTAATGCAACCTTGTGAAGTAAACTGATATTGTGATTATATTGGTCTGAATAATTAAATGCAATCATGGTATCATGGGCGTATTTTAGTGACATCATTTATGGAGAGGTTTTGTATCAATTCACCCGAAAATATGGAAGTATCTGCAAGATACTTCAACACCAAATATAATTAATTCGGATTGTCAAATACTTTTACTCAGTTGTATTTGACTTTAAATGACCATAAGCGCCAAATTTGACGTAAATAAATAAAAAATAAATATATCGTACCAAGAAAACTAAAGTCTTTGAAACAAAGGTCGATGTTTTATGATTGAAAAACATCGCGAATTCGTTCTTCTTTTTCGGGTACGATAAAACTGGTTTTATCTCGACGCAGGCATCTTCAGTTAAGTTAATATTATAAAATCACATTACACAATATAATATTTTTTTTGTGAGTACGTACAAACGAGTGTAAACTTTTCAACCATAGAACTTAGGTTATTTGAAATTGTCAATTAAAAAAACATATATTTTCAAATCCCTACCTACCTAATAATTAACAAACCTGTAATGAAATAATCTATAAACCTATAGTTCCATATTATTTGACATTGGTGGATTAAAACAACTTAATTTTTTTCTTGGCAATTCATATAAAACCACATGATTTTTTATAAGTAGCAACTAGAATTTTGCTAAAATATCCTAACAAAATTACATTTTTATATCTTGAATTGTTATGAAAATCTTTAGGACAGTTTTTTTAAAATATCATTGGCACTGGTATTTTTTTATACTCCAGATAATGTGTTTTACATGAAACAAAAAGTAAGTTGTACTAAGAGCGATTACAGTTATGTTATAGAAAGGACTCTGGTAACACCTTCGATGTAAGTTTTTCGTGTAATATTGATCACATGGTTCGTTTCGCACAACGAAGAAGTGTCATTGTGACATTCCTAAATCATCAAATCACCTGACCGGCCTTATCAAAAACTCCAAGTAGGGCGAACCTTTTCGAGGCGAATTTAAAACCTCGGACCAGGTTTGAACAAAGGAACGGGCCGCACAGACGCGGTGAATGTCGTGGGTCCATTTTTCACTTTAATAACAGCGACTGGCAATGAAAAACGAACGGTGCTTTTCCACCCAAATGTCAGAATTTATTAGGGCGACAGACGAAGAGGGATATGAATCGCTCGGAACTGGAATGTCTTATTCCTCAAAGCCATATACCTGCGGGGAAATCGGGTCACATCACAAAATGTAACTAATGCGTCAGTTTAGATGTATTCAGTTGAAGAAAAAATGTTTCTGAAAAATTCTACGATCATCGTTTTTAAGTTTTTCATTAGGTGGTAGAAATGACGGATCAATGTGTTTAGCTAGTGTTTTTTTTAAATTTTGTCGAATAGGTGCATTTAAAAAATATATAGGGGTATTACTGCAAGCAATAAAAGTCGTTAAAAAAAATGTTTGACGGCAAATTGTGCCTCAACGTTACAATAATAATAACAGTGAACTTAAGTAGAGCATCTTTGTGATTTTTCACCTCAAGTGCGCTTCATATCAAATTAACTAAGCTACTAAGACTAACTAACAAGGATGAAATAATGTTTAATATGTATACAAATTAAAACCATCTAAAATCATGATAGTTATCATGAATCATGACAGAATAGGTTCAGATATGGGTACAACAATGCATGCGTACATCATCAGATTGAAAAAAATAATTACTTGAATCTAAGGGACTAAAAAACTAGATAAAACGTATTAATTCATATTAACAAATTTGTTAAAGCAAAGAAAAGGAAATTATATTGAGGAAAGTAATATTTATTATATTCAAGTATTGTAATGAAACGGTTCTAAAAATGAAAACAGTGTTAATATAACACGTAATAAAAGACGTTAACTTGTAATTCTGTAAGAAATTTTTAGTTCCACCGATTGTGGTTATCAATTAAGGTAACATACCTGTGTTGAAAATTTTCAGTGTGGCTAGGCTTAGAGAGACAAATTAAAAATATTCGATTATTTTAAAAATAATTAATTGAGCTTAGTAATTTTGAAAACAACCATATGATAAATCGATTCATGTTTAATAAACCTTGATGATGACTTCCAAAAAATAATTTTATTATTTATTAACTAGTTTTTACCTATGAAAAATCATGTTATGTAACTTGATTTGGCAAGAAAAAAATACAAGTTGCTTTAATCCACCCATTTCAAATACAGAATAATGTCTGCTAAAAGATTTGATATTGTAGGGATTAGAAAAGATTTTTTATGACAATTTTCTAACAACTCATCCATCAAATACAAATTTAAAAAGTTCACACTCGTCTTTACGTAAAAGTGTACTAACTTAGAAGTCAAATTATTAAATTTAAATAGCAATTTAAAAATAATTCATTTTATTAATTATCGCGGAAATTTTACTAGCTATACTCGATCAACTGTCGAATAAAGCTTTCTAAAAAATTAAGGTATATCCCCTCCATCCTTTGTTATTGTAAATAAAGCATAACAGCATATCACCCTGGCTAAGAAAGTCTGTGTATATGACATTCAGAATAGTGAAATTTATCAAATTATACGTAGGATATTATATATTTTTTGTCGATAACTTTGTTTAATATTCATCCGAAATCCAACCTGAGATTATTGCTGTTCTACTGTAGTCGGTTTATGCGTTACAATTAAAGTTAAAATATATAGAATCTCAAATTAAAAACGTTTATATATTTTATTGCCATAGCAGCCATTGTATAATGAATCGCCTCGCACCTAACTAAAAATATTCACTAAAAAACTAGCCCAAATACTTCATAAACGAACATTTTATCGTACTAACGTAGCATTCATATCGGAATAGGTAAATCTACCGCTGAATAATTACTTCTTACCTACCATGGCATACCTTTTCCGAAGTACCCAAACAAATTATGAATTAAAAAATAAGTGTGAACTACGAATTCCTGAGCATAAATTCCTCGGCTGTGGGGATTTTTCCAACCCTTTTGGTGGTCGGGTCAAAAGCTGTCATGGTTTTGTAGTTTTGTCCAAACCCCTCTCACCCTCGGGTATTTATGTGTGCTTGGTAGAACCTAACCCACATACGAGACCTTTCTTTTCACGCATTCCCGATCGCGTGCGTAAAAATAAATTGTTTCCCGACATAATAAAATATTATGTCAAATAGCGCAATGATTCTGATCGAAAATTGATGAAGATTTGTTTCGAATTGAATGGAGTTCTTTCATTCTTTCCGCCGGAACTAGTGCGTTGTGTTCAGGCATAAGAAAAGTTGTGGAACATGCGTTGTTTTTATTAATAATAATAAATTGTTTACTTGTTGGAGTTGAATCATAAAAACAAGAAAAGCAAATCGGTAAATTCAATATTGTGATTTTGAATTTATCGTTCAGTTGTTTGGCTGTGTTTGTGTGTGTGTGTGTGTGTGTGTGTGTGTGTGTGTGTGTGTGTGTGTGTGTGTGTGTGTGTGTGTGTGTGTGTGTGTGTGTGTGAGTATGTCATACTGTTTTTATGTGGGTCATGAGAAATGATGTTTGATTTATTTCAGTTTGTTTTCTGAAATCGATTCATAATTCAAGAATAAAAAGGTTTTTAGCGTAGGCTCGAAATTTTATACAAATTACTGTAAATACAGCAATTTATGGTACGGCAAGGGGTGTGTGCGATGACTGTCTGACGTCTTTGTTTACCTTAAGGGAAATTAATTATTATGTTACTTCTTGCAATCGTTTTTATTGTGGTATTAAAACAGCGATATTATTTTTGTTTTAAATATTGTAAGGAGTAAACAGTTGATTGAATGATTTACATCTGGAAATATTTTTATTATTTTCTTGTAAAGGTGATTCTCTTGTTCTTATTTGAAAAAAGATTTTTTAAATTATTTCTCAACATCATTAATGGCATGTTTTCATCGTATTTTCTATCAGAAGTGAATGTTTACAAGTAAGTTTAAGCTTCAGGGTAACTTTAAATATGAGAGAAAAGACATTAACTGCTGCCAACAGGAACTAGTTAATGTAATGAAAGGGAAAATGGTGGTTAATCAAAGAAAGTTTTCAGTAAATCACTGAGTTTGAGTAAATCTTTAACCCTCGAAACGTATGTAGTATGTATGCAATCTTGAACAAGATTTGGAGAAAGGATACTACTACAAGCGTTTATTAATTTACGTTTAAACATAAATAAAAATTTACAAGAAGCAAAAAAATTATCTTTACACATAGTAATTTAAAATAAAACAAAATGTTTTATTTAACACCACTTTAACAAATATATGTTCACTAACTAGTTTTGGTTCAGCCTCAACTTTTGTTAGAACCTTAGAGTATATAAGAGGTAGCCCAAGCCAAGGCAGTGAAGTCAGTTTTGGACTTGTTTTTGATGATTTTAACATGACTCGGCGCAAATGGGCGTGGCTAAGACTAAGGCTACGGTATTTATACATCCATTCATATCACATATCGACATAATAATTTTGTGTGTTCGTATAGCCACTTTTTCACAGTATTTTTATCAACAAAAATACAGCATCTAACCTAAAAAAACGTTTAGTTGTGTCAAGTTTAGTTGCAAAATAAAAAAATGTGGGCGGAGTCCCGCCGTTAACCAGCGAAAATAACCAGCTTAAGATCATTACGACAGTATATAGAAGCAATCCAAGAAATTTGTTGTCTCTTTCTCTCTCATGGTGTACGATGTAAAAACTCGGAAAAAGTGATTTATTACAATTTCGGATGGGTTGGGTAAAACAAATTAGCTCTCCCTCCATATATTGTTACTTCAAGGTTAGAACCTTGGAGTAACAATGCATGGAGAGAGAGCTAATTCTTTTTACCCAACCTATGGAAATTTGGGTTAAATCACTTTCTCTGGGTTTTTATGTCGTACACCATGAGAATGAAAGAGACAAAAAAATCTCACAAATTATCACACCGCTTTAAAGTATTGTTAGAATATTTATCGTGTCCCGCGTCTCCGTTGACTCCGCCCACACGTTATGATACGCGAAATAAATGAACATAACTCAACGGTTTATTAAATTATATGATATATTTTTGTTTATAACAATACTGTGAAAAAGTGTTTTTACGAATAAACAAAAACATTAAGTCAACATGTGCTATGAATGGATGTATAAATACCCTAGCCCTAGTTCTAGCCAAGACAAGTCTAGCCGAGTCCGACAAACCTCATAAAAACTGATTACAGCAGCGCTCTCTCTTGTATATTATTGCTCTGAGGTTAGAACTGTATATATATATACTAATTAAATAACAGAATTACACAAGGTATGAAAAGTAAAATAGAGTGAGATAGAACATTAACTAAGTGGAGGAGGGGGGTTTAAAGAATATAGGGGGTAAGACTAGGGATAGGAAGATGGGGAACATGTCTAAAATTGGGCTAAAAAATAATGCTTCACTAGTAAATACATGATGAAGTAAAAACTAACTTCAACATTTAATTAAAAGCAAACCATTCAGAACTGTCTTAAAACCTCCATATCGCCAGTATCAAAGTACTTTTGTGATAAACTCTAAAAAAATATTAATTTTGTAGCAATAACTCGAAGACAAATTATCGTGCACATGCGCCATACCAACTGACATTTACAATACCAATGTAGCCTGATTTGAAAGACATTTATTGGACTAGACCCGTTAATAGCTAAGTGGACAAGTCCGTCGGATTTCCACCTGGGCGTCGTGAGTTCAATTTATCTGCTAGTTAAGTCCTCAATATTGCACAAGCAACATATTGCATGATGGCAGTAGGAGTTTTTCAGATATTGCCAGGAATTTTTGTCTTTCTTTAAAAAAGTAAAAAGATAAAGGTTTACTTTTTTCATTCACAATCTCTCAATGTTAGAATTATTTTTTTTTGTATTTTCTGTGTATTTTTTGTAGTTTAAATCCATGGGTATATATTTCACAAATGATTTCTTAAATTCCCAACCAAAACAAAAAAACTTTTAGGGTTTCCGCATACTTTGTTAAACCTACGGTCCAAGTAGGTACTCACAGACAGACAGAAAGTTTGTATACTTTTATGTCTGTACGTAGGTACTACAAATCCTTCGTTTGCGCTTAAGAAGGAAACGTCTTGAAGTTTAACTTGCCTTGTTCCACTTATCCATCATTCAACGTATTCTCGGAATATTTTCCAGACGTCAATACGAACCAAACAGAGTAAATAAACCCGTTGTCGCTGATATACTTGAGATTGACAAAGTTTTATATATCAATTCTAAATATCACAAAAAACTCGGCCTATTTTTATTCAGGTTATTGACTTTCGTATTTTGTATTTCGTAGATGTAGGCCAAAATAACCAAGTAATTGCCCGCAAGTTTATGCACCAGTTGCTGGAAAAGATTGAAATAATTAAGTTACATTTAATTTGCCTTTATTGGTTGCTGACCCAAGAAATAAGCGTGCATGTTTGTAAGCTTTTCGGTTACCACCATTATGAAACTTTTTAAAAACCAAGCAGTGAAGAACAATTGAAAATTGGGCGGGGTTGAGTTATGTTTGGTGGAGTGCTAAATATATTTTAAATTCATATACATACTTTTCTAACACATTTAAATTGTGTAATATATATATGCATTTTGTTAATCAAATAAGTAACCGACACGCAATTTTTATCCAAGGTTAAGCAGAAAGGATCAACCGCCGCACAATACATATGTCTTGGCGCACTCTCCTTGCTTCATTCACATGAATACTCTTCTGTTTAGCCGACTCTTGGCATGAACTGACTCAGAATTGAATATATTATCACTATCACGCTGATAAGGGACGAAAATCAGAAATCGTACATACATACATAAAAAAATATTTTTTAAATCGTTCGAAGCACTGGTTTCAAAATATTTCAAGTCTAGAAAATTATGAAAATGAAATAATAACTTTGTATAAGACCATAGATTTTATTTATATTTTTATGACCGACCCATTTCACTAAGCCTAAGCATCATCAGGTTACAAAATTGAAGCAAACAAAAGATATATAGTGTGCGGTTATACATAGTCTTACTTACAGAGGGAGAACACAACATAAAAAATGATAAATAAGAGAACAGAATAACATTTAAATTGTTACAAAGGAACATATAGAAAAAGACAAAAAATAAGAAATGATGGTGATTGAATAACAATGAGAAATTTTATGAGTTTGCGGGAAATATACCTAATATTGGACTACTGGAAAAAATTCAGTGATTATCAAGAATATGAGTTTTAATAACAGAAGAGTATTATGAGACGATGTACGAGTATAAATGAGAATGAAGCAAGGAGTATGTGCCAATACAGAATTATATGGCGGTCCGTCCTCTCTGCCCATCCCTGTGGAGAAACGGTGTGATGATTAGTTAGTTGACTATTAATTTTAATAGGTTTTTTTAGTTATATTGCTTCTAAATTATTCATTCAGTTGCCATGACCATTTTTATGGAGAGTATGAGCACCGGTGCTTTTATTGAAGATATGATCTTTTTCAATAAGATGATTGGGGAATTCTGAAAAACCGTGGTTATTTAAACATCTAAAAATCTAGATAATAAATTCAGGTACCAAGAGTACATAAAGCAAAGAGTCAAACAAGTTTATAGAGTGTCCCTGGTTTATCCGCATGTCGGCGCTGACCAGAAGATTTCACAAATCCGATTTAAAACGCACGAGCGCTGTTGGCGACTCAATGAAATATTCAGAACAAGTACTAGACAAACAGAAGCTTATCTCCTGATACCCGATGCGAGGAGGTATTCGCTAAAGCTGGCTTGCCAATAATAATACCACTTTGACATTCTATTTTCTGCGAACAAAACTAATACCCCGGTACATTTGCAAGGTGTTTATCCTTTATGTGACTGAAAGGGTTCCCGGGTACCTTTTTCTGTTTTCAACATAGATTTTTTTATGTTCTAGTAAGTCTAACCGGCTGAAACTTCCTGACTTCTCCACAATAGTGAAAATGAACAGTTACACATAACCGTTAGAATGTTTTTCGTGTTCCGCCCATACATTTTGATATTCGACATAAATTGACATAACTGAACGGTTTTTTAGGTTATGCACTATATTTTTGTTTATAACAATACTGTAAAAAAGTGGTCATACGAATAAACAAAAACAAAATATCAATATATGCTATGAATGGATGCATAAATACCCTAACCCTATTCCTAGCCACGCCTAGGTCTAGCCTAGTCCGGCAAAGCTCATCGAAACTGACTACAGCAGCGCTCTCTCTTGTATATTATTGCTCTGAGCGTCTGAAATTACTTTTTTACAAGTAAAATATATATTTTAAGGCTCGTGGTTTGAATAACCTTGAGATTTTGAAATAGTTGCGTCTACCTAGAAACTCCAGACGGGACAGTCAGTTTAAATTTAATTATGCTAGAGCTCACCGGTTGAGAGTTTACTTCTTTAAATGCACAGATTTTCTATTTTATTGAATAAATTTCGCGTGCCAGTCGTTTCGCCCTTCAAAAGTAGTATCAAATGGTCACTTTTGTGGAAACTTGAATCTGAGAACTTTTTGATTTTTTTATTTCTTAACAACTACTGATTTGTATATTGTTGATGAAAACTTTAAAGCGGTGTGATAATTTGGAAAATTTTGTCGTCTCTTTCTTTCTCATGATGTACGACGTAAAAACCTGGAGAAAGTGATTTATCCCAAGTTTGTATAGGTTGGGTAAAAATAATTAGCTCTCTCCATTTATTGTTTCTCCAAGATCAGACATCATATTATCTTTAATACAATTACATTTGTTTTTTTTAAGCCATTTTCATTGTTTAAAAAAAAACTTTCATGGATTAAAACAAAAGAATGTGTTTGTATTATAAGCATGGCAAGCCACAGAGTAAACGCTTTAAACGAATATGTTATATTATTTGTATAAATGTTATATATTTTATGAAATTATTTAAAAATTCAAATTAAAAAAAATTTAAAACAAAGTGTAAACTCTTGTGAAGCAAGGTAGAACACCGATAAAAAACCGCTTTTACCCAATTTTGCCTAGCTAATGTAAAATATATTAGAAAGACGAAGTTCAGTTATATTTTATTTTATTTTTATTTTCTTTTCTTAGAATTAATAACCTAGTAAACTTTTTACATTGTATGTTTACTGATGTTTGATTACTTCGTATTGTGTTTAATTGTAGTAAATCGCGTACTGTAAATTTTCCTTGTCCTAGATTGAGTTTTTATAACTTATCCGGATTGCTTAGTAGCAAGATATTATAATAATTCAAATAAAAACTGAAGTACACTTTTGGACGTTTTAAATTATTTTTTTATTCAATTTCATTTCCTTCACAAAGGGCTGATGGATTTTTTACCATTTTTTTTATTATTATTACTTTATACTGATTGTAAATTTCATTATTTCTTTTTATTTTCTGATTAGATAGGTACCTATCTATCTATCTATTGGTTGAATTTTTCTATAATTCTTAATATTTTCTTTGTTGATTCCTTGGCAAAGATTAATATGATTAGATTAGATCAACCAGAACTTTTTTCGAATAATATAAATTTGTCCGTCGTTTTGAATTACAGCATAATTGTGATTGTTAGATTTCAAAGCGATAATTTGATAAGTTCACACCTTAATGTTTTCCATCCAGTTCCTACCTTACCAACCATTTAACAATATCAGATTCCGTTCGGAACAATATGGTTTTTGAAACAAGTGACAATCGAAACAAAAGAGTTTAGAGTAAAAAAGGTTTTTTCATGTTGTTCGTTGGTCTCTCGGTTGTTTGTCAATTTTTTGTTGTTTTCCAAGTAATATAAAATTAAGTATGGTGTTTTGCCATGATTTTTGTTAACAATAAGTGTAAGAATAATCTAGAACTACCACTTCAACTACATCGGTGAGTGAATGGTTCCCTTAATTTCCAATAATCTTTCCACGTCCATAATTAGACACTTCCATCAAGTAGTATAGTTTATCGTTTTACAGTCCACTATTTTTCTTATTCATCTGAATCTGAAAAGACATCCGGCTTTTTATCGCAGCTTTGGATCCAACAGTGATAAGAGATCGACTGAGGGTTATAGAAGCAAAGGCAGTAATCGTTTTAATCCTAAATTATTTATTGAAAATTTAATAAAGCGTTTTATACATTCATGAATATGTTAATACACTTAGAGATTATCGTTTCAAATTGTCCCTAGTTTAATGTTCACAAACATTTCAATATGTAAAATTATCTGTTTCTTTATAATAATTATGCAAAAGTTGACAGTGCTACAGAACCGTTTTTGTAGATTACTGCCTTTGCTTCTAAGCTCCTGTAAGCCAACTGTAAGTTTTAATAGTATGTGCAAGGCTATTTGAATAATTGTGTTCACCTATTGTTAAAGCAATGGGCAATATCGCTTTGCTAAATGATTAATAAACAAGGGGTTAGAGCGGTGATAGGTAAATGGTCTCTTAATTTGCAATACCAAGAATACTTGGTCTGGGAGCTTCACCGTCCACTTTCACAACAAATGGGTTGTAATTACACACAATAGACAATTATGGTGGAGTGTATTCCTCTGTATTCACTTGTCTATCGTAAACAACACTACTTGTCTATGGAATGGAATATATCGCCATTCCATAGACTGCGCGAAACAGATGTGGAATACATTATTCGAGGGTTTTGACATAAACCGCGGAACCAATAATCGTGCGGGGAATTTATTCATCCTTGTACCATAAGGATTTACTATCCCTCGGAGGGGTAGCTACTTGCTACAAACTATATTATATTATAGTGCAGGGTAGGACCTAACACCCCCTTCCAATGTCACCCACTATTTTATATCGCATAAGGCAGTTTCGAGCTATCCGCTTATAGCATGAATTTAGTGAAACGCAATTTCATATATTGAATGAACATGCTGCATAATGAATATACGTTACTATCAAAAGAGAATGTAGTTCTCTGTCATTCAAAGAAAAGCCTGAGAGCTTCAAGGATATTTCTGATAGAATTGGCTCACCTCTAATATAACGTTTCTGAATTCTTTGGTACGTTTCTTGGAAATATGGATCACTCGTATGGTAATCCAATGCAAGCAGTGCGCTTTTCAAATATATAAATATCCCATAATAAATAAATAACGTCGAGTAAACAGTTTTCTGTTTTGTAAGTTTGCTTAGATTGAACTGATTTCACTTTGGTACGAATATTTTGAGTTCATTTTTTTCTGGGTCTAGGGATACAAATATTTGTTTTTAATTACGCTCAGGTTTTTATAACTCCATTGGTATATGATTTTTCAAAGACATTTATTTATAGTAGTTAAAATTACATTATAATATCATGTTGATATGTATTGCCCTTTGAAAGATTAGTTACAGAATAATGTAATGATGATCGTGTCCTTTGATATGTTTTCAAGATATATTCTTAAATCATATTTTATTCTGAATACAATTTTGATACAATCTTTCAGCTTGCTATTTGATTGAATATTTTGTTTACGTATTGTGTATTTTTAAATTAAAATAAACGATAAAATTGTGAATAATGTGATGATGGATACCAATTTCATTGATGGAGAGTGAAGCCGCTTTCCTTTTTGTAAAAATTATCACATCACCTGTGAATTTTAGAACTATTAGGTTGATAAAACGAGTTATTTTCTGACTATTTTTCTAATATTTTTAAGTGCAAAAAATAATCTATTGCGATATAATGTGTTGAATATCTACGTACATATTTTTCTACATTATTAATTATCACCTACCCTAATTAAAATAGCTTTATCTTAGTACTTAAAGGTAACGATAAAATTGTGTGTTTAACCAAAGGAGCCAATAATCACCAAACTGTAATTTTTTTTTTAAATTGTCAAGCATTCGTACAATACAATTTACTCCAGCACAAAAAAAGCCCATACCTTTTCGCTTTTACCCAAATACGCCACTAAGGAATATGCAACGTATAGACACAGGTATTACAGCTGCAACGGCCATATAATGTGCACCAACTAAGCTTTACGTCGTATTAAATTGCACATTCACTTTGTTGCATCGTACAAAACGCGTGCATAATCCGCCTGTCCCTACAATATAAACTGCAATATTGTTGTGTAATTGTCAGAGTAAATATTTGACTCGCTTCTGCGTCTATACCAACACGATTCGGGTCTATCAACATACTGAATATTTCCGGTATTAGTAGGATATTGTGAAGCTTTCACGAAAACTTGGGATATGGAGCAATTGTTGCGATGCAGGAACCCACCTCGAACACGGAGTTTCAATTTACGTTGCGGGATTACTTAAACAGGTTTTTATGTAACATCTAATTGCACACAAGATATGTTTTAGCGGTCATACCGCGAAACTATAAAGTATGGTGAATATTATTTACAAGAATCTAGGAAAGAAAAAGTGTACATATATTCAAAAAAATAAAAACGATTATATGAATATGTGGAGAAATGTAAACTTTAAATTTACCTTTTACCAACTATGGTTATTTGTTAAATCCTATTAGCGGACGTTGTCAGAGACATAACAGAGTTATGTCAATATGAAGTCTTCGTCAAACAATTTTTTTCTACATTTTCAGGAATAAATATTTTTTATATTTTTGTAAAAGGCAATCTCACTGTGGTTTGACATGTTTAATAAAAATGAAATAATAAATTTGGAAGACAATAGTTTTTCTTTTAATTTTATGACCGACCAGTTCCATAAAAAAAATAATTAAATCTGTGGTCAAAGTTATTGTTTCATTTTTATTAAATATTATAATGTTAACGGACGTTTCGCAATTTGAGCATGTAGCGTATAGTATACTATTTTTTAAACTGTGTTTTAATCATGTCAAATAATTTAATCAAAGATTACTGAAGCACGTACATATTTTTTTAGATATTTTTTTTAATGGTGATAGAATAATAAAGGATTATGACGTATTCGTACATAATTTTTTTATGAACATTCCACACTGGACTCTTACATCAACCCAGAGATTTTCCTTAAGGCTAAGGAGGCTGAAAACTAGAATCTTTGGAAGACTCTCCATTTTGTAAAGCATGTTAAAAAATGGAGAACACACATTCTATGACAAACCGTATCGCAGCTGACTCGTGAAAACTACCAGCTCTCTTTAAATATAAATATTTACGTAAGCACTCGTTTGGTGAACATTTTTTTGTTTGTTTATACTATTATCTTTTTATTTTGATTAATATTGATTCATCGCGGCCATTAAAATGATTACTCTCCTTATAAATCATATTGTGTGCATCAAACTAGCACGATAATTAAAACATTGTACACTTAAAAACATTTCATTGATCCCCTTACTAAAATAATACCAAGCTCTAATTCATTGTGAACTTCAGCAGAACTTTCACTAAAATGGCAATGAGTTGTGTTTATTCGTGAAATTCTGTTTTCCGGGCATATGGTATTATACTCTATGTCGCTAAGTCCGATATTACTGACTTCCAGTCCAATTTACACTGTTCAATTTTCTCCGGTAATGGAGAGGAAGACTCAATTACGCGTTGGGAAGCTTAAATTATGTTAAAGGAATGGTGGATGGTTGAGGGCATTCACCATTTTCCCGAACCCTTTTATGGACTAGATTGGTTAGACTATTGGTTATCACGTTAAGATTTTACTTAAAAAAAAAAACGAAGCTACTACAAAACGATTCCAAACGCCTTTGACTTTTCTTTAACAGTACAACGTAAATGTATACCAAACATGAAAAACGTGTAGTTTTTTCACTCAGAACTCTGTTTATTCTTGTTTTTGAGGTTGGTGAAGAAACACGGGGTAATAAATACAGAGAAATAGATATAAGAAGAGAAAAAAGAGGAAAAACAATTACAATCACCTTAGTAATATTTGGATAATTTGTAGAGCGGCATTTTTTTGTGAAAAATCACCTCAAAGGATTTAAATAACAGCGTACAGCACAAGAACAGCATCTATAGATTCTGTCAAGTCACAGTAGTCCCAATGGGAGACAGTAAGCAGTAGAATGGGTGAGTGGTTCTGACGACACGTGGACAAAGTAATCGTCAGGACGAAGGAGTGTTGAGAGACCTTGTTTGGATGGTTTAAATACAAACGCAGCAGCTTTGGGTATAAGGAGCTGGAGAGAAACAGCAGGAAACCGGAAACAGTAAATTCCTTCTCAAAAAGCGATTAGAACTTTACGTGCGCTATTGCTTATTTTTTAATGTTTGTTTGTGAGCGTTCATGTCTAAATTTAGGTGAAATTTAAGTTTTTGTACATATCTGTATGAATTTCATCGCCACAGCTTAAATTAGATTTGTAACGTGAAAAAACGTACTCCATTTGCCTTAATTAGACTGAAAATATCACAGTCTTGTTTGGCTAGTAAGTGTTCCTAAATATCATTGATACAATTTGATTTTTCAAATTAAATTGATGGTGTTGATAGGAAAAACTACTGGTTTAGATATTATGAATAGAATTCAAACATATTATACGTAACTCGCTAAATTAAAGGTGTATTTTTTATTTATACCCAGGTAGTATAAAAACAACATTTAGCTTTATATAAAAAAAAAACATTACATAAGACTGTCTTACATTATTTTTGATTTATATATCTGACAATCAATATTTAACAATTTTGCATATTATTTGACGAATTTGTGGATATCGGTTCCCCATTTCTGTGCAATGTCTAATTTCACAATAGTCAGATTTTAGTAACAAGCTTGTCAGTACGCTGAATGCATTTGATTTTAAACGGCGTGGCGTGTGCATGCGTTAGCGAGACAAACCGCATTCTTGCTGGTAGTGATTGAAATAATATGCATTTCTGGTCGCTAAACGTGCTTTAGTATTGTTGTAATTTGCTTTGAAATCAGTGCATTGTGACGTGGAAGTTAAGTGTGGAAACCTACGTGGTTGTTCTAAGAGACTATTTTACGGGCAAATATGTTTTGAGTTTGTTACTATATTGTGGATAAATCAATTTATAAATGTACTTAAACTAAACCCTTATGATAAACGACCAGTCAATGGCCCACGAAAAAAAATCCAAGATATGAATGATCGATTAATTATAATGTCCTAAATATGATAAGGTTCATAAAGTGCAGCGTTTTTCCCCAAAAATTCCTTTACATACTTATGTGTCATAATAACATATATTTTATTAAATAAAAGAATACTTTGTTTTAAAACCACAGAATTTATTATGATGAAGGCCAACCGGTTTCGCTTGGATCAAGCTTCGTCAGGGCACATATAATAACTGAAGCTTGATCCAAGCGAAACCGGTTGGCCTTCATCATAATAAATTCTTTGGTTTTAAAACAAAGTATTCTTTTATTTAATATAATGTCCAACCACCATGTGATTGCTTCGTACGAAAAAAAAAAAAAAATTATTACATGCCCTGACGATGGAAAATGCGTGGTTGGGTTCTTCAGCTGTCCGTTTTTTTATAAGAGAGCACGTTACTCTCAGTCTTCAAACTTTCATATGTTGGAGTTCTGATCCCCCAAATTAAACCCGTTAATACTCCTCCCTCACCTCCGTAAGCTCGTCGGCAGTTGATTCCGGTGTTGAAAAAAAACTCCTCAAGCCGTTTTTTTTTGTTTTTTCCCTGGGCACCGGTCAGAGATTTGGTCTTCTGCGATGCTTCTCACTAGAGACGGCCATGCTAAGTAGGGATGGTGCGCGTATAAGAGTATAGTGCAGCAAGTACTTTTCCTTAACATTAGTCAATATGTTACACAATTACTTTTTATTCCACTACTTTATTTTTTACTAATGCCAACCAGATTTCGCTTTCTGAATTATAAATATATTTATTACGAACCGAGAGAGTGAAAAAAAAATCAGAACGGAGAAACAGAAAGGTGGAGGAAATAGGTTAAATAATGGAGAGGAAGGAATTTTTATCAAATGGAAACATCTTACCTACAGTTCTTTTGTTTAAATTTACTTAATTTTTAATTACTTTACTATTATTATTTAAGACTTTCCTTATCGCCAATGCTTTGAAACTAACTATTCTATTACCTATTCCGTTTTTATAAAGTCAACTAATGCTAGCGCTGTTAAATAAAATATTAAATCAAATAAAATTGGTTAAATTAAAAGACAATTGTTTTGTTTTTGATGTTCGTGTCACACCACAAGTGTTAGCTTCATTTGTAAACTTTTTTTTACAGAACACACTGGTGGTTTTCGTGAAAAGTTTTGAGAAAACGCTACGTGAGAGAGTATTTTAAAGGAAATAAAAAAGCAAACAAACAGGGCAGCAAAAAACACAGTTGTTAAGGAGGGAAGAAACACAAAACCCGAGAAATAATTTCACAAATAAGAACTATAACTGTTGTCACTCATTGATTTGAAACTAATCAATGTTCAATTTGTACGAGATTGACAATTGCGTACCAACTGTTATGATATCTTTGAGCTCAAACCATAGGTCGAACTTCTGAAAAGCTGCGGTTTAAAGAAGTTATTTTTAATATATAATTAATTATTAATAATTGGAACCCCTCAGAGTCACGAATGAAACTTCAATAAAAAGTCACCATCACTATGGACTACACAATATTCTTAATATAGAGCACTGGCTTCCGGAAAATAATCTCTTCTGAAAACCCACATAAAATTTTCATTTTCTGAGTTCTGCGTGAAAATCTGAACATTTCCCTTATTTTTTCCTAAAAAGTAGCCTTATTTTTCAGATCAAAACCAGCAATAGAAGCCGGTCCTATGAGTTAACAGAATAAAGAAAGTTTTAAAGACTTTCCAGCGTGACACGGTAGCGGAAGGAATTAAAGATGTTCCGGAAAAGCAAAAAAAAACTTATTAGATCTTTATTACCAAAACTTCATCGTGATGGGATTATTTTTCGAATTTGTTTGTAGCTTAAAGAAAAATTAATAATATTTTACGATTAGAGGGATAAGTAGGTTTATGCACAGGTTCATATAATTTTATTTTTACTATAATCAATCAATTATTTATTATCCAACAGCGCTTACGAATGACTACTGATGTTCTGCCTATTTTCCAACTCATCACCTGAATACATTTTGAGGTTCGAAGGCGAAAAAGTTGCAAAGATTTTTTTATGTGGTGTAATCTAACGAAACAGCATTCAAGAAATATCATTCGGGCATTGAAAAAGTAACATTTTAACGCTAATATAACATGCAAAGCATTCCTAAAAAAACTCCCTTAATTCTCAGCACTCAAAAATGGCGCTAAGCGTTACTTTGTAGCATTTATTAAAATCAATACTTTTAAAAAATTACCCGTCATTTTTTTTTAAATTTCAACGTAGCAATCGCTGTACACACAATCTGCTTTAAGTCAACCTGAAGTGTCATATAATTAAGGAATGAGCGGATGTTAATCATCCATGAACTTGTTGCAAACATCGGTGCGCACACTTACACTCCGCGCACGGTCACCCCACGTGACTCTATGCATTTCATAAATAATTTAAAAGAAAACTGTTTAAGAATTGTATTCACTGGAAGCCTTGGAAATTTTCCTAGCTGCCCGTGTAGAATTAACAAATAAATCATTTGCTTTATTCCTTTTATTAGAAAGGAAAAAAGTGTGTATTTTTTTCGGGTGCTGACCCATTTTTTTTCTTTTTGAGTTTATGCAATAATCTATTCGTGTTTTCGATTATGGTTTCACCATCGTTAAATTCTTTTAAAATCCAATCATCATTTTATGCCCAAGGATATAGTGTTTATTCAAGAATCTCCCTTTTCTCCGGCTATCGTTCATTCTTACTCTATGTCTTGTCCAGTAGAGCTATCCCAATTTTATTATTGACGCCAATAACAGATGTTTGAGCTAACTGTCACATTATCTACCATTTTGTGGTACAGCTCTATAGATTCGTATTAAGGTCTAAAAAGCTAATTATTTTCGTTATTTGCACATTCCAGACGAGTGGTTTATTCGACAAGTCCATCTCTAGTCCATCTCAATTAAATTTGATAATGTTATTTGTTGAATTTCAAAGAGATAATTGGTTAGGTTCTTACTTTCTTGTTTTTCATCCGAAAAGTTTTATCGTTTTACAGTCCACTATTTCCAAAATTCATCTGAAGCTGAAAACACATTCGGTGTTTTGTCGCAACATTGGATTCAACATTATAACTAAGTTCTTCTAGTTTTCAGATTTGTTTGTGAAATTCTAAGCCAATATCAACTGTCAGACAGACAAGTTTAAAATGGCTTTGGAATAACAGAAATTATCGCAACTTCATTAAAACACGATTTTATTTGATACATTTTAAGCAATAAAAAAAATTTACAAATGTCATTTTTGTTTTTTTTTTCAAAAATCGACTATTATTTTCTTGCCAACTATCGTCAAGGTGAACAAGTAACACCTTCATTCCAAATTCCGAAGGATTAATATTATTTCAATGACCTACTTAGGTACGATGTAAATGGGTATTTAGGCAGTTTATCATATTTAACTCTGAAGGAGTTTTTGCTTCAAGCAGGTAATTAATCATACCATAATGAAATAAATCCGTGCTGCGGAAAGGAGATATTTAATTTCGTCGAAGTAAAACTATTTGATTAAGTGGCCAACCTTTTTCTAGCAACTTCATTGTTACTTGCTTAGAATGAAGTATTTTGAAACGTCCCTGGATTGTAAATTTGGAAGGTTTTGCTAAAAATTGCAAATAAATCACTATTAGTCATCAATATTCAATGTAGGTTATTTTTTTTATTTTTTATCTCACCATAAAAATCGATCACCTTTTAAGGAGTCATGTTGTCATACCCTACTAGTGTTTTAAATGAAAGGTAATAATTATTTCTCGAATCCCGAAGAGAGAGGAAGGGGATACGGTGCAAATTTCATAAAGCCAAAGCTGGACGTTCAACGATTTTCGATACTCTGGGAAAGAGATTTCTGCCATATCATAAACCTTTTACTGGTATACATGGGTCAAAAAAGACCCATACTTACTTTTAATACATCACAAGTCGAAAGCCGTTCGATATTCACACACTCTAGCTGGGTATTCTTCAGTTCTATATTACCATACAACATAAGCTTAGATGCGTCAAGTGTCAAGGGAAAATATTAGAGTTGCGAGTACGAACGATCTCTATTTGGTAAAATTTAACCTAAAAATTGAAGAGTAACGATAAATGCGGTGTATTGTAGAGTGTGACAGCAACACCACAAAATTATTTGTAGCGTAAATTTGCTCAAACTTTGGTCTCGTATTCTAAATAATGTTTTCTAATGCAAGAGTCCGTGTTTTTTTTAACCGTGAAGTGTCTACCCATAAACATCAGTATTTAAAAAAAACGATAAATGTATTGAATTCATACATTTCATTTGAATTCTTATACCCTTAACTTCTGGTAAATTGTTTTTTTAATCTGTTGATGTACACATGCACTGTTTTATCCATATCTGAACCTTTTTCTCTCATGATTTATGATAACAATCATAATTTTAGATAGTTTTAATTTGTGTAAATATTGTGTATTATTTTCTCCCTTTTAGTTAGTCTTATTAGCATAATTAATTTAGCATGAAGCGAACTTGAGGTGAAATATCACAAAACTGCGCTAAATTAGTTCACTGTTATTATTATTATTGAAGAAACATCATCCATCCCGCTTCAATACCTCATATTCTACAAGCATAACAATTCCACGTTTTCCTGTTTGTATATTTTATTGAACTAAAAACACAGACTGGATATTATGTACGAAAGTAATTTGAAGAACGTGAATTTGAACCCACATCAAGTAGTGTGCAATGAAATATGTTTATTTCCTTGTAAAATTTGGGGTTTCATCGACCATTTTACTTCCCTATAAAACACACACGGACAAGTAATGTGACTGAGTCTAGAATTTTATTGGTTCAGAGGTCTGAAAACTTTTATGGAAACGTATTTAATATTCATAAATGTACCGACCAGACCGTAAGCAAACAATAAAATCTGTCTACACTATCATAAGCAATGGTTTACACTCACACCTCCACACTTAAAACACTTAACAAAAATGATACACTTTTACCCTACGCCAAAAAATAATTGGTTTTAATAATTACATTCTATATTTTTGTATAAAGCAATCACTGTGTGGTTTGACATATTTAAAAAAATTAAAAAATAATTGTGTATCAGACTACGGATATTTTTTGAAAATTATGACCAATCGGTTTTGCTTAGCCTAAGGTAAATTTTAATTTATTTATGAATATTTCTCATCAATTCTAAAGATAAAGATGACAAACCAAGTCACTCGGGAATTTGTAAATTGCTTTGTAGTGGTTTTTCTGCATTTTATATTGGTAAAACAACCCGTAATGTCAATGTTAGAATTAAAGAATACCTTAGATGTTTGAATAACCACGTTTTTTTTTTTAAATTTCGCAAATCATCTTATTGATAAAGACCATATATTCAATAAAAGCACCGGTGCTCATATTCTTCATAAAAATGATAATGACATCAGATTTAATAATTTAGAAGCTCTAGAAATAAGGAATACAATTAAAATTAATACCTAGTCAAATTTTTGATAATCAGGTAAATTTGTCCAGTAGTCCAATATTAGGGATACTTCCTGTAAACTCATAAATTTATCATTATACTTTATTCACCTTCTCAGTTGACGTTTCGTCTCAATCATTTCATATTATCTGTTTCTTTCTCAGTGTTCCTTTGTTATAATTTAAATGTTATTCTTTTGTTTTCTCTTTGTTCTGTTATTTTAGTTTTTGTTCTCCCTCTGTATGTATGAATATATATAACCACACAGTATCTATTTTTTGTTTAGTTTAAGTTTGTACCCTGATGATGCTTAGGCTAAGCAAATCCGATCGGTCATTAGAAATAAAATAAAGTCTGTGGTCTTATACACAGTTATTATTTTTATTTTCAATAAAGATAATATTAATTTAAGAAATATTCTTTAACCTTCTATTTACCAAGATTGAAAACTTCAATACCATCCCAAGATATCACGCCAGCGTTACCGTCATATTTAATTTATTTACTCTTTGCCGTTGAAAAGTTTGAGTTGAACTTGAGTGTACATTTTTTTTACAATAATGTCTACGTTTATACTGGTAAGATTATATGATAAATTGCATTGAGTACCTAGATACAATTATTCGGATTGTTTCTATAATTAGTTGACTGGATTATAAAAAACATGACATGGCGCCGCCTTACTTGTTGGAACTGTGCATTCCAAGCGATACTAAGACGAGACAAGTAACTCTTTGATCAGCATCTTCAACGGCCATAGGCAGACTCACTAACACCAATTTCGGAGACCGAGCTTTTGCCGTAGCAGGCCCCACTGCTTGGAATAACCTCCCTTCACATTTGCGAAAGATCAACAGCTCAAGTGAGTTCAGAGCAAAACTAAAGACTCACTTTTTTAAATTATCATACCAACAATAACGTCAATTTGCTTCACTAGAGTTTTGATCACTCAGCCCAAGTGCTATACTTAAGTTTACTATCGCTTATTCCGTTTTTTTCTGCACAGGCAACAACCATCACATATATTTGCTAATGTAAATATGTTAGTTGTAAGTCACTAGTTGTAAGTATTAGGCATAAGTTAATATTAAGTCTAAGTTTTAATATTATATTAATAATAAATAAAATCAAAACTAGACCCATAGCTAGTGACTTACAACTAAAACCTATAACTCGTGACTTAAAACTAATGACATAAGTAATTTTATTAGAAGCATTCGTCAGTATGAGCAGAATGTCTTTGAGTTTAGATCTAAATTCTGTCGGGCTGGTTATGCGTCTCAATTCCATAAGTTTAATCCAAGCCTTAGGGCTGAATACTCCGAATGCACGATCACCAAACTTAGTGTTCGGATTGCGTTTAGGTTCCTTCAACCTTCCGATAGCAGATGATGTCGCTAATATCGCTCAGAGATATAGGGTGGGGCCATATATATTATCCAATCAGACATAAATGTATTTTCAAGTATCATTCACTGATAATCACTTATCGGGAAAAATGTGCACACATCAGTAAGTTTGCATTTGGAGAAGTTGTTATATAACATCTGTTGGGTGAAATATGCATTGCTTACATAACAAGCTTATTTCCACTCAAACACACATGTTAATAAAACCCTACCCCACTGCCAATACTATAAGAGATGTATATTGAACCACTGTTAAACATTAAGAGCAAATAGACCATAGGGGTGGATTTCGGATCACGGCATAAATTAAATATTTACAATATGTAAATGTATTACGATCTGCGTAGTAAACTTTTACGTTATTTTTTGTTGAACTAAATAGATTTCGTAAATAGCTGTAGTAAAATGCGGGCTTCAAAAGTTTATTTATTTTGTTTTATCTAGCCATTGGATATAATTTTATTGTCGTAGAAAGCAATCACTTTGAGGTTTGACATATTTAATGAAAATGAAATAATACCTTTGTAAAAGACCACAGATTCTATGTTATTTTCCTGTAAGCTAATAAAATTACTAATTATTTTTTAATCACCTCAGTTGACGTTTTGCCTCTTTCATTTTGTATTATCTGTCTCTTCATCTCTGTTCATTTTTTTATAATTCTAAATGTCATTATATAGTTTTCTCACTGTTCTCTTATTTTATTTTTTATTGTGTTCTCCCTCTGTATGTATAAATAACCGCACATTTTGCATATTTTGTTTAAGTTGAATTTTGTACCTTGATGATGCTTAGTCAAAGCAAAACCAGTCATTCATAAAAAATAAAATACAATCAGTAGTCTTTTACAAAATATATTATTTCATTTATTTTCAATTATTTTATTTCAATTTATTGATTTTCTCATTTTTATCCAATATACTCGTATTGTTACATTCTGACTTTTAAATTCTTACTCCCCATGAGCTGGTACGTTGTATAAAATATACATTATGTGTTATATTACATTGAATACGATCAACTTAAATTGTATATGATTAATTATATATATAACTCTGTTGACAATGGTTTTAAATGCCAAAACAGCTGTCATAGTAAAAATAATTAATAATAACATCACTAAATTTGTTTTTATTTTATTTTTTACTATAAAGTATAGTCAAAAGCCATAAGCAGTAATTTGGTTTAATAAACAGGTTTTTCAATATTTATGAGAATTTAACTAACTAACCATCACGCCATTTCCCCGCAGGAGTAGGTAGAGAGAACGGACCGCCATACAAATTTGTTTTGCCACACACTCCTTGCTTCGTTCACATTCAGACATCATCTCATACATACTCTTCACGTGGCTCCATTCAAGTATTTGATTAACTCAATCGTGCCATGTCTTCCACGGGCGTCCCCAACTTCTTATTCCATTTACTGAAAGGGTATAAGATCAAATAATGTTGTGCTCCAAATTATTCATTAAAAGAATGTATCTCTTTCATTTAATGCATTGTTTAGTCAGTATAAAATGATCCAAAATGTTAATACAATTTTTTTTTCACATTTACTCTACAATAGAAGGAAACAATTTCCCTTAGGGCCTATGTTATCTTGTAAGATTATGTGTGGAGGATCTTTTTGAGGGAAGGAAGGGGTGAACCCGGATTTTGAAGAGGTTCATGTTTAAAAAGAGAGGAAATACAGATGCCGGTTAATCATTCCACAATCCTGGTTTTGAACACAAGAACGAGTCGTAGAATCGACCCGTTCCTCTGTGTCAAATGTCAACCATGTACACATGTTGGACGCGCGTTTGGCATGTTTTTAATTCACCATTCGGCTAACAAAATGTGTAGTTAAGTCAAGTTGGATCTGATTTGTATTAAGATTAGGGCGAGAAAGAGGTGGTTATTCTTATGATGAAATGAACAAACATTTAAATTTATTTATTAGAAAAGCGTAGGAAAAACTCTGATTTCATTTGCATTTTCAAAATTACTAATTGTATTATTGACTCACCTTCTTTGCCGTTACTCATCCAGTTCAACATTCCTTGCCGTAGACTTAGAAACAATGATTTGTTGTTCCTCATCATTACTCTACTAACTATGGGTATCATTTTCCACTGTCTAGAATGTCGAAGCGTGTTAACTCAAACTACGGTCTTGAAATTTTAGGTACCAGTCTAAATGATTTTTGTCATTCTTTAAGACTCTACCAAAACCTTGTTCAGGCTTTGACTTGAATATTATTTTAAATGTTTATTTTTGACATTGGTTCATTAAAATATTACAAATTTGGGTTATTTCTATGTTGCTCTTTTTCCATTTTGTGTTTTGTATTTTTTTGTAATTGGACAATGGTCTGTTAGTATAAAAAAATAAATCTCTCCAAAATGTATTACAAAAAGCCAATAAAATATGTCCAGAAGGTACTACTTTTGTAGGATAATCTTGTAGAGCAACGGAATTAAAACGATAGTAATATTTTTACTTCAAAATGTGTTTCAATATACTTCTGAATTTTATTGTAGACTTGCGATGTACTAAAAGTTAGTTTTATATTTTTTGGGACGAAAGTTTGATGAAAAGCACAATTGCCAACATATAAAATGACACCAACTGATAAAGGCATATACATAAGGGAGGGTCTAGGTGATGGCGAAGAGACTCTGATCACAAACTACAGTAACTTTTCCACAGCGAAGGGAACGGCAAAATTATACGGCGGGGTTCTTTCTTCTTCTTTCATCATGATTAAAACTAATCGAAAGTCACAAATCATCTTTGCAATGACGCAGATCGAAACTTTGGTTCGAGATCGCGGAGCAATATTCACGTTGAAGAAAATTTTAATAAGAACTTTGTAAAAATTCAGGGACTTTTTCCGTCTGCTCAGAATGCTTTACAGTGTCTCGAAGTTGGAGTCAACTTTGCGATAAGAACAATATTCTTTTTTCGTGTGTTCCGTATCATAATGCCCCTTTGAAGATTTATGGATACTTTATTTTAAGCAATTGAATATTTCATATTTTTAAAACACTTCACCCGACCATTACGTGATAAATCAGTTTCGGTGGCTATTAATAATTCAAGTGAAAAGTGTGCTGATTGGGTGATTCGAGATAGAGAGAGAGCGAAATCGTGCGTTCTAAAATGATGTTATTACTGTGTCATAATTTACGCAAAAGTCACGTTTGAATGTAAAAATTATGGAAATACAGTTTTTTGTCTAAACAAATTGCCATATTCAAGATATTATACATATAATTATGTAATTCAGATTTTTGCTATGTGGGTGAATAACACTTCAATAAACCACTGTGAAGTTTGAGTACGTCCTTAATGTGAAAATGTGGCATGTTTAAAATAAATTCTTTAGTAATTTCAACATTAATTTTCTGATATATTGCCGGCGGTCACGTTACGCTCATTTTTGTAAGTCCTCCGCCATTACTTTTGAATTCAAAAATACAAAGCAGACATTATGATTATCATTCGGCGGCGGCAGCCTCGACTTGATGAAGTACGGCCACATTAATGTGTTAATGAGAACAGCGAGCACACATCGCGCTGATATCCGTGGATATGCTGGGAGGAGAAGTATTGTGCTGGAAGCCCCCATAAAGCGGTCTCGTTGCGTGTCTAACGCCGGCCGTTAAACGAGCTAGCACGATATAACGGAAGGCTTCGAAGGTTTCGCTTCATGTAACGGATTCGCGATAAGTCTTTTTTCGCGATTATCAGCGCGCCGCGGCAGTCGCTTAGGTGAGGCAATTTATATTTTAAGACGAGTTTTGCACGATATATTGACATGATTATCGGAAGTTAGTTATAGGAAAAGTTTGAAAAATGGGAACAATGTATAATGCGATGTGGATTTTGTAGGAACGCCTGTTATATTCGTGATTAGTTTTCCAAAGTTGGACCATCTGAACTTTAGTTTTAATACTAAAACTGAACTTCATAATTTTACATAAAATTTTAGGATTCTTTTACCTTTTGAATTTAGTTTTTCATCGATTTTCTTGTATATTCGGGAGATAAAGACCATCAACAATAAATGGCTTCCGATAATCGATTTTTCATTTCCATATTTACCATTTTTTTGTTGTTTGTAATAAAAAGCCTTTATACATATTTTATTTTAAAATTGACTCTTGCTAGCTTCACCTTCAATACTAACTACCTTTCGTTCCATTAAGTATCGCACTATTTCGTGTGATTGTGTGTATTTACGTTTAAATATAATACACACATATAAATGAAAAGAGCTTATGTAAAATCTGATAAAGCTCAAGTTTGACCGGATTTATTTATTTATTAATATAGTTATTAATATATTATAGAGTCAAGAAAGGGAAGCTTAAATAGTCTGGGCATGTAGAGTAAATGAACGAAGAAAGGAGTGTGAAACGAATATAATACGCGAAAGGGAAGGGAAGAAGAAGTCAGGGACGCCCGAGGAAGACACGACACGAACAAGCAAACCAAATACTTGAGTCGGGTCGTGTGAAGAGTCAGAAAAACAGAAGAGTGTGAGACCATGTATGAATGTGATTGAAGCAAGCAGTGTGCCAAGAAAGAGTTATATTGCCATCCGTTCTCTCTGTCAACCCCTGCGGGAAACGGTGTAATAATTAGTTAGTTAGTTAGTTATTTACCAAACAATTTAAATATACAATTCAAGGCATATGGACGGCATAAAATGTTTTTTTTTCAATGTAATACGTACGTAATTTGACGTAGTCCTTTCCAAATCTTAACGATTGTTCCAGAATACCTAAAGCTATTGATGTTTCTATATAACATTGTTTGTCAATAAAATAATTTCGTTCTAAATAATATTTCGGTGGAAAAAATAATTCTGCCGGTTTTTATTCGACGCACAATCCTTGTCCCACTTCTCAACTCGAATAAGTCGAAATGAAATCAGATTATTTATTCGTGGAATTATCATAAGAATCATCGATTATTTTGTAACGAACTGATTTTGGAATGCGATCGGTATTCGGATTTCACTTACGCCCTATGAATTACAATGCCGAAACTACTATACGAATAATATAACGTTTGGCATAGAATTTTTATGAGCCAGAAAATGACTCAACTTTTCACGTTCCTACATTGGACGCACAAAAAATATACTGGCTGAAAATCGTATTACTATACCGGAGGGAGAGACTTTGTTTTACATTTCGTTGGTTTTTGCGTGGAATCCTCCTAAAATTATAATAAAGTTCTGTTACCTTTCTTGAGAATTTTTTTTTGACACCAGTGTAGTAGTTTTGTCGATTGTTTTTTTAAGTGTTTTTTTAGTGGCTTAAAGCAGAGTTTAAACAATGAGATGACAACTACAAACCACAGTACATGTAGAGTAGTACTGGACGTTGACGAGAATTTTAAGCAAAATCACCGCCGCTATCGTTGGCAATAAATTGTTAAATTTTAAAAATAACTGTTAGAACTAACGCCAACCTTGACACGAAGATATGTTGAGGATGTTATTTTACAACAGCTATATATATATATTACTTGCCCTTGCTAGATTCACTTGATGCTAGGCGCTACGTATCGGCCGTTTCGGATAGGTAAATCTACAAAAACGTCTAATAGGGAGGTATACAAGCAAAAGATCATTCCAAATTACGCATAATATCGTTCACAAAGTATACGCTCTTGCACTTTTTTGTTTATTTGTTGCCAAAGCTAAAAAAATACGTACATCAGTGAGTGTTGAAACTGCGTTGCATTGAATAATGTAGCTATTAATATCCAACTTTTCGTCAATAGCGTTGGACGTTGGTGACATCTAACTGTTGTTTCCAACGGCTAGTTATATTTTGAAACATTATTAATGTAGAGGTCTAGTACAAGCCACAGTAACTTGATCATATTAGAGATCCGTTGGTTGAATATCTGCCAGCTTAAAGTTGACAAGAAGTAGTGGTGAACCAAAGAGATGCCAGCGTTCAACACTGAAACCCAGCTTGGCTGAGGGGGATGAAAAAACTGATTTAAAAATATAAAAATAAATCGCAGAAAGCAATTACTTTGTGGCTTGACATATTTATTGAAATAAAAAATATATTATTGTATAGGACCAGAGATTTTGTTTTCATTTTTATGAGCAAACGGTCTCGGTTAGCCTAAGGATCCTCAGAGTAAATTATTAAAATTAAGTTTAATTTTATACGTGATCATGCTTAGGCTAAGCGAAATCAATCAGTCATATTTTTTTAAATAAAATCTGTGGTCTTACAACGTTATTTTTTTCATTTCATTAAAAAAAATCTTTCTTCGCTTAAGTCCTTACGTTTTTTTTTTAACTTTCATAGATGACTTCATAATTATTTGCTATTTATTTATAAGAAACACACTTATAATATCAAAAGGATCGATACCGCTATTTTGGTTGAAATTGACTGACTCTCAAGTCCTTACGAATAGTACCTTTTATATGAAAACGTCAGCATTATTTAGAATAGTAAATTCAGTCTTCCTATATGCTGTCAACAATGACGGGGATTGAAATTGAAAGAATAAACTAACGTACATGCATGGCCTGTTCAAAAGAAAAGGTGAATTTTGAATTTTCGCGGGCTGTGTACATTCGATTATCTTTTTTTTTTGTTTTTACGTTGGTACACATATGTTTATCATATGTAAGTATTATCAGCCATTTTGGATTAGTGGTTTGTTTTTGACAACTGGAAAGGTTAGTCACGTTTTTGTGTGTTCTTCGATTTTTTACTTTTGAAAAAAATGGATCAAAGAATATGTTTTAAATTTTGCTTTAAAAATGAAATGAAGTGTGTTAATTATGATAAAACAAATACTAGCAAAGGAAACATTCTTAATAATTAATATCATTTTAATTTTTATAATGACATTAAAGGCTCAATGTCGCATTGTATTAAATAAAAAAGCTTTTATCAACCAAGTCTGCAATGGTTAAGGTGAGGTGCCATTTTAACGCAAAAGTAAGGCAGTTACTTCCATGTCGTACCTGGCACGGAGGTGCGCCCTAATAATGCGGAAATATATTGCTGAAATTTCAGTGCATTTCCTAGTCGCAAATACGGGCTCGCAGCAACTGGCAACGAAATGCAACGGATGGCAACGGATAGTAACGAATAGTAACGGATGGCAACTCGCAAATGCCATCTACTCCCAACTACGAGTGCTTGACTCTACGGCAGATGGCTCCTGTTCCTCTCAACCGCTGTTGGGAAAGTTGGTGTATTTTGCATTTTATATTACTAGAGTTTTCCTGCGTCTTATTCTTTAACTCCATTTTCCGTGACTCTAAATTAGATATCTAAAATAATTCTCAAAGTTTGTGCTTCTGTTTGAATATGAAATTTTTTTGTTTTTTTTTCAGATGAATTGTAAGTAACTTAAGCCCAAATGCCTGACCAAATAAGTTAGTTCTACTTGCTATCGTTTACACTATATGAAAAATATGATAAATTGTTAACAACAACTAGGTGTTGTTATCACTTTTAAAAAAATGTATATATTTGTGATGAAAAATAGGTTTGCAACCGATTTGTATAGATATTAGGTGAGTAGGTACCAACTGAGCTCAATATTAAAAAAAAATATTGTACTTTAATCATTCTGAGCAATTAAGATATTCGCCTACGAATCCAGAGGTCTTGGGTTAAATTCATGTATGTCATTTCACATATATTTAAAGGAAATAATATATTCTATGTTTGCGGCAAGTTCCAGAGTGGTAGATAATAAAACTAATAATATTTTGATAATTTGTATGGCGCCGTTTTTGTGAAAAATCACCTCAAGGACGCTGTACAAATCTTAATTTCTAGTTAATATCAATTCCTAGTTTATATAAATATACAACAAAATAATTACCTGGCAAGTCACTTTTAGCGGGACACAATCACTTTAATATAATAACTTAAAATTTTAGCTGATTTATAGATACTTATATATTATTTTTAAATTATTATTAAAAAATCAAAGTATCGCCCTGGTACACGCCCTGTTGAAAGACCACCATTCGTAATCAAAACGTCGCATGAAATGACAATAGCTGTGTTCAATGATCAGATCTGAATAGGTGGGTACTTCCTAACCTTCCTCTACCCTACTTCTTTTCCCTTCTCTATTCCTATAATTCTTAAAACACATTGTAATCAGGTATGCCATAGCCCCACTGGATCCGGACAGTTGGGACTCTTGCGCAGCATTTACATGAAAATGAAACTATATTTCGTACAACAGAACAAGTTCTGAGAACAATTGACAAGTTGCGTAAAGAGATTCAACTTAAGCGATTGATTCTTCACTCCAGATTAGTGTTATGTTGTAATGTCAAAAATAAAAATAACAAAAACACCTTTATCTGTTGACAAATGAAAATAATTCATACATCAATCAAAGTAACTGAGAACAAAACGGCTATAAATTCTTATCGTTAACGCATGTATATTTCTATTTTCTTCAATCTGACCATACGTTGAACCCAACACGTTTTTACGTACTTAGAAATAGCTTGCATATTATCCTAAATACTTACTTCATAAAGAAATACTTTTACTTTTTTCAACATCGATCATTTTGAATGACGTGTATATTTATGAAGGCATGTTGGTGTCAAATACAACTGCATGGCATAAAATAATATTCATATAAACCTACAACCAATTCATTTCTCCCTATTGGAATATGAGTCATATCCTGAGAATTAGTGGCTTTCCGGTTTCAGAACGCTGTCGAAACAAAAAAGTTAGACTTGACTTAATTTAGTTAAAAAAAACTCCAATGTAATATGAATCTTTTTATTTCATTCTGCCAAAAAGAGTAGATGCATAAGCGAAAAACGGGAAATTACATTGTTATAAAAGTATTTTATCATCAAAAACCGATGCACTTAAACCGATAGCAAAATAAATCCACAAACGATACACGATTACGTTGTCACATAAAATATAAACGAACACGCTAACCAAATTCGGAACCACCTTTAGCTATATAAGTCATCTTATTAAATTAACTTAATAACTCTGTTTTAGTTAACACAGATTTAAACAGAAAAAAATAATTGGTCTGTTCGCATAAATCGGGGGGTGTATCCAAAGTTATGGCGTTCCACTTTACAATTTTTTATTACAAAGTTAGTAATTTCGAAAATAAATTTACTTTCAGAAAACTAGTAATTTTTACATTCCATCAGTGGATTTGCCCAACTACTAGTGAAAACTGGAAAAAACAATGTTAAAAAATTGATTATAAATAATCAATATTAATTTTAAAGAATCATTATTTTTGTTTCATGTTAAACCACACAAGAGATGCATCAGCTCGAAACGTTTAGGGCTATGGTATCCACTTTTTTTCAAAAAATGCTGTGAGACTGAAAAAAGTCGATTGCAGGAGACGTTATAAAAGTAATTTACTATTTTCATCTGGTCATTAACATATCGATAAATTTCAAGAAACACGTCGATTCTAAATGGCGGCTATGTAAAAATCTTTCATTCTAGAACTTAGAGAAAATGTATTGTATTTTTATTGTATGTGGGAAATACATTGCAATTCGTAAAACGTACAAAACACTTGTTTGCAGCATCCTGGAGTAAAGTTCTTTTGTATGGGCCCATTCAGAACAAAACTACATATCCTCGAAAAAAAAGAGTGCAATAGAGGTTTGTACGTTACTTGTACACTCCGTTGTTTTTATGCGGAACGCTAGATTTCCACACCCTGCAAGCTCACCGGAAGATGTTTTTGGGTAAACATGTTTATAAGATAATTTCTGTAGGTATATATAACCCATATGTACTAAAGGAGATCGACACAAGAACAACATTTTTACGGCCTCCATGTTCGAGTGGTAATACGTTCAACTACGAGTCCAAAGGTCACGGGTTCGAACCCGGCGTGCGCCAATAACTTTTATTTAAATAATATGTGTCATAACACATTTAATTCATATAAAAATAATACAAAGTATATTTGCGGCACGTTCAAGAGTGGTATCACCCTGGTGAAAGACTCCCATTCAGAATCGAAACGTTGCTTTAGATTTTTTAGGTTTTAAAATGGCTTTAGCCGTTTTTGGTGACCAGATCTGAATAGCCAGGTACTTCCCAACCTTCCTTTTCCCAGCCTTCCTCTTCCTAATCTCCTTCCCTTCCCCACTACCTTCAGTCTCACAAAATATCCCATTTGGGGATGCCATAGTCTCACTGGCTCTAGACGGTTGACAGCAGTCTCGACTCTTGTGAAGTATTCATATAATTATTTTTTAAATAAAAAAACTTGTTTACCCCGAGTAAGTTCATTCATGCGAGGCGCCAAATGACGTTTTATACACCGGAAGTCAGATCTTCTTCATACAAAAAAACACGCCAACGTATTATATAAAGCGATAGAACTATTCAATGAAGCTGCATCTACCTTTGATATATTTAGATGCAAATATAAACTAACACATAGAGGGTTTTGAATTTGCTCCCACCGAGATTTTAAGTCTCACTCTGTTTCAGAGTCATACAGCTTAAAAGGCTTCTGCTGAGGTTTTCTCTCTTACCTACAAGGAAGAAGATACTTCGGAACACACACGTATTCCCAAAAATATTGAAGAACATAAAACATAAAATCACATTCCTGCCCAAACATCCCCGTCAAAGAGTTCCACTCTTAAAATATTCTAACGATATTTGGGTGGAATAGTTCACCGAGCATTTTCCATTGCACTCTCCACCCACCCGGGGTGGATAGAGTAGGCGATGTACGTAGCGTAGGGTAGGATGGGAGTGGGGGTACCGGGAAGGCACACAGCGTTAGGGATCGCAATAAAAAATGAGTGGCCCACTTAGGGGCGCGCGCACATTTAAATTCGGTGCACTCATTTGACATATATACATACGTGAACACGGTTCACCGAACACGGTTGCATGCTACCTACTACTGTAGTCAGTGAAAGGAGAAAATTTACGACCGGTAAAATAGTAATTTTGTGTCATGGCACTGCTTTTATATTGAATTTGAGAACGTTGAAACTTTTCTGACGTTATTAAAAAATAATACTTACCGGTATTATTTTACTTTTATTTTAGACAAATAAAGGCATTACCTCAGAGCGAGAATCTATATAAAAAAGAAAACTACATATTTTTACCCAACTTATTCAGATTTACGATAAATCACTTTCTCTAGGTTTTTACGTCGTAAACCGTGAGAGAAAAGAGACAAGGCAAGTTCTCACTTAATCTAGTACCACCATTCGGTATGTAAGCATGTTTTCCGTCTCGCGCGTCTCCGTTGACTCCGCCCACTACGTTTTGATATGCGACATAACAGGACATAACTCAACGGTTTTTTAGGTTATATCCTATATTTTTGTTTAAGACAATATTGTGAAAAAGTGGTTATACAAATAAATAAAACACTATGTCGACAAGTGCTATGAATGGATGTAGAACTACCCTAGTCCTAGTCCTAGTCACGCCCTAGTCAGTCAAAAATCATCAATACTGACTACAGAAGCGCTCCCTTGTGTACTCTTATATTATTTTCATCAGGGATATTTAAACTAATTTTTGCTTTAGTTACTATAATTTCACTTACGTTTGACTTCAGAAGGTTTATTGAATGATAGCGATCCAGATCAAATATACAGCAACTACTTCGCTCCCTTCCCTATGCAACGGCTTCATATTATAAGAGACCCATACTAGACATATTGATCGTTCATTTGGTCGACTTTGTGGACCATATTAAACATTTATTCCAACTCTTTTCCATGACGACTTGCGTGGTCGAGCGGTAAGACGCTCAACTACGAATCCAGAAGTCGCAGGTTCAATTCATATTTTTGGCAAGTTCTAGAGTGGTAGGTACTCTATGTATCGCCATGGTGAAAGACAACCATTCAGAATTGAAATGTTGCTTTAAATTACTAAAGCCGTGTTTGCTGACTAGATCTGAATAGCCAGGTACTTTCCAACCTTCCTTTTCCCCATCTTCCCCCATTTCTACTACCGTCAACTTCACAACATACCCCAATTGGGGATGCCATAGTCTCGTTGACTCTAGACGGTTGGCAGCAGTTGGGGCTAAAAAATATTTTTTAAATGTACCTGCCTGACCTGTTTATTTTTTGTTGTTTTTTTGTGCACTTCAAAAGTATGTTTTTATATTTTTTTCATACAAATTATTATTATCTCTCTAAAAATGAATTCTCTGTAAGATAGTGAATTATTTGTTAAGCCTCCCTATTTGTTAAATAAATAATTCGGATCTCTTTTTACACTGGCACTGGGTGTAAAATTTCCTTATTTGTAAATATCGCTTTTTACTTATTTTATACATGTCGATATTTAAGGCTTGGCACGTTCCAAATGTATTGTGTACTTATATACGTCATTGTATGAGTGAAAGCTTTCCTGTGCGAGAAAAAATCAATGTTACGTAATCGCTTTAAGCTAGAAAGAAATTCAAAAACAATTTAGGTGTCCAACTGTTGTTTTCTTTGCAACGTTTGGCTAATATACTTAGAGCAGTTTTTTTTTAAACACATTTACTTTAACCCGGATTATAAAACATTATATTTGAGACCTAACTTATTTATGCATAAAAAAATCATTTTTGTTTTCTCCGTTCTTATTTATTTTTATATTTTATGTATATTATTACTTAAATTTTATAGGATTAAACTTACTCTATTTCATTACACCTCTCTTTTCCCCATTTTCACCATTATATATATGCATATTCCTCTTATAAATAAGTATATTTTTAAGTCCCGATGAAGATTCTGCAGAATCGAAACTAGTAGACATACTCGCTTACCAAAATAAAAGTTAATTAAAACAACGTGTGTTTTATTTAATTTCTCCATTTCTACTGCATTATTTCATTTTACTGTATCATTTACGTACGCAACTTTGGTCTAGAAAAATAAATTTCCTAGTGAAATAGACATCGAGCAAACCTCTATGTTTTATAATAGTAAATAAATAAAATTTAAAAAACTTTGTTATTGAAAAAATCTCTAAGGAATCCTATAAAGGTCGGTACATTATATTAAAAAAAACTGTTATCTAGCAATATAGTATTGCAAAATGCATGCCTAGAAAATGACCCGAAACGTTTTTCATTTAAAAAAAACTTTAATTGACTGCCATGTAGATTGTTACGGTTCATTTTTGTAGCTTTCCTTTAACGCCGTAGATATGGTTAGTATATTTATTGAAACCTTTTTTCTTTACAGTGGAACCGTCTGGAGACATTGGGACTATGGCACCCAGTAAGGGATGCTGTGAGACTAAAAATAGTGGGGAGGGGAACGATATGGAGAAGAGAAAGGTTGAGAAGTACCTAGTTATTCAGATCTGGTCACCGAACACGGCTAAAGCCATTTGAAACAACGTTTCGATTCTGAATGGTGGTCTTTCACCAGGGTGATACTAATAGTATCTATCACTGTAGAACGTTCTGCAAATAAACTAATTAAATGTGAAATAACACATGTTAATCAAATAAATAAAAAATGCGCACGCCTGGATTTGAACCCGCAACCTCTGGATTCGTAGTCGAGCGTGTTAATCACTCAACCTCGGAAGCCGTTGAAACTGGAACTATGTTCATTAGCACTTATTAGTGATTTTAGTGAAAATCTAAACCTACGCGGTAATAAACAATTATTCCTTAAATATCTCACCGTTCAAGATAAGTTTAAAAATATTCAGTCAAGCATTTAAAAAATGAAAAAAAACCACTTTTCATTATCAAGTCCCGACATAATTGTCCTAAATATCTCGATTCCAGACAAATAAATTGTGAGCCAGATAAAGTGATAAAAATACGGAGAAGAGCGAGAGGAAGCGCAGATGGGAAGAAAGATAGGTGGGACAAAGTAAGGCAGATTTACAGCTATTCTGTAGGAAAAAAAAAACGCCTTTCTTCCGCGTCTTCAAACGAAATGGACGCTTACGATTGTTTATGACTCGCTATTTAAAATGTCCATTAAGGACGCAATCTTCTATACAAAGCATAAAAGATAAGTAAATATTATGTATGATTTGATAGAATTATTCATTTTATTGTGATCTTTACGACAGGAGCCGCCGTATTATAACTGGGTGCGAACAGCGCCTGTATTGTGCTTTTAATACGAGATAAAGCCAGTAAAAAATTACAGCATTTTAGGTTAATATTTCTCTACTTAATGACCACTGGAACGAAGCAGGAGAAAGATAATACCGTCGTGAGGCGAGTAACGCTAAACGCCACATAAAGGGAATTACGCACTAAAATAAGCACAATGAGAATTATCTTGTACGTATTTTACGTGCTTTCATTGAAAAGACTTTCTAAAGATTATTATTATTATAAATTGTTTGGTGGAATTGAGCTATCACCGCAATATTTTTTTTTCTTTAAGGTAACTTACTACACGAACGGCTGGGTAACCTTTAGGAAATCCAACTGAAATTCGAGTTCTAATTATAAATTGTTTTTGATCAATTGCCTTACATGGAAACAGTGCTTGAATTGAACTAATCGTCATTCATCACTATAATGAGCTTTTGATTTTAATCCGCTTTATTTTCTGGCAGGCTTCGCACACGTTGGAGATCTACGTTTATATATTGTGACAAAATCATTACTGAATTTCGTCTTTCTCTATCACGTGAAAAGGCTATGCGGCATAGACAGAACACTGTCTTACTGAAACTAGTGACTGGAGTACTAAACAGTTTTCACGTGGTAAGGGTATCTTTGAATGTTGATCTCTTTGCGTAGTGACTTTTAATAAACATTTATACAGAAACTTATCATCATAAGGGCTGAAGCACCATTTTTTACACCAAAACACTTTTTTTTTATTTTACAGTAAAATTCACAAGTCTCGATTACCTGGTTGGATTTAAAAAAAAAGGTTAATTCAGGTAACTCAATGATTTCGCTGAGTTACCTGAAGCGACAAAAAGCTAAAAAAATCCCAAATTGTGTCGCTTAAGTCAAGTCGTCTCCCAAATGGTTAATATATTTTAGATGGCTTAAAAGCCCACAATAGTCTTCACAATCACACTAGAGTCAAAACATTCAATGCAGAAAGAAAAGTGATTAAAACTGCATATTTTACTTTTTTTGACAAAAGTGTCGCTTAAGCCTTTTTGACTTTCAAGCGTCGATACATTATCTATTCATACAACACAATCTCTAAAAACATGTATATTTATAGCACAACTGCAATGAGTCAGCCGTCTAAACGGAAGTTTCAGAAGATTGTCGCCGAAACATCTCACGTTATTGCAACAACCGCCGTGAGTTCCGACACAACCTTAAGAAAAAAACCTTTGCAGACTGGATGCAGCAGTACAAAGGCTGCAATCACTTCAGTGGTTTACGCGAGCTTTTACTTAGATTTGGCATGAAAAGAAATTTCTGTTTCAAAATTGCCAAATTCAACGAGAATAATAAATACCGACTAAACTTTAAAAAATGGAAGTTTGGTGGTTATATTGTAAACTTTCATTCCTTCGAAACTCGTTATTTGACAAAAGACAGATACTAAGGTCGCATGAAAGAAAGGATAACTTGCGAAATGCCGGAACTGAAGAAACAAGAAAAAGAATCACAAAATCAGAAAGCGACGATCCATAATCCATTTAACAAGGCAAAGAAAACACGTCCGGCAAACATGGCAAGTTGATTCACATCTGGCATTATTGTACTTTATTTACAAAATCGCTTCGTGGAAAATTCTAATGTCCAGAACAAACACACGTAAAACGATTACTTAAATGTAATTATTCTACGAGAGGCCTCGTTCCTCTTTGTAGGGAAGTAGAAACGTAGCCTTAAGTTTAACTAAGTTACACAACCCCGAATTGACCACATGAATAAGAACGCCTAAATAATATAAGGGGTGGCCTACCCTGTGATTTACTTTTCCCAACACGCGAACTCGCATGTAAATTATTATAACTAACCTACTATTGATTTATTCAGTCTATTTAACAGCTCAGACGAATAATTGACGGCCATAATAAGGCATTCTTTCGGTTACAATTGTAGTTTTTCACCCACTAAGTATTATTTTTATAATCCAACATATTTTAGATGAAAGCTTTATTATTTCTGAGAAGCTTACGCAAGCGCTCGGTTTTATCTCTTCAATTTTTTTATCGAATGTTCAATTAAAATAAATACCTGAAAAAATGGTTTACCCCCAGAAAACTGCTTTTGGTAAAGATTTTATTTTTATTTATTTTCATCCCCAGTTGAGATCCACCCCATTGAACTTTATGCTGTGAAAAAATATTATATCCTTAAGTAAAAACGTCCTTGAGGTGATATTCCACAAAAAATAACACTAGAATTTTCCAAATATTATTATAGGATTGGTGTCGAAAAGGGTTGATTTTTTAAATATTATTTCATTGCTGGCAACCCAGGGGCTTATTGGCATATACATGTACTTTGCCCATCTCATAAGACGATATAATACTCCTTGGTCAATAATTCTTCTCGACAGCAAAAAACAACGAACAATTTACAAAATTATCTTTTTACGTCTTCGATCGAAATTTAAAACCATTTATCGAATTTTTTTATTTCATATTATTGTTAGGTAAGTAAAAAATATAGAAAAAATACACGAAGGTAAGAACTTAACACACTTATAAATGGCAATAATCAATCTTTTAATCATTGGATATGTAATTCTTACTTACGTATGCGCTGTTGAACGGTTTACTTTGAATAATCGAAAATCGGTCTTACCTGAAACAAAAAAACACAACATATTAGTTAAGATGACCTCTAAATTGTACTAAAACACTGTTACTGGCATCGCGATACATTATATTAGTTTAATGTACAATCAAATTTAGTAGCTTCAAAGTATACGACACCGTTACTTTACTCCAAAGCCAATTTTTCAAGTTTCATTAAACGTAACAATCGTTATCACAACGACCAAGCCTGGCAGCGTCCTTATTATATAAGAAATCCCACGTTTAATTTAGGTACTGTTTAACTGATCTATAATCAAATCCACATCCGTCTAACTCAAAATTTAATCCGTGGACTGCTACGAAGGTCATTGAAAGTTAATAATATACGTAGATTTAAAAACATAATTTAAAATTTATTTTTTATTTTTTTTAATTATTATCATTTTATACCTACTTTATCATTATCAAGCCTTTAATGGTTAATATTCCAACAAAGTACACAGAAAATAAATAAATATATCTACTTAAAAAAAAGAATGGTGATAAGACAGTAGGTATATTTTTTAATGTCAAGTGTCCGGAGCCAGTGAGACTATGGCATCTCCAATACGGGTTTGTTTTGAGGCTTAAGGTAGTGGGCAAGGGAAAGAGATGGGAAAAAGGAAGGTTGGTAGGAATCTAACTGAAAATAATTGATAAATAGATACATATTGAAAGTACGTAAAACAAGGTAGTATAAATAATATGTGAGCGAAAAAATTCCACCAAGTTAAAACTTATTCATGGGTATTATGGTGATTTTATAGCAATTGTAAGGTTTTGTTAAATCTGGAAACTAGAGGATTTAAAATCAAACATACAAATAAGGTTTTTGACGGCCTCCGTAGTCGAGTGGTAAGACGCTCGACTACGAATCAAGAGGTCGCGGGTTCAAGCCCGGCGTGCACAAATAAATTTTATTTAATGAATTTGTGTCATAACACATTTAATTCATGTTAAATAATATATAGTATATTTGCGGCACGTTCCAGAGTGGTAGATATTCTAAGTATCACCCTGGTGAAAGACCACCATTCAGAATTTAAACGTTGCTTGAAATAGCTTTAGCCGTGTTTGGTGACCAGATCTGAATAGCCAGGTACTTCCCAACCTTCCCATTCCTCATATCCTCCCTCTCCCTACTACCTTAAGCCTCACAACATACCCCTATTGTGGGTGCCATAGTCTCACTGACTCTAGACGGTTGGGAGCAGTTGAGACTCGTGCGGTATTCATGTAAAAATAAATTAAAAATAAAATTAAAAAAAGGTACGAAAATTTGAAAACCGAAAAATTAAAAAGGCATAAATATTACAATGGTTTGTCATTCACCATGGCGATGTTTAGAGTATCTTTCTCTGTAAAATACCACAATTACACTACTTATAATTTTGCTCAATTCTAATTTCAAGTGAAATAATCTATTTTAATTAAATAAAATTTATTTCTGCACGCCGAGATTTGAACCCATAACCTTTGGATTCCTAGTGGAGGCTCTTAACCACTCTACCACGGAGGTGGCCAAACAAGTTAGGTGTATTTTTGTGAGATACGGTGATATAATTTTACATTACCTCTAATCTTATCATATTATATTTTATTTCTCTTTGTTAGCATAACACTCGGTCTGACTAAAAAGCCTTGCGGGAATTTGTCAATTTTTCATCGTAATATAACAGAACAAAAGCATTACTAAAAGTAGTAACACTTCGATTCAAACATCTTACGCTACAAAACAATGCTTGTTTTTTAGCCATTCCAGAAAATAAACAACGCTCGTAGGAGGAAAACACTGTAATTTGCACGTTATTAGGAGAAGTGGGTACTTACATGCCTGCTAGAATGTGTAGTTGCTAAGTAATATACCGTTTTCTAATGGGCAAAACACTCCGGATGGTGAAAGTACTACATCTATCTCTAAATAAGTACTCTCCCCCTTCACTTCTCGTAATAATATTAGCTAGCTAGTTCGCTAGTTTATTAGAGTGCATTAACACTGTAAATTAATAATGCCGAGTTACAAATAATACGCCATTATGACGTTAAATGAAACAACAATAATTTAATAAATGTTTTTACGGTGGCCATCTTGGACGCTTTCCCCGTATTTATTAGAATGTTAACGGCTATCTGGCCTGTTCGCTTTTTGGTTAATTCAAAGGGAGTTTTTTCTTGAATCACTAACGGTGCTCTATGAAATTGGCTCTGCATGACGAAATGAAGGTTTCAAACACAAATAATCATATAAAGAATTCGTTACTCTGAAATGTAAATAAAGATATCGGTGATAAAAATTTTAATGTTAAAAGCTTTATATGTATCCAGAAATTGCATAAACAGTTCATCTACGGCCTGCATGGTCGAGTGGTAAGACGCTCGACTACGAATCCAGAGGTTGCGGGTTCGAACCCGACGTGCGCAAATAAATTTTATTCAATTAATATGTGTTAATTGATATAAAATAAAATAAAGTATATTTGCGGCACGTTCTAGAGTGGTCGATACTCCAAGTATCGCCCTGGTGAAAGACCACCATTCAGAATTGAAATGTTGCTTGAAATGGCTTTAGCCGTGTTTGGTGACCAGATCAAAATGGCTAGGTATTTTCCAACCTTCCTCTTCCCCATCTCTTTTTCCTCGCCACCACCTTCAGTCTCACAACATACCCCGATTGGGGATGTCATAGTTTCACTGGATCTAGACGGTTGGGAGCAGTTGAGACTCTTGTACTGTATTTGCTTTTATTTATTTTTTTACTATACACTTCACCCACACACTTGAAATCACCAGAAATAATATTTTCAGTTTGACAATGGCCTTAAACGCCGAAACAGCTGTCACTAAAAATAAAAAAAACTGATAATAGCAGAACTCAATAATAATAATATTAAATTGAATTCAATTAAATTATATAAAAAATAATATTTTCAAGGTTGAGAAATAAACTCGTGGTTCTTTCGTGACGTATTTGTTTATTGACATTGAAATGCATATCTATGATTCTTCTTGTTCTACGATACGGAAAATCTGACGCACGTCTCGTGGGAAAAGGTTTGACGTGGGGTAACTTCTGAAGTAGAGCCATTGACTGCCTATTATTAAAGATGCATGAAACGAAGAGGCTTCGCTGTGTTATTCATTCTGGAAAGTTACTGCTTTGTTTCGTCTTTTCTCCATATCCCGATGGGAATAAAGCGCGTGTGTTAAAAATATAAACTTTTTCATTCCTTTTTTAACTTTTTTAAGGTGAAATTCTTAAAGGCCGATCGGGATCTGCGATCATTTTTAGAATCATCTATCAAGTTGAAAATACACATTTTATCGACCTATTAAGAACACAACCATTCAGATTAACTGTTTGAGTTGCTTAACATGATTTTAGATGAGTTCAGTTAAGTACGAGTATAAAACTAGCAGTCCACAGTGGAGTGCTTATATCAACCTTTTGTATGACAGTGAGACATGGAACTGGCAGAGGCAAGGACGAAAGTAGACTGAATGTTGTGGAAATGAAATCCTTGAGACGTATGTGCGGTAAAACCATGTATGACCGTATTAAAAATGTGGATATCCGGAAAGAATGTAAGGCTGATGTGAGCGTAATCAATAGGATCAAGAAAGGGACGCTTAGATGGTTTGGGCATGTAGAGCAAATAAATGAAGAAAGGAGTGTGAAAAGAATATATAACGCGAAAGTGAATGAAAGAAGATGTCGGGAACGTGCGAGGAAGACATGGTCAATAAAGTGAATCAAATACTTGAGTCGGGCCATGAGAAAAGTCAGAATAACAGAAGAGTATGTATAAGACGATGCGTGAATGTGAATGAAGCAAGGATTGTGTGCCAAGACAGAGGTGTAAGGCGGTCCGTCCTCTCTGCCTATCCCTGCGGGGAAACGGCGTTATGTTTAGTGAGTTAATTTTTTATAGTTGAGTATTAGATCGAACAGCCCGGTACTTAAAATCCTTCGTCTTCCTCTCTCAACTTCATAAAATTCCACAATTATGGAGATGCGATAGTTCCACCGGTTTTAAGCAGTTTGAACTCTTGTTTCGTGTGGCAGAAAAAAAAACATCAGTGAACACACACTAGGAAATGCATTTATTCAATGAATACATTTGTCATAATAACACAAACTAAATCTGACAAGTTAAGTTTGCAACAAAGATGGAAAAAGTTCACCTACACTGTCCAGCTAAATGTATGTATGTACCACAAAGCTCCCGGGAATGATTATTCGATTTTAATGTAAAGATTTTGTTAAATTTTGTAATTGCGTAAAGAAAAATAATAAAAAACTGTTCCTGCGGGTAATCCCCTAATACCACTAGATGCGATGGCGAGATGAAATATTGATCTATTGGAAGGCTACGACCACAATTCAGGTTTTCGATAGCTTTCTAACAAAGCGTTTTAATTATAAGAAATTAAATAAATTAAAAAATAATAAAAAAGGTGTTTCGTTATAAATTGTGACGGAATATTTGGATGTAAAGCCACATTTGCACAGTCCTGTCAACATGACCATAATATGTACATATTGACACTGATGCAAAACTCTCAAAATTAATTTAAACCTTTAGTGAGCACGGTTAAATATTAGCTTACTAATGACATAAAGGTTCATATGGTTTGAAATCTGTCCAATTCTGTCTGTGTTCGAAATATTGATAAAATTGAATCACGTGATAAAATTTTCTTTTGTTTTTTTATTTTTATTTCCGACAGTAATTCTAATATTATAACTTCTACTTATTATAACGAGCATGAAATTGAATTTCTTGGTATGTTAGTACCCTACGAAATAGATTGTGCTTTGAGAATAATCCAGAGGAGATTGATGTAAGACATAGTCGATGAAAACGCTACAAACAATGACTAACAAATGTGAATGTTACTGGGAAACGAATGTTCCAGGCCGCATAATAATATTAATTTTATATCTTCGTAGAAAATTTAATAAAACAAATATATAACTTTAAGACTTTTATTTTATGAAGACCGGTTTCAAACAATCTTCAGACTAAGGCCTGAATAAAGTTATATATTTGTTTTACTAAATGTTCCAATGGCCGCATAATAATTAACAGTTTCAAAATTAGTAGAAAACAATCCCTTTGTGGTTTGACATATTTAAAGAAGTGAAAAAAATAACTTTGTACAAGACCACGGATGTTTTTTTAATTGTTTTATGACCGACCGGTTTCACTTAGCCTTAGCTTTATCAGGGTACAAAATTAAACTCAACAACAAAATACAAAGCGTGCGGTTATATACTCCGTATATATACAGACCGGTCGGTGGCTGAGTGGACAAACGCGTCGGATTCCCACCCGGGCGTCGTGCGTTCAATTCCTCTGCTGGCTAAGTCCTCCATCATTACACAAGCAACATCTTCCGCTTCTTATGATGGCAGTAGGAGTTTTTCAAATATTGTTATTTGTAACCCGGGAATGTCTGTCTTTATTTAAAAAAATAAAATAAAGAATACACTATCAGTTTTAATGGCTCTAATTATTTCTAGTGCTTCTAAATTATTTTATTTTTATTTTTTGTAAATTACTTATGACCATTATCAAAAAGAAGGAGACAAAAATATAAAACAAAATAACAGAACAAAGAGAATACAATCGAATAACATTTACATTATAATTATAAAAATTAAAATAATATCTTTGGTCTTAAAAAAAGTAGTTTTTTAAATTTATCTTAATATTAATTTGCTTTTATTATAATTGATGTTGTTAATGTCTAATATGATTTTATAAATAGATTAACACTTTTTTAATGTTTGCCACTTGGAATGAATATTCAATACAGTGCGACCCTTACCAAATAACACAGAGAACGTAGCAAACGTAAATATGAGGTGCCATTAACAATCCAATATACAAGCAATAGCTAGTATCACACATTTCATGTTTATTAGCTTTCAGCATTTCTGCGCCACCCGAATAGGGACTGCATTCTGAATAGAACGGGGATCGCCAACCAAATTATCGCCAGCTCTATTCTGCTATGAGACCCGTTGGGACTGCTTTTGAAGTTTTATCAAATGGTGATTGCATACATGTTTATTTTTATGTACGCATCTTCATCTTCGCAAGGGGGGAAAGAGGTGGCGGAGGTCATAGAGAGATGCTGAGGTTGTTCAGACAGTCGATGGTATCAGGAGTTACCTCAAAGGAATAATAATATACAGGAGGTAGTGCTTCTGTAGCTACGGTATTGATACATCCATTCATAGCACATGTCGACATAATGTTTTTTGCTTATTTATTTAACCACTTTTCACAGTATTGCTATAAACAAAAATATAGGATGTAACCTATAAAACCGTTGATTTTTGTCTCGTTATGTCGCATATCTTTTCATACGCTTATTTCCTTTCACATAACAACGAGAACTACTCGATCCAAAACTTTATTTAGTTGTAACTATAACATCAGGACTGAGTCTTTCAGATACTCCCTTGTACCTAGATTGCATGCAGTTGATAATGCATACGCAGAGGTGGCTGATGTATTTAACTGCACGGAATGCAGATACAAAAGGCTATAACAACACACATCTTTGATCGATAAAATTTGTATGTATTTAAACACTATTTTTTACTACTCTACAACTATTCCTTATTTTGTTTGTGCATATAACCCTCATTTTTTCACTGTCGATTATAAACCTTTAATATAAAAGCCCTCACGGGCGTAAACAATAAAAATAAATATCAAGACTTAGTGGGTGGAGCCATCGGAAGACGCGGGAGACGGAAAACATACTTACATACTGAATGGTGGTGCTATATTATGTGAGAACTTGTCTTATCTCTTTTTCTCTTACGGTTTACGGCGTAAAAACCCGGAGAAAGTGATTTATCGTAAATTTGTATAGGTTGGGTAAAAATATTTAGCTATCTATCCATATATATTCTTGCTCTGAGGGAGTTACTTATTTTAAGAACGTAACAATGCTGCTTAACTTCTAGTGTGCCGGAGAAGCCCATTCTCACGGGGCATTTGTCACTATCTTTTCAGGAGTGTTTGTCATTTAAAACCTGTTTTCCGCATATTCAAATGGACCGCAATCAATTTTCAAGATATTCTGCATTGCCTTAAGTTTGGTACAAGTCGATTAATAAGTGTTTGAAGTTTGCTTGTGTCAGTACGGCAGAAAAAAATACTATTTTTAAAGTGACACTGTTTGTGATTACAAAAAAATCTCATGCAATTTTATTTAGCCAGACGAAAATATTATGAAACAACAAAAAAAATCTTTTTATATTTCTTCATCAAACTTTTTTTAGTGACATGAGGTAGAAAAACACCAACTCTCCTATAATAAGTAGCTTTTCCAGAAAAAAACAATAATACCACTAACATACAATTTGAAAAACTACGTCACCACATTATCTAAAAGAATAACATAATTGACAAAAACATCATTTTGTAAAACACATGTGAGTTATAACAAAATTTATTCGCGAAGGTCGAGTTTGAACCCACGACCTCTGGATTCGTAGTCGAGCGTCTTCCCACTCGATCACGAACGCTGTCAAACAGAGCAGTTACGAATATTCAAATAATTTCAAATTCTAAGAAAATGTTTATGATTTGCTAAGTTGTACTGGGCTTCAATCTGCCAGGTGATTTGTTTTTGATGGTAGTTAACCAGCGATGTGAGATAGGACGAAAAGAAAATAACAATTATTGAGGTCTTTAATGCGTGCTGTAGTTATTAAAATTTTCAGAAATCGATTCTAACGTTGTGGGCTAGCATAGAAGCGGTTATGCCAAACTGATTGACATGATCGCGCAATAAAGTGTTTTATTTTTAAATAGTTAATCTTAAAATTTTAACAGCAAAATAAAGGTTGGTGATCTACGCCGTGTGGGAAACCAAGCTATAGAAGTTCTAGTAATATATTCCGTGCATTATTGTAATAGATAACTTACCACCATTGGATATTGTCGGCAGAGCTTTATTAAGGAGAAACCGAGAGTGCAGCGGAATACTAATGTGTTCCCGAAGTTGGTATTGCATGTTGGAATCTAATTTTAGTAATAACTTCAAGCGAATTTCAGCCAATTTACGACTGGACTGTAGTAGATCAAGTTAATCTAATATTTTGGCTTAACCTGCATTCAAATGCGATATTTAGGTCGGGTGGTATTTGAAATCGTTAGTTTTATTTTAATATTTGGAAATGCATAAAGCTTAACAGTCCATTATAAAAGCATCGAATATTAAAACTCAGCACCCAAAATGGCGCTGGACGTCATTTCGTAAGATTATAATACAAGCAATACTGAAGATAAGTTATCTGTGAATTTTACATGAGCAGTTAGAAAAATGTCTACGGTTTCCAGTGAACAATTTTTTTTAACTCTAATCTTTTAAATTCTATAAAAAACATACTAAAAAGTTTGAAAACCAGCCCAGTCATTTTCGAACTTTTTTTTTGTAATTCCAGTATCCATTTCATGAATAATTTGAAAGATTATCATATAAAAATGGTATTCACTGGAAACCTTAGACATTTGCCTTACTATCCGTAAAGATTTTAATTTGAATTATCCGTATAAATTTGTAGTATTGCTTGTATTAGAAAACCAAAAGTGAGTATTTTTAGGTGCTGACCTTAAATCAAAATGAATTATATTCACAGACAGTGAGATTCTGAGATTTAATCCTATGTTTATGTTTTTCTAATTCAGATTGTTCGAATGTTGTTAACATTGATTGAATAATTAATATCATTATTTAAACAACAAAACAGAAATAAGGGTGTTGTAGCAGAGTCTATATTCTCAAAATACAACCAATTTATTGTTAAACCTTTTCAAATATCGAAATTCTATCTTGAACATAAAACTTTCATTAGACTGTCTGGGTTCTAGAAGTTGAAAAGTTGTAGGTAAAGTGTTGACATCAGATTTTTTCGAGTGAAATATACCATCAGTATCGCCCTGGTAAAAGACCATCATTCTGAATCGAAATGCTACTACCATATATAATTACCCGTTGATAGTGATCGATACAATTGCATATTATGTCTGTTTATTGTTGGTAAGAATCTTTATGAGTTTAATTATCTATATTTTATATGCATCTGCTTGTTTATATTTTCTATGTAATATCAACTACTTCCCGTCATGAAATAATAAATTTTATAAATCTTGGATATTTTTTCTGGTCGGACATAATTTTTTTCCCCACAGTAAAAAAAACCTCATGAAACAAAATCTCATCTCGTAAAAATTGCCAGCTTAAAAAAAGTTTGGTGGACAGTATTATTTTTGGTCGAGAAGAATTTCGGTCCTGGCAACACATTGGTCTCTTGACGTGACAGGCCGCTAACAGCAGCAGCCGACGGGGGGCGATTTTCTATTTATTTGGCGCGAAAACTTAATTTAAACTCCGCCGTTCGAATTGACAGGAGCTTTCGTCACCTCTGTTCGGCGCATTGGGTTATGCAGAAATGTTTGCTTCATTTAAAATTATTTATTATTTCTGTTTTTTTTCTTACAATGGTAGACAGCGTTGTCGTAATAATAATGAGTTGTTTTGCTATCCTTACTAGATGCAGACGCAATAAGTCTAAAATTTTGTTGTATTGACATGCTTATTATCAAATTGCTCATAACCTAACCTAATCAAACTCAATGTAGAGCGTTTGTGGGGATCGGCCAAAAAGTCTTATAATATAATATAATACATGCAGTATGCAACATTTTATTATGATACATTGTTGGCAAGCGAAAGCTTCTTTATGGAGACATTTAAAAATCCACACATTCTCTTAGCTTCGAAAACTTCGAAGAGTGCAACGAATGGTCAGTGATACACATCCCTTTGAGGTGCACGTACGTGGTAACAAGCAAATTGGGTATGGGGGTACTCGAAGTTAGGTATTGTTAACGTTAGTTCTCTTTCTTGTTAATTTTAACTGTATTATTTTGTGCTTTTATTAAATTACTTGTATATTAGAATTAATTAAATATTGTTATATAGTAAGCTTCTGCATCTGAAATTGCCGTATTTAAAATGGGCTTACCTTAAAACTGAATCTTTTTTTTTAACAAAAATATTAAATATACAGATTTTTTAAATATATGAAATATTTCGACCTTCCAAACTAAGCACATTCCCGATCATGGTAGTCTGCATTCTAATAAGTTATAATTTGAAACATAGCACTTCTTATCTTCTCAATAACAAGATCAAAGACAGTAATATTTAAAAAAAAAAACAACCATTTTATAGTTAGTCCGGCGGATGTCATAATGCACCACAGTGGAATTTGAATGTTCATGGTCTGTATTTCGTGTTGCATATTACATGGTCTAAAAGCCGGATGCGGTTTAATATTGTCTGCACTTTCTGAGAGAGAAGTATCTCGGATAACTGGAATTAGCTAGCTAACCATGGATTAGTGACCTCTATGGTGAACTGGACTACGCTTTCGATTTAAAAACCGATTTGAAATTTGAAGATTCTATTGTGTCACCATAACAAAATTAAGTGACACAATAGAATCAGATTGTGATGTTGGTAGTGGTGGAATTATATACGATTTTTTAATAATTTGAATATTGTAAATCATGGTAATAAGAGTCTAGTCAAAAGCCGTTTACACTGGTATTTTTGAAGATATTACTCTTTCAGGTTTGTCGTAACGAAAAGAGACAACACATAAATTTCAGCGGCCATTGTAGGCTCAAGCTATTGTTGCACAGCCTCTGGAGTTGCTTTCTCCCTCAATGTAATACAAAATGTCGATAAGTAGATTTCTTGGATGAGTGACATCTATCGACAAAATTTGTATATCTAATTATCATAACTACCATATTATTTCTAATTTTCAAACTGTTAATGATTTAATAATACCAAATGTTCAACTTCATTCACTATTTTTTAAGACCTGACCGGTTTCACCTTATGCGGGCATCCTCAATACTGGTACAATTTTAGGTAAATACGCACCATAGATTTACTTTAAATTGTATCAGTCTGAAGACTCCCGTCATAAGGTGAACCCAGTCAGGTCTCAATAAAAAATAGTGGAATAAAGTTTAAAAAATTGTATTAATAAATCATTAACCACCATATGTTAGCATAGATTGAATCAAATTCGTACAGTGATCAATAACCAGATTAGAAATTTAGCTAATTGGTACAACCTCATTCACATCTTCTCCTCGTATCATTATCCCACTCTGGGTAAAAACACTTGTACGGAATTCATTAAAAGATATAATAAAAACTTGCTAAATGTGAACCTCTTTTTCAACAAAGTTGGTCAACTTTTAGTTGAATCGAATGAAGTTGACCGGTGGTTTACTTGAGATGTTTCAAGTGCGATTCTTCGTTCGAGTTCACACGGATGAACGGATCGCTTCGACTTGAATGCGATAATTTTGTTTGCTTTGATACTTTGACCGGAGTGTTAAGGTTTCCGAATTCACAAATGGGTTGTTGAAAAACTTTGTAAGTGATTGGGTAAAACTATTTGGTTTCTACATCTATATCAAAACCAGCGTTGTCTAAGAATCACAAAGCAAACTCTTTCAAAATTGATATCTACTTATAAATAAGATATTTTACCAATCGACCCATTTAAATACCTGCTATAAAATACAGCAACTGAGACGGGAAAATAAAAAAATAATAAAGCTAAATATTAAAAATAAAGCTGAAAACGATATATAATATTGAAAAAAAACACACAGATTTATTCCTAACTTCCATTGATTTTTCACTATGTAACCCATCTCCAAGGAGGTAATAAAACTTCTATTTGAATGTAATTTTAAAGCCGCCCCTGTCAGCAATAGAATAAAATACTAACTTAAAAATGTCCAACATGATATAGAGGCAATAGCGTTCATTCCGGACATAAATAGTAAATATACCAAAGATTCACTTCAAATCGTACCAGTCTGAAGACGCCCATTACAAGATGAAACCGGTCCGGTCTCCATAAAAAAGCAACGGAAGAAAGTAAAAAAAATGATTTTATTAAATCTCTCATAACGTTTGATTTTATTTCATTTATTTTTCAAAATCTACTCCGTAATACAAAAAATACGTTTTTTGTGATATGCTTTGTAATTCATCCCCACAAAATATCTGGAAATTTCGTAATTCAAAACTGATTAACATAAATAAAATTCACTACAAAATTTCTATGGATCGTGCTACAGATTTCTGAAAGTTCTACAAACCATCCAATTTCCACTCTAATATAAAATAAACTGGATAATGCTTCGTTTCACCTTCTCACCTATTTAAAATAAACGTAACTACTTGATTCCCGGATTGTGCATTCTGTGGTCTAGATGTTAAAACGTTAGACAAAACCTCTAGAATTTTTCTAAGCACCACCTAATGTTGCCTTTGTTTTTACAATATGCACAACCCCGTAATTTTCTCAATTTAATTTTAATGATAATATTATGTTTATGTGTGTACACTTAATCATCTTTAATTTTTCGTATTTCTTTCAACAGTTACACCTTTAACCGATGGCTTAGAATACCCTTGAACGATACATTTTAAATGATACTACAAACAATAAAATGTATGACTTCATTCTAAGCAAAGTTTTCTGGACCTTGCTCTGAAAATCCAACTCTTGAAATCGGGATACAGCCTAACTTTTAAATGGTTTAAATTAGTTTTGGGATTTGTAGCGGCATTAGTGTCAGGACATTTAATTTGAAGCAGAGAGTGATCGCTTCATATTTTACTTCTTGAATGAAACCCAAAGGGCGCACGTGCAAGCAAATGAAGCTGCATTCGCTGCAAACTAAAGCAGTTCCATTAATGATTTCTCTTCCAGCTTTACTGCTCTCCGCGGTAATACCGCTCTGGATATTTCAACTGGAATATTCGGCAGGTACGTACTAATGCCTTACCTCGTTCTATGTCTACCAGATAGGCTTAAACTTATATCCAGTAGATTCTACATCCGCTAGGTATGTTCTAGTTCTATGTACATCCGCTCGGTATCTGCTACCCGCTGGGTAGTGATGTTAGGTATCCACGTTATCCGGTACATAGAGCAGCATCCACACGGCGCGCGAGTAATTAAGGGGAGTCGTGTGGGCCGACATTACTACTTTATTTGGCGCAATAAGGCCGAAGACCGCCGCAGCTACGGCAGCTAACGATATTACCGACCGAATTATGTACAGACACGCAAACTTTACCCTGAAAACGGTTCAAATTAGATTCGACGCAAAAAAACATGGATGTTTGTCCGTCCCAACCGCTCGCTGCAGAGAAAAGAAATGGTTAATGACTGTAATTAGTTTGCGAGAGTAGAACATTGCTTGCATGACAAAATGAAGAGTTATTCGAATAAAGGTGGCGGTTTTAGTACTGCCGTAAATTCTAACCGTGGCTCTGCATCCCCGTTGAGGTAGGCGAATAAGAAAGGGATGTATGTGGGAAGCCACGCATCTTAATCTTACGGTGCGTGTTCAACTAATCTAATTTGAATATTTTTAGAAAAACCAGCAAACACACGTTATATTTAACGTGATTGATGTCCAGTTGTCTCCCGTGTGAAGTCGATAAATGTGTTTGAGTCTCTCGCTTGTTTCGTATATAATAATTTGCACATTAATGCTTGTAGCCGAGAGGACAAATAATAATAACACTTGGATAATTTTCAAAGCGCCATCTATGTGAAATGTGACCTCAAGGGCGCATGGCAAGGCATCCAGTTTCCACCCAGGCATCGTGGGTTTTCCCCAATCCCTTTCTAGAAAATAATATTTGGATGATTTGTAAAGCGCCGTTTTTGTGAAAAATCACCTCAAGGGCGCTGTCTTCCTAATCTTCCATCATTGCATAAGTAATATATTTTGCTTGTAGTGATGGAAGAAAGAGCAATTCAAATATTGTCAGGTCTTTCGTAATCCGGAAAAAAACGGAGTTCTTAAAAAAAGTTACCACAAAAACTAAACACAAAATCTTCTTTAAAGTAGATATAAATATTACATTTTTTGAAAAAAATAGGAGAACACTTGAAAAATAACAAAACCTTTCTATATAATCACCGTATACGCTTATTCCCAAAGAAGATTTATAAATATCTTTCAATTTTTAATAAAATAATGTTATAATAAAGAGAAAGGGGTAAAGTAAGAATGCTTTGAAGTATGAGAAAACCAAAAACAAAATACACCGACGAAACGCTCCAACTCGAAATATTTACTTTTGAATATTATTTTTCTTTACCTATTTGCCGTGAGTTTACCTTTTGTCTTGGCAAATGAAAGATTTCTAATTTTGAAAGCGACAATTCTTAGCGGAATTCCATTTAAATATGAATTTACGGTTGAAAAATCCTTTGTTACATTTTTTTTTTGACCGGATCGATTTAACCTTGCAAATATAAAGGGAGGTTTTTTGATCATAAATTAATAATTAAATTTAAAAAATTCCAATGCCAGTTTTCTCAATTACTATAGTTATTGATATTTAAAAAATAAAATAAGTGATTAAAAGAAGATTTTTGCCTCAGATATAATTATGGTTAACCTTAAATTACTTGGTAAATCCTTCATAAGGACATGCTGATGTTTTATTTAGAGCTTTTTTTACATCAACATTGAATAAAAACAATTAATCTGATTTCTAACGGTACAGTTTTTTTTTCTGACGATAGCTGCTTTTAGGTTTAGGTTTAAGCCTGACATTTCAGTAACGCGTCTAATGGTATAACTAAATCATTCAAGTTTCAAAGCGTTTAGTGAAAATCAGGTCAAAACGCTTTTTTTATTTCTCAAATCAGCGTTTTTTCTCAAATTAAATTCAAGATATTTTATGCCTCATGAAAGCATCTTGTCAAAGAAAAATGTTAAGTGTTTTCTCATTTTTTATAAAATTACATTTTTTTCCAAACACTTATTATTCAAGACGTTGGTCGTTCTGAAAAGACGGCCAGCATTACGGGTTCAAATGAAAAGCTAATTTAGCAAGGGTATTAAATATTCGTGATCAGAAAGAAGGAAGTGTATTTTATAAGTAGATTTTTAACTTTATAACCTAATTATAAAAATACGATGAAACAATCTATTTAAGATATTTTTGAACAAAAAAACATTATTTTTTATCTGCTAAAGTTATATATACTCGTATAAAAAACACTGATTACTGAAAATGCGTATTTTTGTTATACTTTTTAAGAACCTGTATCGTGGCATTTGAGTATTTATTTTTGAACTTTTGTTTGTCTTACTGATAAGTGCGTAATTTCCTCATTCATTATTGAGATACGATTATGTTTTTCAAACTTTTCACTTCTACAAACAACTCATTGTTTCAAAGTATAAATTTGACAACGTAGTGCTGAGAGCTTACAACTGTTAATATTTTTTTCGTCGCAATCTAAAGTAAGTAATTTCAACAAAAATCGGGACACGATTATCTCACAAAATTTTTCACCTCTGCGAATAACTCATTATTTCGAAGTTTAATTTACTCAGCACAGTTTTGAGAGCTGGCAATATATCTAGTTGCACTGCTAAGTGTGTAATTTCATCAAGGGCCAGTTCCACGACATTTAGCGCCCTGTGCAGTAAGTACTGAGTGCCCCGTAAAGTAAAGTAATTATCTCTAGAGTTTATTTTCATAAAACAAGATTTTCGCCATACGTCAAAACAGCTGCATCTTAGGGATATAACATCTAAAATAAGCTGTCACTACTTTTGAAACCAAATACTAATAGCTATAGAAAAATTTGATAGCGGAAATGTGGGATTACATTTTTTTAAATATTACTCAAGCATCACATGATTGAAAAATAAACTTTAAAAAATATGGCTGTAAACGAATTCTGAAGGACCAAATAAGCGCAATGTCGCCGTGACAAAAATATGAACCATCTCTAACGGTTACTTTTGAATGTTGTATGAAAACAACGGGAACGGTGATTGGTTGTAGAATTTGCTTGTCATAATTTTAACGTACAACACTCCTTAACAAAACAGACTTTACGTCCAAAAAACCACATGCAATACGTAAAAAATTCCGTCACAAAAAGCTACTCTTCATACATTTTTGCTAGTCGTTCAATGAACGGCGATGCTGCCAGCGCAAAAAATATTATAAAGATTTGGGGAAATTTTGAGATGATTTTGGGACTACTAAAGGTAACTTTAAATAAGATCGTTATTTTAACGGCACCCCTTCAGAGATGACGCATATTTTTTTGCACAGATTGAACGTATGGTGGACGCTAATTTCATCAGTAGTCGAGATATGATCATCTCTCCCAAACTTTTTCACCTCTGCGAATAGCGCATTGTTTCGAAGTATAAATTTGACGACACAGTTCCAAGAGCTTGCAACTGTAATGTTATATCGTGTCGCATTCTAAAGTGTGTAATTCTATCTAGAACTGAGAATATAACCGTAAAGACGGCGACATTGCTCCCAACTTGGCGCAGAAAAGTTTGCGGTGAGCACCACTTCGGTGCGAGACTGGGTTATCTGAGAAATATTGGAATGATTGTTTTGTTCTAATGCACAAGTTTCCAGAGAAAAGTTTCTTCTAGGTATACCGTGCACTTTATCTGTGGAGTAACGCGCTACAAATTACTATCGTGGTTTGCAAGACCTCTATTGTTTCTTTTGTACATCAATGATAAAGGTAAATGTTTTAAATACTCAAAATTTCTCATTTTTGCAGATGACACTAAAATTTTACAAAATGTACAAATATTAATTACAGCCTAGAATTGCAAGAAGATATTAACTTGCTTGGTACTTATTGTTAAAAAAATTAACTGTTCCTTAACCTGGAAAAATGTTACACAATATATTTCATCAAAAGCATTAACAACCTAATATTTCCATACAAAATCAATGGTGTAGAGCTGAAAAAAATGTAGTGAAACAGGGAATTTAGGAATAAAAATGGACTCCGAAATGTCTTTCCACTCACACACAAATTCCATCTGTGATAGGGTCTACAAACTTCTAGGATTCATCGTAAGAGTAACTTAACTATTTAGATCACCACTTAGTATTAAAATACTATTTGTCTCACTTGTTCGCTTCATATTAGAATGTGGATCAGTGATTTGGAATGCACAATACAATGTTCACATTGAAAGACTTCGGAAAATTCAAAAAAAGGCTTTGAAACACTTAAATTGTATGTCGAACCGAACATTCAAACAACAAAAAGACTCATTAGACATAAATTATCATCACTAGACGATGGAAGAAATATATCCGACCCAAAATTCCTATTCAGAATTGTCAACAACGCTGTTGAAAATCACTACCTTCTAGAAAACATTCGTATCTACTGTACAGTACGAAACACAACATTCATTTTTCAGAAAAACATGCACAAAATACAACACCACATTTTCAGACGCTGATATTTTCCATTTATCCATAGAACTATGTATACGAGTACATCTAATCTATGTTAATTATTTATCCTTATTTTATAAATATTATGTTGTGTTTCATTATTTTATTTTGTTTGTGTTTATCACTTGGCATACATTATTTTAGGATGTTTTATTTTTATATAGTTTACTCCCAATATGTTGTTTATTAATTATTATTATTATTGTTTTATTATTATTATTACTTTTTTTTTCCATTTTGGTTAAAAATGTATATTAGCGCAAAATTCACTGGAAAATGCAACACACTTATATATTTACTAATCAAAATATGTATAAAACCGTATGTTTCCAAATTAATAAATTAATTTCAATAAAATCACAGTTAAGTTAAGATATAGTGTTGTGAAATATGTGTTTGTACGCTAATTTATTGCTTGATATAACACCAGTTGTTTTTTTTTTAAATATAAAGTATTCGATGTGGGAAGTAGGTTTTCATATTAAAAGAAATGTTTTTTGAGTATTTTTGTTTGTGTTTATCTAATTTTAATTAATGAAAGTTGAAATCTGTCAATGCCCATCTCAGTCGATGTCACGAAAGTGAAATTTTTTAAAAATAAATGAAAACTTACCATGTATGTTTGACGGAAAATTTTGAATTTTTATATACTTTTCCCAGCCTTAGATAGTTTCATACTATAAATCTATTATAAAACCAACTAACCCTGACGTCATTCCTCTGCTGGTTTAGTTAGAAACGATAAAAGCCATACATTCATTTTCAAGCACATGCTCTTTTTTTCATACATAAGCATCTTCACTTACATCATACCAACACTTTTCACAAGGATTTCTTTTCTAAAAGAAAGAAAAACATTCCCGGGTAACGAATAATAATAATATAATAATATTTGGATAATTTGTTGGGCGCCGTTTTTGTGAAAAATCACCTTAAGGGCGCTGTATAATAATCTGACATTACTTGAAAAACTACTATCTACTTAATAAAAAGGATTCTCGCATATGTGACATGTTTTTTTGAGTCTGTTTGCTAATGTTCCCATATCTGATCGCAGGCCCCAGGTTGAGAAACGATGTCTCAAAGGTAGCAGAAGAGGCTGATTTTACATTGGACTCAATGCTAAAGCTGTATCGCTGGGGAGTTTTTATTTATTATTTTTATTTTTGTTTTACCTTTTTGGCATTAGTTTTTTACTCTTTGGTTGTTGTATGTACACATTTGTACACCTATCTACATGTATTTACTTATTCAACCAAATTTTGTTTGTTTTTTTTTTTTGAATTTTTACTTTGAGGTATGTTTATTATTGTTTTACTTTTTCAGTGTTGTCTTTGTTTTATACATATGAGGAGCTTAGAAGCAAAGGCAGCAATCTCTTTCATTTTAAATTATTTCTTAGAAAGTTGATTTAACGTTTAATTCACTTTTCTTTTGTGAATATGTTGAGTAAATTTAGAGATAATTGTTTCAAATTATTCCTAGTTTAATGTGCACTAACATTTTTGTATACTTCATTCTCCATTTCTTTATAACACAATATAGTTATAAGACAATGCTACAAAACCGTTTTTGGAGATTGCTGCCTTTGTTTATTACCCCCTCAAATTTAATTTTTTTTAATTCACATTTTATACGGTAATTTATGAAAAATGCATAACTTTGATTTCACTGTAAAAATTATGTAAAGTTGGATTAACTCGTGTAATGTAAATTTATTTGATCCCAAAATAAGTTTTTCTCACTCATCGGGATTGCTGTGTAACTAGATATTAAAATACTGTAAAAATAAAAATAAATATATTTATTAAGACCCTCGCAAAGGTTTCTTGTGGGTACTCTTGCTTCTTTCTACTTTGAAAATAATGTACCGTTAGATTCCGGTATTAAATTAGCATAAGTCTATCGGATATCGACTTTATATTCAATATTGATAAGCCTGTAAAAGAAGACGCATAAATTCAATTTACTTTCGCTTGTTGCCATCATTATGTAAATTTGATCATCGTCCTTCAATAAATTTATTCATTACATCCATTTTTAATTATCGGCGTATCTGATTTCCCCGGCGATTAATCTTAACTTCAAAATTAGGGCGTATGTGCTTTATTATTGTAAAAATATTTATGGTGGTAATTCCACAGATTTTGGTTTTGTTTACAAATAGAAAACAAAATATTTTAAAATTCCAAGCATTAAGAATATTCTGGTAGAATTGATGAAAAAGTGAATTGAATAATTTACCATCGACGAAATATTGTGATTTTTTTTTCTCGTTGAAAGTTGACGACTCGTAGTGATTTTTTTGTGTCATATTAGAGAAAAAGTTTTTTGTTTATTTAGGTCATTATAAATTAAAGTGTAAACAAAATAAAAATAAACATTTGCTAGACCAATTTAAATTCCATGAAATTAATCAATTTAGATACCTACATAATATTACAGATTATAAAAATAAAATAAATAAACATTAGATGTATTCGTACATACAATTCTCGTACTATTAATATAAATGAGTGAGTTAACATGATTGTAAGAAAGAAAATTTAAGTATACTCTTGTAAACTATTAAATAAAATAGATAACAGTAGAATTGAACATAATTTATAGTATCAATTCAATTAGTTTGAAAATGTCTACATCTCGTAGGGTATTGTGAGTTTTGCAGATGCGTCCTAGTAAAGAGTTTTGCGTGTATTTGTGAATCATAATATCTGTAGTTATGTCAATAAAAAAGGATGATCCCTCAGCCGCGGAAAAGATTTATGAAGAAGCTAACCGACGTCAACAAACCTCATACTATAAGGTGCTTATAATCCAAAAAAAGGTAGGTTGAGGAATGTTATATTTTCATTTACTATCGACAAATATTTTAAACGTCCAACTTTGTCGATTAATAGTTGAAAAGTTGTTTGCCCAGTAATTGTGAAAATGTTCAGAGTTCTCTGTCGATTCAAGGAAATCAACCTGCCACGTTTATCTATGATGAATATTAAGAGAAAGTTTTATCTTTACTCTAGTAGCAAACAGTGGCAACTCGTGAGTTTTTAGTGTGCTAGAGTGCTAAGATTGAAAAATAGGACATTGTTAGTGTTTTTGTACCCGACAATGATTTTGATTTTTTATTAAAGATTTTTTTTTTCAAAGATTTTCAGGATTCTTCAGCTTTGGTGGTGCACTGCACGGATTTCTGAAAAAATTTCATACCAAAAATTGAAATTAAAAAAATAATAGTATTCGGTTACAACAACATCAATATAGACGTTTTATTCAATCTTACCACTTGTTATGAAGCACGATAAATTCGATCCAGTGCGATTTTGAATTTTCCCGCTAGTTAAAAATCTATTTATTATGGTGTAATGTTTTGTCTGTTTGCCCCACTGAAAAGTCAAAAAGTGGGGGCAAAACGGCGAACGGACCCGGGCTAAAACGGCCACGAGGATCATTCAAGTTTAGACATTCAAGAGTAGACCTTCAAAGATTCAAGTTTAGACATTCAAGTTGAGACCTTCAAGTTACAACGTTCAACATCAGAGTTTTCATAGTAGACGCCGAATAGTGCAGTTAACGTTTTTAGAGTCAATACAGTATTTACCGCCTATGGTGAAATAGCAAATTGAATTAAATATTGCGATGGATAATCCGAGTCGCTACGATCCCTGGCAGCCACCATCGAGGAAAGAACTAGCGAGGTTTCTCGGCTATCAGACGGGACAGAAGGATTCTCAGCGCGCAGGATCCACGCATTTTCCAGTATCGGTGATAATTGAACAATTTAGTATAATAGTTTGTCTCTATGAGTACCCAATTCTAACGTTATCCACCAAGTTAATCAAGCTTTTCCTGGGCGTAGAATCAATATTCTCAAATATAATCCGAGAGAGCATTTAGAGTGTATTATTGTTAAAATTCCTTAAACCCTGCAAGTATGGGTCCCTTTTGTAACCCCCATTTTTAACGAAGAAGAAGAAGGTCCTCTCTAAACCAAAATAAACGAATTTCAAACACGGAGAAAGATCCGTTCTATCGACTGAACCTAACCGGGTGGGCATTTAAAAAGGTAAGTGAATCCTTGGGACTCACGAACCCGTCATTGTATATTGTGTGCCTCTTTAAAGTAGGCGTACATTAACTGTCTCTTAACACACTCTAGCACGCTAAAAAGTCACGAGCCGCCACTGCTAGCAAATAGTACTTTGGGCATCGAACCGGCAAAATGTCGAACGTCGTACAAAATCATGACTCAATTTACTCAGGCTCTGCATATTTGCTCTCATAAACTGATGTTTGTTTTGTGCAATTTTCATTGCACCCTCAGCGTTTCGTGTACGGCTTGGCGTGGCTGCACAGTGGAGTGAAGCAGTGTGCCGAGGGGTACCGGTCCTATATAATAGCTATTTCCATCCGTTGCAAGACAAAGTTTTGATTCTGTACAAATAATATTCAGCGTGTTGGCGATGACAGGCGAGGGCATTATCGGCAGGATGTTTATAGGAACGGTTTGGAAACTTGCACTACGACGCAGGGAAGCAAATGTATCAGAACCCATTCTACTTTTTGATGGTGAAAATACTCTTTTTAAGCGAAAACAGGGAATCGTAACGATGTTTCCGAAGGGGAGAGTGCCGGATTATAATGCACCCTCATTATGTAGTTTCCACTTCCTGCGCGCCGTAAATATAGGGAAGAAATTGTGATTTAATTTGTGATAAAAACAACAAAAACAAAAAAGGTAAAGTGGAGTGTTACTCAAGTAGAATATAATGAATAATAATAAGCTGCAAACAACATACAATCGTTTTTGAAAACCGTAACGTGAACGGACTGAACGTTGAATTTAATGTGAGAATGAAATAACACTTATATTAAATATTTTATTTTATTTTGAATGTTCTTTTTTAAGCCGTACTTGGAGATTAAACCAATAGATATATTTTGTTAAAATATTTATTTTTTTAAATAATATATAGATAAATAATAATACAAATGAAATGTAAACATCATAATTGCTACCTTTCCAATTAATTTTAAAAACATGATGCATTAAATAGATGCGGTTTAAGAGACACAATGCAATCAAGATCAATCATCTGAACATATATACTATTTTTTTATTTTTTTTATTGTTCTTCGAAAAATCGTCATCCCATTAAACTACAATAAAGTGGTTTGGTAACATCATGATCATGCTTTCAATTTGACTATTTAATAATACCGTTTTTTTTTAAATTTATTCCACCAGTTTTTCACGACTTGACTGGTTTCACCTTGTAACGTGCATTTTCAGACTAGTACGATTTGAAGTGAATCAATATTATGTATATCTTATTTATTTCAAAAATGGATGCTTTTTAATGTGTTTTTTTATAGTGAATACCGTACAAGAGTCTCAACCGCTCTCAACCGTCTAGAGCCAGTGAGACTATGGCATCGCCAATCGGGGAATGTTGTGAGGCTGAAGGTAGTGGGGAGGCGAAGAAGATAGGAAATACGAGGGTTGGGAAGTACCTGGCTATTCAAATCTGATCACCAAACACGGCTAAAGTTATTTCAAGCAACGTTTCGATTTTGAATGGTGTTCTTTCACCAGAGTATCTACCACTCTGGAACATGCCAAAAATATACGTTTTTTAATTATTTTACACGAATTAAATGTGTTATAACACATTTAATTAAATAAAGTTATTGGCGCACGCCGGGTTTGAACCCGCGATATTTGGATTCGTAGTCGAGCGTCTTATCACTCGACCATAAAGGCCGTCAAATATTATCGTCAAGTATTGGCTCTATACAATATTTAATTTTACGACTTTAATTAAATTAAAATATACTTTGAATGTAATTATAAGTGGGTTTTATCACCTTCTTTGAGGTGGGTCACATTGTGATGAGTTGGATGACTCTGTGGGTAATAATATTTAATGTTTTTCATCTTTATTTTTAACAGTTAGCTTTTTTTATTTTTTGGTTTTTCCGTCTTAAATGTTTATGATTGATTAATGCCTTTGTTGTCAGTAATCTTATTTTTTTTAAAAAAAAACTGCCTCGATGTGCCGATTATTTCATAGGCGCTTATGTTTCATAAGCGAAAAAAATCACAATCATTTCCTGTCGTGTTAACCTTTCAATGCCTCCAAGAAAAAATAGTTGGTAGAGTAATCAACAGTGTACTTGTCACGCGACACCACTTTTTACAACGTGCTACAACTGCGAACCCGTGTGATTGCAATTTAAACCATCACTAAGGAATACCCACCCAATAATAACAAGGACATTAAATTCTCCGCAGAATTACTATGCATGCACCATTTTCCTTGCAATAACGTTACTGTGGATGTACAGGTTGCACCTATGCACTTTGCACTATGTGCATACACATAGCGAGTGATGCAGCGAACACTGACCTGGTATTCTAGCTATCTGCATTAACGATGGGGGGGCGCTAATGCTGACATTAAATACGCGAAAGGTTCTGTGGTACAGTTTAGTTTATTATTTATGATTGACCATATCATTGACGAAATATTCGTTATTCAATATTCTAACTTTGTTTAAGAAGCTTCTTTAAAAAAGTTTTTTTTTTTGTCTTATGAACAGTCTACATCATAGTTTCTCAACCGCAATCAATAAAAGGACGTTATAGGGTAATGTTACACATACCTACTTTCTAATTAACTTATAAACAAAGATGTGTTAATTAATTCATTAATGATATGGTTAAGTTATTTTTTGCCTAAAATGTTTTCTATGCATGGAACGTCATTTAAAACACACATAAATTATACACAAGTAATTTATTTTAAATTGATAATAAACATTTTTTAATATTGTTTCTAAAGCCACCATAGACGAGAAGCCTTTTTCGCACAGGTTAACAAGTGGCAAATGCTATTCGTGGCAAGCGTAAATACATTATTTTTAACGTTTGTAATGTAAAACTTTGATAAAAGTTTAAGTAAATCGTCGCCAGAAAGGCAAAAGAGCTGAGGCGCCATTTTGGGATGTGTACACCAAAGCACTTTAAAGTTTTTTGTTTTACAATTAAATTCATTAGTCTTCAGTACCCGTTTGGATTTTTGAAAAAAAGTCAACTCAATGCTCTCACTGAGTTACCTAAAGCGAAAAAAAGCTAAGAAGGTCCCAATTTTTTATATAGCTGAAGAGATACAAAAGTCTTCAGAGTCTAACGAGAGTCAGAGCCTTTGATGCAAAAAAAAACTGATGAAAACTGCATATTTAACTCATTTTTGACCAAAGTGTCTCTTAAGCCCTTTTGCCTTTTTGGTGACGATATTGTGAAGCGGTCGTAAATGACACTAAAAGATTAAGAAAATTTGGTCTATACCACTATATTTATCGGCAACCTCTAAAATCAAAACCATATAAAATTTAATAAAGTCTTTTAATGAATAAGTTTGTTTATTTTTCTATGACAATATTTGACTAGTTTAATCACAGTGTCTGAAATCAATATTCTATCAAATTATTTGAACCATCACAAACTCTAACAGCCTAATGTCGCAGTGAAAGGCGTAAAAAACGATAAAAAGGCGGAAAATGGAGTTCGATGTCGATATGGCCGCGATTCAAGTGTAAAGACCTGGAGGCATTCCTCCCACGCCGTCCATCATCAGCTTCCTTCCGGCTGCAGCCAGGAAGTAGGATGCTTTATCCTCAGCCTGACCCAGTCCCTGCGAAGGTATATCACGCGAGGCAGATCATTTCAGAGGTGGTGAAAAATGGGGAATTTTCTTAAGATGTTACATTTTCCCGAAATTTCTTGGGGAAGCATTAAGTAAAAAAATTAAATTGAATAAACTTATAAAAGTTTGATGCTGTTTTATTGAGAAATTTCTTGTATTTTTTTTTCACATTAACTCTTCACAGGTTGAAATATTTTCCATCAGGGCTTATGTCATATTTGGGGATGCTGTGAGGAGGGTCTTTTTGAGAAAAGGAAGGCGTTAACATTAATCTAAAAGTCATAGTCGAGCTGTTGAACACAATAACGAGTCCTAGAAGTGATATGGGTACAAATGTTAAGCGCGTGTTTCTCGAGTTTCCGGATTTTGCACCGGTGCCGGAGGGATCAATGACGCAAGTTTCTCGGAGCACCTTTCATTTAAATACTAGTAGAACAAGGACAGCATTCTCACCTGATGTATTCGCTCCAAAAATTACAATCCGTTTGTTAAGATAGGAGAATCTATGAAACGGACTGTCAGTTTTTGCAGGGTTTTGTCAGGTACAGATTATATCGTATTGAAACAATATCAATAGTTTTCTAAAAGAGTGTTCTATTGAAGAATAAACAGAAAATAAATATAGCCGAGTTTATCGGAAGAAATTGCAATTATTTTTTATTTTTTTAAATAGGGATTGATAAAAATTATAGTTTTTAAAAAGGTAGCTCAATTGGCAGAAACTTTACTGCGGAATAGAGTAGAAGTTTAATGTTCAAGTCCCGGTTGCGACCTTATGTTTTCGTTTTCTGCATCTTACGGCTTTAGCCGTATTTGGTTACCAGATCTGAATAGTTGAGTACTTCCCAACCATCTTATTTCCCATCTTAATCTTCTCCCCTTTACAGTAAGCCTCACAAAATACCCCAATTAATGATGCTATAGTCTCCCTAGTTCCAGTCAGTTTGGAATTCTTAAGCGAAATTGAATTTAAAAAAAAACATAAATTAACAAATCTTTTAAGTCTAGTTAGTAATTTTTTTTTTTTTTATATGCCCTGATTGAGAAACAATTTCAAATTTAATAAGGAATTAGCTCAAGTCCTTTTCTTTCTTCTGTTATAAGAAGGCACTGGGTAGGCAAGTCATTAAAAAGGGAAGCTTAAGAGTATCATTTTTTAACTGGAAATATGAAGAAACATGTCCATTCAAAAATATTTTTTACCCGGACATTTACGATATCAAAGTCGTTAAGAAGTTGAAATATTGAAGCATCCTCGAAAAGAATGTGTACGTCATTAAATAATTGCGGAATATTCTTCAGCAGAATACGCCCGAATAAAAAAACGAAGAATCCGCATTATTGCCAAGGCCGTAGAAGAATAGCGCAGATGATTGCATAGCCGATTTTGAATAAAGTGGCAGAAACACATATATCTTAGTGCAATAAAAATAAATTACAGCTGGATGGAATAAAAAAATGCTGGCCTTTATTTGAACAGGAAAAACAAATCGTTATTTTTCTGATAAAACACCCTAATACGCCCCACACGATTTTAGCATAGATGAAAAACAAAATGATTCCAAGCCACAATAAATTATTAAATAAACAAAGTAACGGAAAACAGTTTTTTGTTTAGGGTATAGTTAAGATTATCGAAGAAAAAGTATTCAATATTATTCCTTGAACAGTTTTCAATTTAACGAATTTAAAAATTATACAGTTAACTGTATCTGACTAAAATATGAGTTGAAATCAGAAAACAAGGTTTTTTGAGTCAAATAAATGTTTTCAAAACACCAATCACTATTGGTTGAATCGTAAAATTTGTGCACACTTCAATTATTCAGTCATTCAATTCTATACCCAGAATCATTTTTTATTTTTATTTTTTTAAAGAAAGACAAACATTCTCGGGTTACGAATAACCTGACAATATTTGAAAAACTCCTACTGCCATCATAAGAAGCCGAAGATGTTGCTTGTGCAATGATGGAGGACTTAGCCAGCAGAGGTATTGAACGCACGACGCCCGGGTAGGAATCCGACGCGTTTATCCACTCAGCTACCGACCGGTTGAATTAGAAACATAATAATCACAAGCTCATTTAAAAGTGAAATCATTACTCATCTCAAATTGTTAATTTGAACTTTTATTTATTTATTATTATGAAGATACTATATTTTCAAAAGTGTCATATACTAGGTAGCTAAAAACACTTTTACAAATTTCTATCCCAACACTGGCCCAGTGGGATGGGCCATAATGTACCATACAATAAAAAAATATGTTCAAGTAAAATAGTAAAGTAAATAAAGTATTGCCCTTGTGTTCAAAATCCGCTTGCAGTATTTGAAACATTGCTTGAAATATATTTCGTTTTATGACTAGCTCTAAATAAACAGATTAATTAACTCCCTCCTCCATTCCTTTAGAAAAGTAGAGCATAAAAATGAAACAAATGATTATAGTAGTTAATTGAAATTACCTTTTAAGCTATATGCTTTATTGTGCGAGTAATATTGACTACTAAAGGAACATTAGCAATTTTCAAAGAATATGAAAATATAAAACATAAAAAATGAGATTGTGATCGAAACTTGAACTTGGAACGTCCACACTATCCAGACGTGACGCGTCTACCAATTCTGCCATCTCAACCAATTCGTTAAGCGTCATTTTTAACAATTTCTAGCATACTTCTTACAAACTGACAATACCTATTATTATTTTTTCTAATATTTTTGGCAACCATCTTTATGATTGTGACTAAAGTTCTATCTGAACAAAATTGCAAAAATAAATGGCGCCGTGGATAGAATTACCAATTAATATATTTATAAGTCTATAGTGTAGAGGTTCCGGGTTCGAGTCTCGGTCACAATCTTATATTTCGACTTTATTTTATCACATTCTTTGAAGATTGTTAATATTATTTCAGTTGTCAATTTTAATACTATTTTGTGACTGACTTTTATTTTTTTGTCGTTGGACAATGATAAGATTTTTTTTTTTTAATATTTAAAGCTACACATTAATTCAGCGTCCGACAGGAAGAACGGAATAAGTTTTTAAAAAACGTAGGTTTTCAGGAGAGCCAAAACAAAACATAGGAATTTCGTTTTTTACATATAATCATGTTATATGTCCTATTTCAAAACAAATTACACATTATTTTATTCTTTGACTTATCATATTTTTTCTTGCTAGGAACAATTCTGCATACTTAACTCAAAACTTGTTTTCTTTTACTCATTCCGTTCCTTTCGCACACAGAATTGGTCTCTAAAATATTGGGCTGGTTTCTTTTTACGAAGCTGTATACAA